>OZ012741.1:417169592-417660206 GCA_963859935.3 Lathyrus sativus | reverse complement strand
AACAAAAGGGTATCTACACATGCAAGTCTATCCTAATGCATCACAACAAGCAGGCAATGAAATCAAGCAAGTAAAGCAATCCAACAAGAGAGAGGTAAACAAGAAGAGCAACAAGGAAATCATCCCAAGGCTACATCAGGTTTAGATGTGTATCAACACAAGAGTCCATCAAGGGCTCAACCTCTTTATGGAATGCACATTAGACCTTCCAAAGGGGAAGACCAGGCTCTCACAAGAGGGATCCTAAGAATGTAGGACAAATGAGAATGGTGGAACCTAGATGACAATCTAAGGTACCTGGTTAATGTGTATCAATACAAGAGTCCTCTAAGCTCAACCTCTTTATGGAATGCACATTAGACCTCCCAAAGGGAGGACCAGACTCTCACAAGAGAGATCCTCAGATCAATGGACAAAGAGATGATTTAAAGGGTGGAACCTAATGAACAACTAGGGTTTTAGGTTCATTGTGTATCAACACAAGATTCCTCTAAGGCTCAACCTCTTTATGGAATTCACATTAGACCTCCCAAAGGGAGGACCAGGCCCTCACAAGAGAGATCCTCAGATCAACGGACAAAGATGGAATGATGATGGGAAGCATGGGGAAGACCAAAGGAATCTATCGTGGTACTCAACCAATCATCTTAAAGATTATATCCTCAAGGGTTTTACCATTCATGGTATGCCTTTAGTCCTTCCAAAGGAAGGGACTAGGCTCCCACAAAGGAACCCTAAATCATAGGATAAGGAATGGGGAAGGAAAAAACACTCACCTAAAGCTTCTAAAGAAACCCTAATAGTTAAGCTCTAAAGGAAGTCCATCCTAAGGGAGCTAATGACATCATAAAGACTTGAAAACTACCCTACAAAGGTCTCAACCTATGTACTACGGGCTCATGTAATGATTGGGTGACTAAGGATTGCCTAAAGATCACTTAAAGGGCAAAACTAGGTGGAGGTTCAAATGGGGGAACACCCTAACAACAGCCAGAATGTAAAATCTATAAAAAAAGGAAAACCATCCTAAAAATTCTAATAAAAATCCTAAGGGATCCTCAAGATGTTAGGAGGCTATGGTCAAAATTTCAGGTCAAGATTCTAAGCCTAAGGGTGCTACAGAATGCAAAACCATAAAGTGTGCTATGAGAATGCAAATGGAAAAGGTTCTAAAGACCTACTTCTAACTCTAATCAAATGGAACTTAAAAATCAGGATAAAAATACCTAAAGGTCACTTAAGGTATCTGGAAACAACATACGAAAAATCAAGGATTAATTCTAAGCATTGCATAAGAAATAAAATCCCTACAAGCTAGCATGCATATTTTCACAATTAAAGAAATGACCAATCAAAGAAAATTCTAATTAAATTGAAAAATGCTTTAAAAAAATTAATCCCACAACATGTACAATCCATTTAACACAATAAGGAATCATGGGGAAAAATCAGGAATTATGGATGCATTTCACTATTTTTAATGGATTAAAACAATCATGTAATAAAACAAGAAAAATAAGAAAAATAAATGAAAAGATTAAATGCGCGTGGCAAATAGCAATAAAAGCAAGTTAAAACGCCTGGGCCTCACAAAAGGGGGGTGTAAGTATCAACTTTGGGCCCAGTCCAATTCACGTTTGAAGAAAACTGAGGATCACCTGCGTTTCCAGTCAACACAAGCCTAGGGTACGTCTCTAATCTCCACCACTCAACCATTAAGTAGTCTGATCCTACGCATACCATGATGCCACATCATTAAAAGAATCAATAACCTAGCTGACTCAAACCACAGCCGTGAGATGAGGAGACGAGGTCAAGGATTTGACTAGTGTCGCTACTGCAAAAATAAGGTGCCGGCAAAACAGAAGAGTCGCCATCTTTCATTATTTATCCCACAGAAAGGAAAGGAAACGATCGGGAAAACCTGACGAAAAGGTATAAGACAAGGTCATTGCAACCAAGTCTGGGTTCGGGAGTCGGTTACGCAAGGGAAGGTATTAGAACCCCTCACGTCCATCGTACTCGATGGGATCCATGCCTGTTGTGTTTATTTGACGGATGATTTAACTATCTACCTATCAAGGATGGTCTAAAAAGAAAAGAAAAATGACTCGGCAAAGCATCATGCTTCGTGCCTACGTATTCTCGTCAGAGAACGAGAAATCAGAGTCAACGTAGTTCGGCTAACTACGGGTGAAAGGATGGGGAAAGGTGGCTCGCCAATACGTCAGTATTGTGCCTACATACTCTCAACAGGGGTGAGAGATCAGAGCTTACGTAGTTCGGGATACTACGGATTACGGATTTAGATTCATCTGTTTTTCCGAGTAGGTTAACAAACAGTTCCAGCAGTTTGGTGTATGCAGCTCGCTCGTCGGAGTCTCGTGCGTTACCGTTGCGGTAGAACTGAGAGTTAACGACACTCTCTTTCTGAAAACATTTCCTGATTAAGGCCCACGGGGCAAAAGAGGTTTGAAGTTTATTTTTTGTCTTTTACGGAAGAAGTGTTTTTTATGGATGTTTGTAGTTCGTACTGCACTAGAGACTATAACTTAGGAGTGAATGTGTCGCATGTCACCCAAAGGGTACCATACTAAACATCCTGAATATTGGAAGGAACCCTCCAATAACCATTTCCTAAGTGCTTAAGGCTCGTAACGTACTGTACTAACTCGCCTTTATTACGTATTTTACGGTTGTTTTGGAGACGAGAAAGAGAAAGGACTACAGGGAGACTATCAAGATTCCTTACTGTTGTCATGCAATGGATTCATCCTATTGGTTGGGTTTGAAACAGGGAACTCCTAGATGTTATCATGCAAAGGTTTCAACCTAAAATTCTATCATCACTTCCTTATCAAAGGAAGTGAGAGTCCTAAGGGATCATGTCCAGTGGGAAACAGAAAAACAACTTCCAAAATCAATAAAGCAGATAAACCAAAAAAGCAAACAGTAAAGATGCAAATGGAACGCAGCAATACAAGCAGAGGGAGAAACTCAACCTCTAAGCAAACAAGCAAAGAGAACAAACAACAACAGACAAGCAAAGGGAAGGTCACCTCAACCTTTCAATGCAAACACATCAGTTAGAAAAGGGAAAGCAACACTCAAGCAGAGGGAGAAACTCAACCTCTAAGCAAACAAGCAAAGGGAGCTCAGCTCAACCTTTCAATGCAGCCATGCTCCTAAGTTTAACATACTCTACACATGAGACTATCCTAATGCATCAAGCAATGCTCAAACAAACATGAATGAAGGACTGAGGGGATGAACAATATAACATGTAAGGAAATCATTCCAAGATAATAAACAAGGCATCTAACCTAGAGGAAGATTTATGGATGGATGCATGCATGATGTAAACCAAAGGAATACATTAAGGCATTCAACCAAAGATGAAATTTGATGAAGGGAAACATGATGTATACCAAAGGTATCCATCATGACACTCAACCATTCATGGAAGAAATGAAATCATGGGAAGCATGATGTATACCAAAGGTATCCATCATGACACTCAACCATTCATGGAAGAATTGAAATCATGGGAAGCATGATGTATACCAAAGGTATCCATCCTGGCACTCAACCATTCATGAAGAATTGGATCACTCATGGGAAGCATGATGTATACCAAAGGTATCCATCATGACACTCAACCATTCATGGAAGAATTGAATCAATCATGGGAAGCATGATGTATACCAAAGGTATCCATCATGACACTCAACCATTCATGGAAGAATTGAATCAATAATGGGAAGCATGATGTATACCAAAGGTATCCATCATGACACTCAACCATTCATGGAAGAATTGAATGAATGCAAAGCATTCAAGGAAGTGTCATCTACCTAAAGGTTCTACTGGAAACCTAATGAGTAGCTCCAAGGATCACCTATCAAGGTTTAATCAATGTTCTAAATGGGTGTCAACCTAAGCTTTATTCTATCAAGAAGGAATTTGAAGCTTAAGACTAGCTAAAGTTCACTTTAGAAGCTAAACTATGGGGTAAGCTAAATTAGGATCCCCTAAAACACAATCAACTTGTAAAATATGGGAATAATAGAAGGTCACTTCTAAAAATTCTAGGAAAAATTCTAAGGCTTCCTAAGTGTGTTAAGGAATCATGGTACAAAAACCAGAGCCAAGACCTAAATCTAAAGGTACTAAACAATTCCTACACTAGAAGGTATGCTTAAGGAAATCCACAAGGGGAAGGTCCTAGAAATCTATCTTAAACCTATACCTCAAATCATCTAAAAAATGCAAGAAAGATCCTACAACTCTATCAAGATATCTAAATACCACATGCAAAAAAAATCAGCACTAAATTCAAATCTATGAGACAACACAAAAATCAGAAAGAAAATCCATCATTTTTACATTTTTTAATCAACTAATAAAAGTGGAAAAATGACAATAAATGGAAATTTTATCAAAACTCAATTAAATTGCATACAAAAATCAGGGACAAACCAAAGATCAATCATGATTTTTTTCATATTTTTCTATCAATTATTTCTATTTTAACTGAATTAAAAACGATAAAAGCATTAAAAGAAAATAAGAAAATTCATACCCATCAAATCTAATGACCGGTCCACTCATTCAAGGGGAATAGCGTGTGCCACGTAGCTCAGAAGAACTTTAATGAAACGAATCGTTTCATTAATGATCATGTGTGGCTGGTTTGACTATGGTTCACCCTACGTTCTAATCAGGATCCTTCATGCTAAAAGTAGTACAATCCAACGCCTTAAAGCTTGCCACCTCATCTGGTCAAGGTCAACAACCCTCAGAATGGATCCCACGCGTTAGATCCTAATACTAAGTCAATTGGTTCAAACTCATCCAACGGTGTAAGCTTCATCTTCTACCTTTCAAACTGCAAATTGAGAGAGGGAAACTCAGGGCGGCCGGAGAAGACTCCGGTCGTCTTCTCCGGCGAGTTCACGGTGGCCAGAATTCAGACAACACCAAACTTAACAAAATTTACCCAGATCTACTTGTCTCCTCATGAGGATCATCATGATACTCTTCTTTTTCTCATTTTCTCAAAGCTCAGGCAGATACGATCATGAACAGAAATGGCACTCTTATAAGCATCATCATCAAACTCTACAAAAAGCATACAGATCTCTTCTACACCTAACACTGATCAAGAATCCACCAATAAAACTTGATATCAACCAAGATTAAGGCCTAACCGATCCTTCCAAAATTTCATCCATCATCAAGAAACCTCATGAATGGCTCCCAAATCTAACCTAAATCCATCTATGACTTAAATTCTACCTAACCACATGCAAGAATTACACTAATTCATCACCAATAGAGTATAATTATGAAAAGAAGAAAACCTGGTTTGAGCTTCAACAGAGGATGATACAGCCTCCAATCTTTATCCAAAACCGTGCAGAATCAATCCTTGATGATGGTAGAAGCTTTCTCAACTCTCAATTTCTTCAGAAATCCCTCCAATGGTGAAATTCGATTTTCACTTGTAACTAACTTTTTGTAACTGTTTCTTACCTTTCCAAGCTCATTCCATCACCAAACTTGCTTTGAACTCATTCATGAGATTATATAGAACTGACATGGGCTGAGAATGGGGGTCCAAACTTGCTCTAAGTCCAATTTCCATTTTCCAATTTCCTTCACTTTTCCTTCATGGAAGAGCACGAATTCACCTCTTTTTTGCCTTCAATCTAGCTCAAATTCATTGTTTGGATGTTGATGAGGATGAAGGGTCAAGATTGGTTCCTTGAATCTAATCAATGGTGTGGGTTGATCATGTTACTTCATTCTTAAGAAACTTTGAATTTTGCCATGAAACCAACTTCAACTTGGAAATGTAAAAATGCCAAAGTGTTCAAAATGTTATTTACCTTCAAAAAATGCACAAACTTGCACTAATTTGAACCAAAATGAATTAATTTGGAATTTTCTCATTTTATGCCTTTTAATTATTCATTCATGAAAATTTCTTCACACTCTTCCCATTTTAATCCATATCAATGAATTATTGGGTCATGGTTGAACAAATAACACCATTTTGAACAACTTTCATGTTGATCAAAAGTCCATTTGAGGTGTCTAAGTTGGTGAAATTGACCCATGATCAAAATGACCTATAATCTCAAATTCCCAAAATACCCTTGTCTTGTAAAGCTCATATCTTGAGTTCTACAAATCCAATCATGGGCTTCTAGTACTTTTTGGAAAGATAAGAAGATAAGGAACAAGATTCATGTTGGCTAAAAGTTCATGAGAATGATCTTTCTAGGTCAAAAATGTCATGCAAGTTGGTTGACTTTCAAGCTCCAAATTTACATTCATCTAATGACCTGTAACTTGTCTGACTCATAACTTGAGTTCTATAAACCCTATCAAGGACTTCTAGTACTCAAATTAAAGCTATGAACATGATCTAAAACAATCATGTTGGGGTCAAGGTGAGATGAAAATCACATCTTGAGTTATGTGGTCTTGAAGTTAGGCACTAAACTAGGGGATTTTACACTATCAAGCTTAGAAACCCTAGCCTAGGAACTACTCACACTCTTGATTCATGATGAGTTGACTTTGGAATCACCCCTTGGGCATCTTAATACATCAATCCATGATCACATGTCTTTGAAATTAGGTTTCAAACTTCTTCAAATCATCTGTTGACCTAGGGTTGACCAGATGAAACCCTAATTGCACCCATCTTGGTTATAACTTCATATCCTTCACATGATGACCTGTCTAGGCTTCACAATGACTTTCAATACTTATCATGAGCTCTCTCAAAGCTTCAAGTCCAACTCCATGGCTTTAACATCATCAGATGACTTCTCACAACCCTCAAGTTAGGAGGCATACACTCTTATATCCAACCCCTTCTCTGAGGATCTTTGGCTTCTCTGATAAGGATATCAACCCTTGAATACTTGAATAAGGACTCTCAGATAGCTTCATAACCTTGGTAGCCCTTTGTTGGTGGTCATACCTCTTGATCTCCTGCACACATATCAATGCAATGCAGATGATAATGCTAGAATGAATGCAATGAAACACAAGCTAGGCAAAGAAAAAGGTTAGGCAAATTTTGGGGTGCAATAGTTGTCCCTATTCAAACGGCTTAGACCTGACTGGGTGAGAAGCGAACGACTCTCAAACAATCGAGGTAAAAGACGGTTGAATACCAATAAACCCGGAAATTTTCCAACTGCACAAGTAAACAATGCTCTGATGGGGACAAATTCTGAAACCGAAATGATAGTTGCACGACAACTTGCTGGTGAGTGATTAACTTCAAATCTCCGTCGGGATGATCGTCTGATTTTGCTGTAGAACTCCATCCTCAAGTCATCAAGGGGTCACCGGTTACACGGTAACTGGTGAAGGATGGTCGATTATGCCGTCGGGCATTCTGCGCCACAGCAGAAGAATTCCTTATTGTTACCTATGGATTCGTCAGGTCGCTAGGAACGTTCGACAATATCTTTGTCGGACTCCATCAGTAAGTCAATAAGGGATCACTGGTTGCACGACAACTGGTGGAGGATGTCTGATTTTGCCGTCGGGCATTCTGCGCCACAATAGAAGAATTCCTTATCGTCACCTATGGACTCGTCAGGTTGCTAGGAACGTCGACAATATCTTTGTCGGACTCCATCAGTAAGTCAATAAGAGATCATTGGTTGCATGACAACTGGTGACTTGCCAACCGCACAAGTAAACGATACTCTGATTGGTAGGACAATCTTCAAAATCTGAAATGATAGTTGCGCGGAAACTGGATGGTGAGCGACTAATCTCAAATCTCCGTCAGGATGATCATCAGATTTCACTGCAGCTTCTTCCTCAAGTCATCAAGGGATCACTGGTTACACGGTAACTGGTGATACATAGCTGATATTGCCGTCAGGCATTCTGCGGCACGGCAGCAGAAGAATTCCTCTAGACTCATCGGGTCATTAGGAACTTTTTACAATGTCTATCGGACTTCGTCAATAAGTCAATACGGGATCCCTGGTTACACGGTAACTGGTGAAGGATCGTCGATTATGCCGTCGGGCATTCTGCGCCACAGCAGAAGAATTCCTTAACATCGCCTCGGGACTCGTCGGGTCACTGGACGTTTGTCAATCAAGTCAATTATGCCGTCAGGCATTCAAGGAAATTCTCGGGCGTCAGCCAGACTTCATCAGTAAGTCGAAAATAGAATCCTTAGTCAGTCATGAACCAATAAGGATATCCAATCTTTTGCCGTCAGGCACTCCGCGTCAGCTAGGAGAACTTCTTCGACATTACAGTCGGACTTCATCAGTAAGTCAGGAAATAGAACCCTTAGTCAATCATGAACCCATAAGGATGTATAAACTTTTGCCATCAGGCACTCCGTGTCAGCTAGGAGAACTGCTTCGATATCGCAGTCGGACTTCGTCAGTAAGTTAGGGGGTTTGGTACTACTGCCGGACTTCAACCATCAAGTCTTCAAGGGAAATTTCAACTTCTCTGTTTAAAACCTGCTGGGGATGACACATCTCCGCTGGGGATTTTGGAGAACTATCAAGTAACTCTACTCTGGGGATTTCAGAATCATTCTGAACGAATAAACTTTGTTGAGGAACTCAAGAATCATCCTGAACAAACAACTTTGCTGGGGACTTCAAGAATCATCCTGAACAAACAACTCTGCTAAGGAATTCCTGCACATAAGAATGGTAACGACCTAGCTCATGTTTCATATGCATATGTTTGACAATGGCGTAATGCTCCACACGGTGGAAATGCTACGCGTTTAGTGTAGATGCTATGCAATCATGCAACAATGCTACGAAACCCAAATCAGCAAAATAAATGCTGAAGAGAGAATCCTCCTGTCAAGAAGAAAGAACCATTCTGATGGGGAGAAGGAATCATCCTGCCGAGGAGAAGAAATCACACCAATCTCAATTGGACTTAATCTGGGGAAACAAATCTCAGGCGACTTTCTGCAGGGGACAAAGTTCTACGAGAACCTGCACTTGCTCAACTGGGCATACAAACCACAAACTATCGAGGAAACGATGTCAATCGCAGAAATAAACTGCACGGCCTTCGTAGATAGAATCTTCCTGGGGATACGGACTCCGATGGGGAAGTATAGCAACAGCTATTCAAACATTCTCTGCTGGGGAAAACCAATAATGGCTTGAATGACTTCCAGGGACTCGGCTCTCTTGGAGGACTGCAAACTCGGTTGAGGATAGGCAACCAGACGCTGGAATAACTCCTATCTGCCGGGGAGAACACAACTCTGTGGGGGAATTCAACTCTGTTGGAGACTTCAGTCTGATTTATCGAGAGCTGAACACTTACGAATAGTCTTCTATGAGAAAACTGCACACTGACCCACTGCTGGGAACGAGTATACACCTCTGCGCATGACTCAGTTGGGATATGATGATCCTGCCTAGGATACACCTAGCATACTGCCTGGGGGTGACGGCTCTGCAACAAAGCGAACAAACAGACAAGATACCCTTCACAAAGGGACCTATCAAGGTTATCATCCGTGACAATGTTCAGGTAATTCAATGTTTTAACAATTATCGGCCTAGGCCAGCAAGTTTATGTATGCGCATTTTAACAAAAACATCGGGCGTTTTTTCGCAAACAAAACAGATAAAAGCTAAACAAACAAACAGAAATATTGAATAGTATATGTTCATTGATAAACGAGCCTGTAAATAGGCAAAATGTTTTACTACAGATGCAAGCTCCTGAAACGAGGAAGCTGCGCAAGTATATACAGAAATATACAACAATATGTACACAAATGTTGGCAATATTGTGTGGACGAACACCATGAGTTGATCCCTCTATGACCCACTCGACTTTGATACTTCTCCGAGGCTTCAGCTTTAGAAGAGATTGATTTGGATAAACGGCCCTCAGGTCTCCCCAAACCATTAACAATGAAAGTTCACACATGGAACACAGTCATTTGCTTTTTTAATCCCTAACTTTTGCCTGAACCGCCCTTTCGGGTTTTCGGTTCACCGGGATACCCTTTTTTGCCAAAGCCGCCCCTTCAGGATTTCGACTTTGCGGGTGTACATTTTTTATTTATATCCCTAATTTTGCCCGAACCTTTTCCTTTTTTTTTTGGTTCGCCGGGATGCCCCATTTTTGCCTGGATATTCTTTTTTCTTTCCAGCGGGTCATTTTAAGCAAAGTATTTTTTAACTGCGTCCACGTTCACAGGGGATGCAAAATCTTCGCCATCCATCGTGGACAACAACAAGGCTCCTCCCGAGAAGACCTTGCTGATGACATACGAATATTCGTAGTTAGGAGTCCACTTGCCCCTGTGATCAGAGTGTGGTGGAAGAATCTTCTTCAGGACGAGATCACCCGTCTGAAAGCTTCTAATACACACCTTCTAATCATAAGCTTTCTTCATTCGGCTTTGGTATAGACGACCGTAAGCAATCGATGCTAATCTCTTCTCATCCATCAGGCTGAGTTGATTCAATCTATTCTTAATCCATTCTGCCTCATCGAGTTTCACGTCAACCAAAACTCGTAAAGAAGGAATCTCGACCTCCAACGGTAGGACAACTTCCATGCCGTATACTAGTGAGAAAGGAGTTGCCCCGGTTGATGTGCGTACCATCGTACGATAACCATGCAATGCAAATGGCAACATCTCATGCCAATCCTTGTAGGTCACAACCATCTTTTGTACTATCTTTTTAATGTTCTTGTTGGCCGCTTCAACCGCACCATTCATCTTCGGCCGATAAGGCAATGAGTTGTGATGTTCAATCTTGAAGTTCTGGCATAACTCCTTCATCATCTTATTGTTTAGATTCGAACCATTGTCAGTAATGATCCGCTCGGGAATTCCATATCTGCAGATGATGTCCTTCTTTATGAATCTAGCTACCACTTGTTTGGTCACGTTAGCGTACAAGGCTGCCTCCACCCACTTGGTGAAGTAGTCGATGGCTACCAAAATGAAGCGGTGTCCATTAGATCCAGTGAGCTCGATCTTGCCTATCATATTAATACCCCATATGGAGAACGGCCACGGGGATGACATGACATTCAACGGGCACGGCGGCACATGGATTTTGTCAGCATAGATCTGGCATTTGTGACATCTCTTCGCAAATTTGAAACAATGTGACTCCATCGTCAACCAGTAATATCCTGCTCGTAATATTTTCCGCGTCATAGCATGTCCGCCGGCGTGCGTACCAAATGTGCCTTCATGGACCTCTTCCATAAGCAAACTAGCTTCTTTTTCATCCACACATCTGAGTAGCACGAGATCGTGATTTCTCTTATACAGAACTCCATCAGGATTGAGATAGAAATTTCCAGACAGCCTCCTCAGAGTCTTCTTATCCTGGGTCGACGCTCCCACAGGATACTCCTTAGTCATAAGGAAAGTCTGGATATCATGGAACCATGGCTTGCCATCAGAGGCTTCCTCAATTGCAAAAACGAATGCAGGCCTATCGAGGCGAGATATGACAATTCTTAGAGCTTCATTCCAAAAATTGAATTTATACATTGAAGCCAGCGTGGCTAAGGCATCAGCCATCTGATTTTCAGCTCTAGGCACATGATGGAGTTCCACTCGATCAAAGAAAGGAAGCATCCTTCTGGCATAATTCATGTAAGGGACCAAATTCGATTGACGAGTCTCCCACTCCCCTTTAATTTGGTTAACAACGAGTGCCGAGTCACCGTATACATCCAGGTTCTTGATTCTCAAATCAATGGCTTCTTCTAAACCCATGATGCATGCCTCGTATTCCGCTTCATTGTTGGTGACCGGAAACGTCAATCTGGCAGTAAACGGGATGTGGGATCCCTGGGGAGTCGTAATGATTGCCCCAATACCACTTCCGTACGAATTAACCGCACCGTCAAATATCAATTGCCACTGGGACTTTCTATCTGGCCCTTCGTCTGGCAACAGTTCATCACAATCTTTCACTTTGAGAAACATGATATCCTCGTCAGGGAAATCGAATTTCATCGGCTGATAATCTTCGATAGGTTATTCGGCAAGGTACTCAGACAAAACACTTCCCTTGATGGCCTTTTGGGAAACATATTGAATATCATACTCCGTTAACACCATTTGCCACCTGGAAGTCCTGCCTAAAAGAGCCTGCTTCTCGAAGACGTACTTGATTGGATCCATCTTCGAAATTAGCATGGTCGTGTGATTGAGCATATACTATCGTAAACGTTTGGCAGCCCACGCGAGTGCGCACCACGTTTTTTCCAGCATTGAGTAACGGGACTCACAATCTGTGAACTTTTTACTCAAGTAATAAATGGCATGCTCCTTGTTACGGTGAGAATCATGATACCAAGCTATTGATTAACTTGAAATCTGTAATTCTTAAATTACAACCGAACTTTAATTTATCCAAAGGAAAGGTCTAAAGAAAGAAAAACCCTTTTCGTGATGTAACAACAACGCTAAGAGATTCGGGGATCGGGGTTGGTTATGCATAGTGTAGGTATTTCACATCCTAAACATCTGTAGTACTCTACATGAACCTTTTGTTTATTTGCATACTAAGTTGGTAAATGTTTGCTAAGGTTTGGGTTGGGTAAAAGGTGTAAGTTAAAACCTAAAGATAGTTTCTAAGTTTACTCGCAAAGACATCGCGTCCTCTGCCTACGTATCCTAACTAGGATAGAATCAGAGCAATCGTAGTTCACCTCACAAGGGATGAAGAACACTTGATTATGATCAAAGTTCATGGGGAAACAAACATAACAATGCTTGTATAGAGTTTAACAAAACTCTCTAGATCTACATTGTACACTCAAGAAAGGGGAGTAAGTAATCATTACTATGATTCTTACATAGAGTTCACAAACTCTATCCTAGGGTTCTAGTTGAAGAACACTCCAAGTGAAGATGAGGCTTTCTAGACTTAAAGCAAAGTCTAATGGCTTGTATGTTCTAACTTAACTAAGCTAGGGTTCAAGATGATTTCACAAAGTCAAGGGAGGGTAATGAACTATCCAATGACATAAGGGTCAAGAGAGAGACTTTTCCTTTGGAAGGAGAGAGAGAGAGAGGTAAATTGGATGAGAACTAAAAAGTTCCATCACTTGGGGAAAGAATACTTGATAAAGCAAATGAACAATTAAGCAAGATGAATAAGATTACAATCAAGTAAACATGTTGTCGCTGCTGCGAAAATCGGCGCCGGCTGAACAGAAGAGTCGCCACCGTGCGTTATTTATCCCAACGGAGGGAAAGGAAATGCTCGAAGTAAACCTACTGCAAAGACGGGAAAGGAATGGTCATCGCAACCAAATTCCTGGATTCGGGAGTCGGTTACGCAAGGGGAAGGTATTAGCACCCTTCACGTTCGTCGTACTCGACGGGATCCACGCTTGTTTTCTAGTACGGATTGTTATTCTATCTATTCTACAGGTCAAGGGTTAAAAGAAAATAAAATGACTCGGCAAAGTATCGCACTTTATGCCTACGTATTCCCGTCTGGAACGAGAAATCAGAGTCAACGTAGTTCGCCTACCTACTGGAAAGGAGGGGAAGGTTGCTCGCTAGGATATCGCATCCTATGCCTACGTACTTTCATACAGCATGAAAGATCAGAGCAAACGTAGTTCGGGCTACGGAAGACACAGATTTGTCTGACTGTTTTTTATCCTTCTGAAAAAGGTTTTCTCCTGATTACGGGTCCAAGCGGACAAAAATGACACTTTGATTGATTTTCAGTCTTTTACGCAAGAACTGTCTTTTATTGATGTTTAACCTCTTATTGTATTTTTTGATTGTTTTGAGATAGAAGAGAAAGACGGTCTAAAAACCTATGGTTGAAAACGGGAAGCAAAACTATCCTATTGTTGTCATGCATGGATAAGAATCCTAATGTCTGTCATATTTCTCTCTTGCGCAGAAAGAAACAGAGATCCTAGGGGATAAACAGAAAAGAAACAGTATATATACAGTAAAGCAGTAAAATGCATGAGATGCAGCAATACAAGCGAGGCAAGGGAGCCCACTCAACCTCGAACCTAGAAAACAATAGGCAAAGTGAAACGGCTTCACTTCAAACCTAAGGGGAAAAATAACAAACAATACAACAAAGAAAATAAACCCCTAAACCAGCTCTGACAGCTCACCAGCTCCTACAACAACAACTCTGAAAAATATCAAACTCTGACAGTTGATTAACTGCAAAACAGTAACATCCTCAAATGAACCCCAAAGTCAAGCTCCAATGATACCCAAGCTACAACAAGCTTCTGTCCCCAAGAAATCACCAAGCTTAGGCAAGCACAGGATCTCAAACAGTTGACAACATCAGACAGCAAATAGCTCCAGACAGCAGTAAAACCCTAATTCACCAGTTGCACAGCTCTAACAGCACCAGCTCCTCCTTCTTCAATCTTCAATGCACCAGGTATTCTTCTACAAGCTTCTTCCTTCAAGGTAAGCACTCCAGCAAAGAATTGATTCATCAGGATAAATTGAATGTCAAACAGTTCATTGACAACCAAAGGAAGTCTATGAACAGTTGACATTGTAACAGACTGTTTCCCTCAAAGTTCTACCTCCTAGATAAAACCACTTATCCCTCCAAAGGAGGGATGTGAATATCATGGAGGGACTTTTAATCATTGAGAATAATGGAAGCAAAGGAAGCTATCCATGTTTATGAAGGAATTTGTTCTATTCTAGGGCTTTACCTATCTCCTATCTCCTATGTCTTCAATCAACTCCAAGCACAAACAATCTTCAAGCTTCAACATTTGATCATCATCTTCAATCTTCTCTTTTGATGTCTTTATGCTCCATAAGCTCAAGCCAAGCCCCATACCCCATATCAAAGCCCAAAAGCCCAAGCACACAATTAAAAACCAAGTGGGAACACCAAACAAACACTTCATTTGTAAAATATACTAAAAATAGTAATATAGTATTTAAAATTCTAAGATTAATTCTAAAGGGATTTCTACATCTACCCTACATACCCTATATGTCCCAGAACCTAATTCATGCTAAAAACCCCAAAATAAAATGTTATAATGCACCTATGTACAGTTTAACCCTAATACTATCACCCTAATGTTCCTTATTCAAAGCTAAACAAGATTAAATCACAAAATGTGAGATAAATCTCTAAGGGAACCTATACTTCTAATCTAATCAACCCAACAAGAATCAACTCAAAACTATTCACCAATTGGTCACAAGCAAATCTACAAAAACATGTATCAAATGTACAAAATTAAAGAAATCAATAAAATGGGAAAAATCAAATTAAATTGAAAAATGGGTGAATATGAAATTTCTTATTTTCGTAAAATAACAAATAAATCCAAGATCATTGAGGTGTTTTTGAAATATTTTTCTGATTAATTTTGGATTTATTATGATTTTTGTAGTAAACTATATGCAGATAATATGAAAATTCAACAAAAATGGAAAACAGGGGTGGCAAAAGCAATTTCCTACACTGCAGAAATGCATTGGGCCCAGGAGGGGGGGTGCAGATATCACTGCGCTGGGCCCAGTATTAATCCAGAAAAAACAATAAAAATCATAAACCTGGTGGGGTGGTGAAAAGTAATGATTCGCTGGGTTATTCGAGCTTGGGCCCTAAACGGGGGTGTAGATAGCAAACCGGGCTATGGCCCAAACGAACAACACATGGGAGAAGGGGTTCCAATGGTAAACGAAGAGGGATGGATCAGCAATCCCAAATGGGCCTAATGCCCGAGCCCAATCCATTCATCCTCAACTAAGCAAAACCTGACTTCCCTAACTCTTGCCTCACACTGTTCGTCATCTCCCAACCCTAGCCCTAGGCGCCGCCCAACCTCTCTCTCTGAAACTCTCTCAAACACCCTCTCCAACTAAACTAATCCAATCTTCAAATCCGATTACATCATCCTAACCTAACCTCAATCTATCCTCACAGATACAGAAGTTCCTCTTATCCTAACCACACCAAGCCTAATCCTTCAGATTTAACCAACAGCAAGCTCAAGAGTTCGAGAAAGTGACCAAACCTGGTGATGCGATGAAGATGGCGAAGTCTGGAAGAATCTCTTGAAAGTTCTTGAGGAGAAGGAGTTCGTAGATTGACGAATCTTGAAGCGCCGGGCGAAATTGCTGAACGACGATGGTTGAAACTTACGTTTCTGGAGGTGTACGAAGGAGCTTGGTGTTACCGTACGGATGACGATCTTGATGTTAGAGGACTTGTTGAAGATTCGGAGTAGATCGGAGATAATTGCTGGAGTTCTTTCACGAAGATGGAGAGTCAAACAAAAGAACGAATAAGAAATATGGAAAACGATTGCGTGTTGACGATTGTTCTTCGCGGATCCAGATGATGATGAAAGTTCTTGATCAATTTCTGGAAAGTTGATGGAGGATGAACACATGGAGTTCCAGATCGTATGAGCCTATTGATGATTCCTGGAAAATTCAGACGAACATTGATGTTGATGAACGAACACTTGTTGAAAACTTCTGGAAAATCGTTGGCAAATCATGAGAGGTTGATGATTCTGATGATGAATCTAGATCGGAGAAGATGAAGATTAGCATATTCCGGCAAAATTTGGTTTTCCGGCGCCAGTTGATGGAGGCGGATCGTTGAGGATGATGAAGTTTGGATGAGTTCTGGGAAGATTGCAGTTTCCGGTGAGTTTACCGGTCTCCGGCGACGGTTAGAAAGTCCGTTACAGTGGTCCGCGGCGGCTGCATGGCCGGTGGCGAAGGGTAGTTAGTGGAGGTACAGCTGGCGCACGCATGCAGTGGGTGGCGTCAGAAGTAGCCAAGTGGCACTGTGGGAAGAGGAGGGAGTAACACGCGTGATAGGGGAGAGATAGTGGAACGGTGCGCTGACATCAAAGTCTGTGAGGTGGCTGCAGATGGTGAGATGGAGTGCAACGTGGCTGGCAGAGAGAAATTAAAGTGGATGAGGTGGTCCAAAATCTGCTTACACGCGTGGCTCCTTATTTATATGCCACCTGGCGCGATTGGACTTGGACCGGGCCTCTGAGATTTGGATAACTGGCCCAACAAATTAAGACTGCACATGATTAATTCTGATTAATTAACCTAATTAAATGCTAATGAACTCTAATTAAGCTAAACGAAATTAATGACAAAAACCTAATTAATCCTAATTAAATCTAATTAAAGCCTAACCGAAAATTACTAATAAAACCCTAAACAACCCTAAAACAAAATTAACCCTAATTAAAACCTAAATGAAAATAAACACAAAACCCTAATTACCCTATTAAAAACCGAAAAAATTATTTAACATCTGTATCTATTTTAAAAAATTCCAATTAAATCTAAAAAAAACAATTAAACTCTAATAAAATCTAAAAAACATTAAATCCTATTTAAAATCTATTCTATTAAATCTGAAAAGTCTATTCTATTAAAAGAAAATTAATATCTAGTTATATCTATTTAAAAACTATTCTACTAAGGATAGAACTAATATCTAAAAAAAATTTAAAATCTATTAAATCTCTAAAAACAAAGAATATCTATTTAAAAACCTAAAAACTATTAAGAAAATATCTATTAAAATCTATTAAACTCTAAAAACTCCTATTAAATCTATTTTAAAAAAAAATCTAGACAAAAATCTACTTAAATCTATAAGAAAAAAACTAAAAAATCTATTAAATTCTATTAAACTCTATTAGAGAAAGAAAAATCCAGAAAAATCCATTTAAATGTATTAAAAATCTAGAAAAATAAAATAAAAATCCTAAAAATGCCAGGAAGCCGATTAAATCGATTGGAGAACAATTGCGCAACCATAGCGAAACCCGGGCACCGAGATGGCCTGAAAACACATGAGACGAGCACCAATTCTCAAAAGACTTTTATTCCAACCGGCTTGTACTGCCTGAAACGCCAGGGGCTATAATCCCGATAAAATCCATCTGACTGAGAAAAATGTGATGCATGCAGCGTGCGAATGCGAATGCAAAATGCGTCGAAACATAAACCAGATATGGGGACCGGTTGGTCAAATTTTGGGGTGCAACAGCTGCCCCTATTCAAACGGCTTGGACCTGAAGGGTTGAAGAGCGAACAACCTTCAAACATTCAAAGGTGGAAGACGGTTGAATACAAAATAAACCCGAAAATTTGCCAACCGCAGAAATAAACTACGCACTTGCTTGGGGAACACCATCCAGAGAACTGAATCCAATTATTATGGCAACAAACTGATCGATCACCTGATAAAGAGATTTGACTTTAGCCCCCAGTTACTTGTGTGACACCACAGATAACAAATCTGAAGGTTAGATCAACACGCACTTGATCACCCCCCATCGTCTAATGATAGACAGAGACACCATCCCGCAGGAAAACAATAACCATTCTCACATCGTCTAAAAATAGACGGAAAGACACCATCCCGAAGGAAAATAACATCCATACTCACATCGTCTAAAGATAGACGGAAAGACACCATCCCGAAGGAAAACAATAATCCATACTCACATCGTCTAAAGATAGACGGAAAGACACCATCCCGAAGGAACATAACATCCATACTCACATCGTCTAAATATAGACGGAAAGACACCATCCCGAAGGAAAATAACATCCATACTCACATCGTCTAAAGATAGACGGAAAGACATCATCCCGTAGGAAAACCATATCCATACTCACATCGTCTAAAGATAGACGGAAAGACACCATCCCGAAGGAAAACAATAATCCATACTCACATCGTCTAAAGATAGACGGAAAGACACCATCCCGAAGGAACATAACATCCATACTCACATCGTCTAAAGATAGACGGAAAGACACCATCCCGTAGGAAAACCATATTCATATTCACATCATCTAATGGTAGACGGAAAGACATCATCCCGTAGGAAAACCATATCCATACTCACATCGTCTAAAGATAGACGGAAAGACACCATCCTGTAGGAAAACCCATTAGCGGAAAGAGAACCATATTCATCACCACCCATCAAATTTCAGAATCCTTTCGTCCACAGGAATTGATGGAAAGAACAATATCCTCAAAGGGGCCACCTCATCAATAAGGATTGACAGGAAGACAAACCACCTTCAAGAAGCCATGTCGTCGATAGGGGTCAACAACTAGGAAAACCAAACATTCTTCGAAGAACCTCGACGTCGATAAGGATCAACGGTCAGAAAAACCTTCTTGAAATGTCATCTCGTCCAATAAACAGAAAGAACGTCAATATCTGAAAGATCATCTTGAAACCTATCAACGTCTAAAGATAGACGGAGAAAACCATATCAACACTCACGACGTCTAATGATAGACGGAGAAGGCTCGCTGGGGGAAACACATCGTCCATGTGAACTGACGGGAAGAGAAGTCTGTCGATATCAGGCGACTGTTGAATAAAGCATAACCGTTGTATGATCTGGGAATCAAATACCAAAGAGCTGTCTGAATAAAGCTGCTGGATAAATGCCCCTGAACTGATTACAAAGTACTTCATGTTGCCACTGAAGGCTGATAGAAAAACTGGCTTATGCTTCGTATGCATATGCGTATGTTTGAATTTTTCTATGGCGTAATGCTCCATATGGGATGGAAATGCTACGCATTTGAGGATGAAATGCAAGTATGATGCAAATATGATGATATATGTAAATGCAAATGCGGGCTCGGGTCGCTGGAGAAGTTGGATACAGAAAACCGCTTCAGCAAAATAAATGCTGAAGACAAAGCCAACTCCGCTGGGGATAACCAGGCATCACAGAATTATTCCAGCAAAATAAATGCTGGAAAAGTGAAGCCAACTTCGCTGGGGAATAATCGAATGTGCCAAGCATGATTGGACTTCTGTCAGGGATAGCTTACCCGTGCCAATGAAAATTGGACTTGTGCTGGGGAAAACAGACGGAGTCTTCCTGCGTACCCATGAATATTGGATTTTGAAATGATGTGCCACCACAAGTTGGGCCTCACAGTGATTGCCAATATGGATTGGGCTTCCTAAAAATTTCCAATAAGGATTGGGCTTTAGGCTATCCGTGATGGGTCATGTACGACTGACTCTGGAAAACGTCTTGTCTGAATTCACAGTTTCTGATTGAAGGGTCAATAGATGGTAACACGACTTCCCGACATTCGCCTCACACTTGGAGATTAGCTAAATCTGCTCGAATAGCTCTGAGTAACTCTGATGACACGGAGAAAATCAATTCCTTCGCTTCTGACATGCCCCAGCTTGCGGGACCTCTGTGGGGGATAAAATTCAAATCAAATGGCGCTCGAAAGAACAACTTCTGCGCTCTTAGGATGGTCTGCCCCTGTCTGCAATGACTTTCCCCCTGATTGGCCGATTCGGTATAGTGACTCTAGCTACGAGATTTTTACTGAATCTCGACCTGATTGCCCCGGAATAACGACTTTGGATAGCTGACCTCACTAGGGATCACTTGATAATAGCTTGCCCCGGCTCTCGGAACATTCGGGCATCCTGCATTCTATCCTGATCAGACTTTCCACTGTAGGAAACTTTCCTGCTGTCAAGCGCTTACTTGCAAGTAAAACAAGTTGTTCTGCATAAAAGATATATTAATGTAATGCATATGACAGTTTTAACATCCAATCTGTTCACTAGAAAAATGGAAAAAACCATTTATGACACATAATGCACAAATCATTTATCAAAATATCGACACAGTACCAACATGGTAAGAAGAACCCTTTTAGGAGTCAGCTTCGACGCGATCTTTACCGATGCATGCCTTCGAAACAACCCTGCTTCAATTAGGACTTTTAAAGGTTGTAACGTGGTCAGGTTCACGGTTTTGAAAGAAAGGATAAAGGCTCAAATTTTAATTTCAACCCACCCATTCTCCTTGATGTTCTCCGATCCTACGTTCAGCTAATTCGACCTTAGCGCTCACCTGATAGTTCGAGAAACTATGAGCTTTTGGAGTGACAGCCACTCACTCTTCGTCTTTGACACTTGGGGTCACACGACTCGTATTTCATTTGAGGATTTCTTTTTTGTAATCCTTTTCATTTTTCTTTTTCTTTCCCTAACTTTTTCCTGGACTGACTCTTTTGAGTTTCTTTTGATTATTAAGTCCAGCGGGATGCCCTCTTTTGTGCTTAAGTCATTTGCTTTCAAGTTTTAACTTAGCGGGCTTTTGATTCTTTTCGCTTTTTGTTTTTTTTTCCCGAACAAGTCGTGTGACACTGGTTGTCTAACTCTTTGGGGAATAATGTGACTGTGTCACTCCTGACGCTTAACCACTGTGGCTTTTTAGGCACGACCTATAGAGGTGTGATTGATCCTCGAACAGACACTCCTTTTGCAATTTGGGCGCTCGGTCAAACTAGCTAACACCTACCCTGCCCCAGGTTGAGATTGAGGGCTTTTTGTTTTCATAAAGAACTCCTACTACTAGGCTCAAAGGGGTTGTCAAAGGGTTATCTTCCTTATGTCTCCGGTGTTTAGGGATTTGAAACAATGCCTGTACATCATCAGCAGGTTTTATTCCAAAGGCATACAATATCGGAAGCTTGCATGTCGTTCATTTTCGTCATCCTCCCCGGATTCCGCTTAACCAAGTGTTGGATATCTGTAAAAATCAATTAGTGAACACGAATGGATTTAATCAAAACATGCATACTCATTTCATTATCATCAATTGAATGAAAACAACAAGTTTTACAAACAAGATTGCAATTTAACAAGAAAGAAACTACAAACATAAAGAAATGACAAGATGAAACATAGGAAGACGTCAGCTTCCGAGGACCGGGCTTTCACATCTGACTTGCTGCTGAACCAGCCATCTTCAAAGTTGCCTATTGAAACCATACTGCTTAAAACGGATGCCAGGTGAATTGACTTTCTGACTTCATTGGGCTCTGTCTAGCACACAGGTTTGACCGATAACGATAAGGCTGCTGACTCTGGAAAGGAGTTAACGTCTGTTGCGAAGACTAGACAGATTATTGACTTTGATCAGTCAGACCACTTGGAGGTCGAGTCTGAATTATCAGGGACTCCTTTTGTTCAAGCGCTTTCATCCTTAGGCTTAGTTTAGGTAGCAACTGAGGACAGGGGGATTCTGACACCAATGATTGCAGAATATACTTCTGATCTACGGCAGCTTCGGGAACGTCCATCATTTTAGCACCAACTGGGGTAAGACCATTAGGTATAATTACGCCGCCCGGCGTGAGTTCAATAACTTTTGCGTCAATCAAGTCCTGAACGTTGTGCTTAAAAGCATGACAACTTTCCACATCATGTCCGGGTGCCCCGGAATGAAATTCACACTGCTTACTAGTGTCATACCCATAAGGAAGCGTCGTTCCTGTGAGTGGGGCCAATGTTCTTTTTTCAACCAGCTTCAAACTCAATAAAGTCTGGAAGAGCTTAGCATACGTTGAAGGCGGCGCCTCGAATACCCTCCTTGACCTTCGCTGAACCGAATGTATCCTTTGTTGTTGTTGGTGGTGTCGATCAACACGTCTTTTAAGCTCAGGTTCCACAGGCACGAGCTCCACAGGCACAGGTGGAACAAGCTCCTTCACTGCGGCTTCAGATAGCTGATCATCCTCTTTCTTAATCACATTCTTGACTACTTCCATGATCAAGCTCATTTGGGTCTTCAGCTGATTATTTTCCTCTTTGAGTATCTTCTGATCCAGACGCAACTCTTGCATGTCTTTCATCATCTGCCCTAGCTGGCTCCGGACTTCAATCAGTTTAGCCTGATTCTGTTCCATATCTCTGAGGGAATTCCTGCAACAAACTGGTGATAGGAAATAAGACCCACGGTTCTGATGTACCTGTTATGTGAGAATGCAATGCAGAAATCAAACACATATTCAAGACAAGACAAATAAACCCCAAGCTATAAGCACAGAGATAAACGCCTCACACCACTATGTAAAACTAACAAGAGCAGCAAACAAGCACACCCAAGTACAAAATACAATGACCCCAGCCAACAAGCCTGGTGGTGGTCAGCAAACAACAATGCACGAAAGCTAAACAGATGCGACGCCCGGCGCAAAAACCTCTAGCAACTTCCCCCATATTCAACTGAGCTCTCAGTTGGACATTCTTCCAAACATACATTCTCAGTGGAGTATTCCATGACATTGACTGACGAACCCACACAACTAGATGAAGGAGAATCAATAATCTGAACAAAACCCTGAGGTGTGATAAAGATCTTGTTAGAGTCTAGCAGATTCTAAACTTGGCTTCTAAGCACTTTACAATCATCTGTCGAATGCCCCTGTACCCCCACATGGTACTCACAGCGGGCGCTGGCATCAGAACCTGGAGGATAAGGCGGGATCATGGGATTAGTCTCTTTCGGCACAATTAATCCATTTTCGACCAAATCTGGCAACAACTGACTGTACGACACCGGTAGCTGAGTAAACTGCCTTTCAGGTTTCCTTGGTCTTTGTCGGGCGTGATGACGCGACTGACGATCATATGAATGCTGGTTTGAAGTGTCTGACAACTGAGTCTGAGACGCTAGAGATTCTGAGACAACATCACTTCCTTCTTCCCACTCCTCTTGAGAACTGAGAACTGATTCATTCTTATCAACTAGGATATAAGGAGCCTCTCGAATCTTTCCATTCTTGAGTCCTCTCTCCAAAAGCTCCCCCATTCTCATCAAGCCTTCAAAGTTTGTACAACTGAACATCATGTCATAATAACAGCCCTTCAGAGTACCCAAAAAGAGGCTAACCATTTCTCTCTCCTGAATCGGTGGTTGAACACGAGCAGCCAATTCTCTCCATCTTTGCACATACCCCCTAAAGGATTCATTCTCCGCACGAGATAATTCTTGCAAATGCACGCGAAGAGGAGCCATTTCTAGGTTGTAGTCGTACTGCTTCACGAAGGCATTGTCTAAGTCCGACCATGATTTAATACTATCACTCTTCAAGTGCAGGTACCAGTCCAAAGATGCTCCGATCAAACTATCTTGGAAACAGTGAATCATGAGCTTGTCATCGGTGATATGCGAAGTCATTCTTCTGCAAAACATAACCAAATGTAGCTTCAGACAACTATCCCCTTTGTACTTCTCAAAATTGGGCATCTTGAACTTCAGAGGCAATACAAGACCTGGCACCAAACACATACCCGCAGCATTCAGATCAAGAGTATTCTTATTCACCAGGGCAGCAATCTGGTCTTCCAACGTCTGAAGTCTTCTCATATACTCAGCAGTCCTTGGGTCCTGAATATTAACCTGCAGAACAACTCTTGGAGATGGAACAATCCTTGGAGAATCTGGCGTAGAGAAATTGGAATTGCAATACTCTTTGTCATTGAAAGAATATGGACCTCTGACAGGGGTTTGCACGGGCTGAGCAACATTGTTCATCTGAGCTCTTTGACCATTGTTTCCTCCTCCATTTATAGCTGTTATGGCTTCCATGACCTGACTCACCTGGTGCTTTAACAATTCAAACTCCGCCCGAGTAACAATCAAGTTTTGCTCTCCTGAAGCCATGATCTTTCCAGATGCTAACTCAAGTCTAATGCAAATGTCGGGAACTCAACTGACGAAGCAGACAAAAAACGGGTAAGCTCCCTGTTCCGGCTGAGGATGAATATGCAAAATGAAATGCAAATGCAAACAGTCATGCAAAATGCAAAATGCACACATAAGGGACCAAGTGTGCTGCTGAGAAGCCCAATCCACCATATTGGTCTTAATCAGACCCATAACACTACTCAAGCCTGGTCTCAACAAACCAAAACAATACTCCAACCTGGTCCCCAACAAACCCTATAACGCTGTCCTCAAATATCACCGCCATTGAATCTCAATCAAGAAAACCGGTAATCTGGAGGTCAAGTTACCTGCATGCCCGAACCCCTCTCACAGGTAGGTGTCCTATCAACTGACACAAGGTATGGCATCCTATGCGGTCGTTGGCGTCACAGACTTTCAAGACGGATGATACGATACCCAGAAGGTGTGGCATCATCATGTCCTGAAGATGCCTCACTTAGCCAACTTCCAAATGATCGGTCCCCGGAGTCGACAATCCAACTAACCAACAACCCCCTCAACCCAAAGGGTTGAAAAAGAAGTCAACCAGAAGAACCTCGTCCGAGCGTGGATTTCATGAGACACTAGTGCTTGTAAAGCATGCACGCGCCCACTAATTTCCACTCTAATTCTAGGTGCACTCAAGCCCAGGTCCGGCTTATCTCTCAATCATAGAACCGCCTCATACCCACAGCAATAGTCACAATAATATAATGCTGAATGTAAAATACAGGAACGTAAATCCATACAAAACCCACGACGGGAAAACAAGCGCTAGGATTGACTCGCGTAGGGAACCATTGGAGTCCCCAGCAGAGTTGCCAACTGTCGCTACTGCGAAAATCGGCGCCGGCTGAACAGAAGAGTCGCCACCGTGCGTTATTTATCCCAACGGAGGGAAAGGAAACGCTCGAAGTAAACCTACTGCAAAGACGGGAAAGGAATGGTCATCGCAACCAAATTCCTGGATTCGGGAGTCGGTTACGCAAGGGGAAGGTATTAGCACCCCTCACGTTCGTCGTACTCGACGGGATCCACGCTTGTTTTCTAGTACGGATTGTTATTCTATCTATTCTACAGGTCAAGGGTTAAAAGAAAATAAAATGACTCGGCAAAGTATCGCACTTTATGCCTACGTATTCCCGTCTGGAACGAGAAATCAGAGTCAACATAGTTTGCCTACCTACTGGAAAGGAGGGGAAGGTTGCTCGCTAGGATATCGCATCCTATGCCTACGTACTTTCATACAGCATGAAAGATCAGAGCAAACGTAGTTCGGGCTACGGAAGACACAGATTTGTCTGACTGTTTTTTATCCTTCTGAAAAAGTTTTTCTCCTGATTACGGGTCCAAGCGGACAAAAATGACACTTTGATTGATTTTCAGTCTTTTACGCAAGAACTGTCTTTTATTGATGTTTAACCTCTTATTGTATTTTTTGATTGTTTTGAGATAGAAGAGAAAGACGGTCTAAAAACCTATGGTTGAAAACGGGAAGCAAAACTATCCTATTGTTGTCATGCATGGATAAGAATCCTAATGTCTATCATATTTCTCTCTTGCACAGAAAGAAACATAGATCCTAGGGGATAAACAGAAAAGAAGCAGTATATATACAGTAAAGCAGTAAAATGCATGAGATGCAGCAATACAAGCGAGGCAAGGGAGCCCACTCAACCTCGAACCTAGAAAACAATAGGCAAAGTGAAACGGCTTCACTTCAAACCTAAGGGGAAAAATAACAAACAATACAACAAAGAAAATAAACCCCTAAACCAGCTCTGACAGCTCACCAGCTCCTACAACAACAACTCTGAAAAACATCAAACTCTGACAGTTGATTAACTGCAAAACAGTAACATCCTCAAATGAACCCCAAAGTCAGGCTCCAATGATACCCAAGCTACAACAAGCTTCCATCCCCAAGAAATCACCAAGCTTAGGCAAGCACAAAATCTCAAACAGTTGACAGCATCAGACAGCAAATAGCTCCAGACAGCAGTAAAACCCTAATTCACCAGTTGCACAGCTCTGACAGCACCAGCTCCTCCTTCTTCAATCTTCAATGCACTAGGTCTTCTTCTACAAGCTTCTTCCTTCAAGGTAAGCACTCCGGCAAAGAATTGATTCATCAGGATAAATTGAATGTCAAACAGTTCATTGACAACCAAAGGAAGTCTATGAACAGTTGACATTGTAACGGACTGTTTCCCTCAAAGTTCTACCTCCTAGATAAAACCACTTATCCCTCCAAAGGAGGGATGTTAATATCATGGAGGAACTTTTAATCATTGAGAATAATGGAAGCAAAGGAAGCTATCCATGTTTATGAAGGAATTTGTTCTATTCTAGGGCTTTACCTATCTCCTATCTCCTATGTCTTTAATCAACTCCAAGCACAAACAATCTTCAAGCTTCAACATTTGATCATCATCTTCAATCTTCTCTTTTGATGTCTTTATGCTCCATAAGCTCAAGCCAAGCCCCATACCCCATATCAAAGCCCAAAAGCCCAAGCACACAATTAAAAACCCAAGTGGGAACACCAAACAAACACTCCATTTGTAAAATATACTAAAAATAGTAATATAGTATTTAAAATTCTAAGATTAATTCTAAAGGGATTTCTACATCTACCCTACATACCCTATATGTCCCAGAACCTAATTCATGCTAAAAACCCCAAAATAAAATGTTATAATGCACCTATGTACAGTTTAACCCTAATACTATCACCCTAATGTTCCTTATTCAAAGCTAAACAAGATTAAATCAAAAAATGTGAGATAAATCTCTAAGGGATCCTATAATTCTAATCTAATCAACCCAACAAGAATCAACTCAAAACTATTCACCAATTGGTCACAAGCAAATCTACAAAAACATGTATCAAATGTACAAAATTAAAGAAATCAATAAAATGGGAAAAATCAAATTAAATTGAAAAATGGGTGAATATGAAATTTCTTATTTTCATAAAATCACAAATAAATCCAAGATCATGGAGGTGTTTTTGAAATATTTTTCTGATTAATTTTGGATTTATTATGATTTTTGTAGTAAACTATATGCAGATAATATGAAAATTCAACAAAAATGGAAAACAGGGGTGGCAAAAGCAATTTCCTACACTGCAGAAATGCATTGGGCCCAGGAGGGGGGGTGCAGATATCACTGCGCTGGGCCCAGTATTAATCCAGAAAAAACAATAAAAATCATAAACCTGGGGGGGGGTGGTGAAAAGTAATGATTCGTTGGGTTATTCGAGCTTGGGCCCCAAACGGGGGTGTAGATAGCAAATTGGCCTATGGCCCAAACGAACAACACATGGGAGAGGGGGTTCCAATGGTAAACGAAGAGGGATGGATCAGCAATCCCAAATGGGCCTAATGCCCGAGCCCAATCCATTCATCCTCAGCCAAGCAAAACCTGACTTCCCTAACTCTTGCCTCACACTGTTCATCATCTCCCAACCCTAGCCCTAGGCGCCGCCCAACCTCTCTCTCTGAAACTCTCTCAAACACCCTCTCCAACTAAACTAATCCAATCTTCAAATCCGATTACATCATCCTAACCTAACCTCAATCTATCCTCACAGATACAGAAGTTCCTCTTATCCTAACCACACCAAGCCTAACCCTACAGATTTAACCAACAACAAGCTCAAGAGTTCGAGAAAGTGACCAAACCTGGTGATGCGATGAAGATGGAGAAGTCTGGAAGAATCTCTTGAAAGTTCTTGAGGAGAAGGAGTTCGTAGATTGACGAATCTTGAAGCGCCGGGCGAAATTGCTGAACGGCGATGGTTGAAACTTACGTTTCTGGAGGTGTACGAAGGAGCTTGGTGTTACCGTACGGATGACGATCTTGATGCTAGAGGACTTGTTGAAGATTCGGAGTAGATCGGAGATAATTGCTGGAGTTCTTTCACGAAGATGGAGAGTCAAACAAAAGAACGAATAGGAAATATGGAAAACGATTGCGTGTTGACGATTGTTCTTCGCGGATCCAGATGATGATGAAAGTTCTTGATCAATTTCTGGAAAGTTGATGGAGGATGAACACATGGAGTTCCAGATCGTATGAGCCTATTGATGATTCCTGGAAAATTCAGACGAACATTGATGTTGATGAACGAACACTTGTTGAAAACTTCTGGAAAATCGTTGGCAAATCATGAGAGGTTGATGATTCTGATGATGAATCTAGATCGGAGAAGATGAAGATTAGCATATTCCGGCGAAATTTGGTTTTCCGGCGCCAGTTGATGGAGGCGGATCGTTGAGGATGATGAAGTTTGGATGAGTTCTGGGAAGATTGCAGTTTCCGGTGAGTTTACCGGTCTCCGGCGACGGTTAGAAAGTCCGTTACGGTGGTCCGCGGCGGCTGCATGGCCGGCGGTGAAGGGTAGTTAGTTGAGGTACAGCTGGCGCACGCATGCAGTGGGTGGCGTCAGAAGTAGCCAAGTGGCACTGTGGGAAGAGGAGGGAGTAACACGCGTGATGGGGGAGAGATAGTGGAACGGTGCGCTGGCATCAAAGTCTGTGAGGTGGCTGCAGATGGTGAGATGGAGTGCAACGTGGCTGGTAGAGAGAAATTGAAGTGGATGAGGTGATCCAAAATCTGCTTACACGCGTGGCTCCTTAAATCTAATTAAAGCCTAAACGAAAATTACTAATAAAACCCTAATTAACCCTAAAACAAAATTAACCCTAATTAAAACCTAAATGAAAATAAACACAAAACCCTAATTACCCTATTAAAAACAGAAAAAATTATTTAACATCTATATCTATTTTAAAAAATTCCAATTAAATCTAAAAAAAACAATTAAACTCTAATAAAATCTAAAAAACATTAAATCCTATTTAAAATCTATTCTATTAAATCTGAAAAGTCTATTCTATTAAAAGAAAATTAATATCTAGTTATATCTATTTAAAAACTATTCTATTAAAGGATAGAACTAATATCTAAAAAAATTTAAAATCTATTAAATCTCTAAAAACAAAGAATATCTATTTAAAAATCTAAAAACTATTAAGAAAATATCTATTAAAATCTATTAAACTCTAAAAACTCCTATTAAATCTATTTTAAAAAAAAATCTAGACAAAAATCTATTTAAATCTATAAGAAAAAAACTAAAAAATCTATTAAATTCTATTAAACTCTATTAGAGAAAGAAAAATCCATTTAAATGCATTAAACATCTAGAAAAATAAAAGAAAAATCCTAAAAATGCCAGGAAGCCGATAAAATCGATTGGAGAACAATTGCGCAACCATAGCGAAACCCGGGCACCGAGATGACCTGAAAACACAGGAGACGAGCACCAATTCTCAAAAGACTTTTATTCCAACCGACCTGTACTGCCTGAAACGCCAGGGGCTATAATCCCGATAAAATCCATCTGACTGAGAAAAATGTGATGCATGCAGCGTGCGAATGCGAATGCAAAATGCGTCGAAACATAAACCAGATATGAGGACCGGTTGGTCAAATTTTGGGGTGCAACACATGCATATTACAATAAGAAAATAATTTAAATAGGGTGAATGGTTACAACCAAAGCATGCAAGTATATTATAATAGGCAAGCAAATATGAGTTCTTACAAGACTTAAAGAAAAGGTAAACACCTAGGCATATCTTGACAAAGATGAAGGTATATCTTAACAAAGATGAAAGCATATCTTAACAAAGATTAAAAGCATATCTTAACAAAGATTGAAAGCATATCTTAACAAAGATTGAAAGAGATGAAGGTGACAACCATGTAAAGAAATCACAATTTGAAAGTAGAAATGTCACAAATTCAAGGTACAACAAATGTAACAACAAAATGCATTATTGATAATCAAATATAGGCAAACATGTCACAACAGTTTAAAATCAAATTTAGGAAGAAAATAATATGAGATCATGGTGACAACCAAGGGAGAACAAGCCCTAACATGTTAACTAACAAATGGGAAACAATCACAAGCAAAATCTTACAAGACAATTCAAGGGATTCGACAATATGCGAGATATCGATCTTAACAAAGAATCAAAATTCCATATAAACAAAAGGTATCATAATTACGAACAATTTGGAATATTTTTACATCACATGAATTTAGACATTAAACTAAACATGTTGCAAAAAGAATGAGTAAAAAAGGATGAAGGATGAACAAGTTACAAATATTTGAAGTTTTGTATGAATTATGACAATAAAACCACACAAGTGAATAAAAATGAAGGAGAAATGGCCAAGCTGGGAATTGAACCCATGCCCTTGTGTTAACCAACACACAACAACAACCACCAAGGCACACACGCACGCTGGTTAGTGAGAATGAAAGTGAAGAAGAAAAATAAAATTCAATCACAATGGAAAAATAAAATAACAAAAAGGGTTGATCCAAGGATCGAACCCTAGTTTGGCAAGTGAAAGGCGCATGAGAGAGTAAAGTTTCTACCACTGGGGTGGCTATACATCCGTTGATTTAGCCACCCCCATAAATATATATGGCATATTCCTGATTAATTTCTGGGCAAACAAAAACAAGCTAAACAAGCCAAAACGTGAAGGATCAAACTCTATCAATTCTCAATCATTTTTGATGAAATTTTATTCAAACTTGACTGTTTTTTCATGAGCATTAAGATGGTGCAGTTGGTTTTTAAAGATCATACATAGAAAATGAAACACGATAGAACTTGCAAGTTGGCTTTTTGAGGGGCATTATGAAAACTACAAACAACTGTGAGTTCAAATTCAAGTAAATGGTACTGCACACACAACACATATGTCATAACAAAGGTGTAGCACATTTAAAACTCAAGCATGAATTAGTAAAAATGGAATTGGCACATGAATTGCAAAAACATCAAGAAAATGCAAGCAAACTGTTACAACAGATGGAAGGTATGATCATGCATATATGGCCTCATTCTGATTAGGTTAATGATGATGTACTCATAGTTTACAAACCAAAGAACAAGTATTCTGGCAGAAGGGATAAGAAAGGATGCATCATGACATCATTTTGAATAAAAATTGGAACAGCAGGCCCACATGGATGTACACATTAAAAATTGATCAATTAAAACAGGAAAATCATGTGGCATATTTGAAATGTAATGAGTAACACACATATAAACGTCACAATGTTAAACACAAACACAAATATACAACTGCTAAGCTATGCCAAGTGAAAATTGGAGAAAAATGCAAGTTGAGGGGCAAATCAAGAAACAGGCATAATTGAAATGAGCAAACCCTTCAAACATATTCAAAACATCATATGAAGTATGTCCACACTTCAAAATTGTTCACAAATATCATGGAATTGAAAATCACAGGTCAGCTGCTCAATCACTCATAAAATGCAATATTTGGATCAAAACTGGTTTGGAAGCAGATGAGGTCAAGTAAATGTCACACACAAGTTCAATTGGGGTATCCTAAAGCAGCTTTTCCTTCCTTATTGATGTACCTCCATGCATAAATTATGATGGTCTTCAGGTCTGGGTCTTCTCCTTCCTCGAGAAAGATTCCTTCTAACAGAGTCTGGTCAGGTACTTCAATCATGGGATGCCCAAATTGGAGATGGGCCAGAGCGGGGTTGTAACTTATGCATCCTTCTCTCACAATGAGTGGTATGTTAGCAAATCCTCTGATGCTATGGATCATACATATACCTCCATAAGTAGGGTCGTACCACACAATGTCGGAGTGAGTAAGGGCCATGACTATCTCAGGCCAACGGGGCGATTCTTCCTCTTCCCAAATAGACGGGTGCCGAGTTAGACGAGCAATGAACGATGAATACAAAAGAGCGGTACAACAAACGATATGTCCTCCTCCTTCAGCATTCTTCGAGTGAATAGAATAGTATGTGCCAGCGAGCAAGGTGGGAACAGGATTCTTGAATATGAACAGTTTAATTGCATCCATGTTAACAAAACCCTCGACCTTTGGGAACCAAAAGATCCCATAGACCAACAAAGCAAAGGTAGCTTCCATGACAAGGACCTCCTCCCTTTCAGCATGGTAACAAAATTTTTCGATCATGAAATCAGCTGGGAATCCAAGGAATCATTCCTTGGTGGTCAAGTGCGCTTGAACATCTGCTAGACTGAGATGAGTAGCGTTTGCAATTTCTGGGTGACTGGGTTCGTCCTCCTGGCCGGTGAATATGGGACGGGTTGTCACGGGCATCCTCAGGAAATCAGAATACTCTTCCAGTGTCGGCATCAACTAGTAATATGGAAAAGTGAAACAATGGTACAATGGATCATAAAACTGAACCAAGGTCTCCAACAGCCCTTCTTTCATCTTGAGTTCGAGAAAACGGAAGACTTCTCCATATTCTTCTGCGAAGGAGTAACAGTTCTTGATGAGGTCTGCTATCTCTCTCAAGCTTTCAATGTTAGGACTCTGGAAAGTGTACTCCAATACTTCTCTTTTGAAATCCATGGTTACAATACCTGAGAAATAAATTTTATTTTCTTGAGTAAAGAAAGAATGCAATGCAAGATGAGTAGGACTTCATGGGATCCCAACTATTTATAAACATTGTGGCAAAAGAAAACGTTTTTATTTAATTTTGAAACGGAATACAAATAATTGCTTTTAAAAGTCCTAAATAAGTAGCTAAATAAAAGCTAGTAAAGACACTAAAGAAGTTTTGAATTCTGCTGCTTGAGTTGCTCTTCTAATTGTGTCTTCTCACGGATAAGGTTGTCCATGATCAGCTTCCAAATAGTGCATTGCGGATCGGAGAAAAATAAATCCTCCATGACTTTCCTCTTCTTGCAGGGGAGTAATTCTTCATCTTTTAACTGTAGCTGCTTCTGGAGTTCCTCTTTCTCTTTCTGGAGTTTATCAATCTCTGCAACAGACACTTGGTACTTGTTCTTCCATGACTCTAACTCTTGTTGAAACTTCTTCATAGAAACTTCTAACTTCTCAGTTTCGGACATAAAGATATAAGTGGGTTCCCTTCTTAGAGGTATAGGGTCTTGACGAGAATAAGGCATCCTTAGCTTGATTGCCATGTCTCTTACCCACTGGAGATACGGTTCTAGAGATACACAATTAGGCCTTCCTAGACTTTTCTTCCCCTTCTTGTACACATTACGCCATGCATCCAGAATCTTTCCTCGAAGCTCTACATCATTGTTGAAGAAAATACCCTCTACATGGGCACTCTTAGGAGGTTCCTTCAACGGGTATCCCAACTGTCGACGGGCTAAAACGGGATTGTAGCTGATTCCTCCATCGAAACTGAGCAATGGTACATTAGCAAAGTTACCACAACTATCAATGATTAATGCCCCATCATACACGTGGTTGTACCAATCAATGTCAGAATGGGTCAATGCCATAACCCTCGGAGACCGAAGCTCTTTACCAATGTTCGTAAAAGAGCTAGACTTTGGCAAGTGCGAAATAAACCACTTGTAAAGTAAGGGTACACAACAAGTAATCATTCCCCCACCACGAAGGTTTCGGAGATGTATAGAGTGATATGTATTACCCAACAGAGTTGGCATTGGGTTGTTCTTTATAAAGATCTTGAATGCTTTGAGATCGATGAAACCTTCAAAACTCGGAAATAGAAACAACCCATAAACAAGCAAAGCGAAAATTGCCTCAAACGGAGCCTTATTAGAATAATCAACATAGAATGAAGCCTTCTCGACTAGGAAATCTGTCTTTAAACTAAGCATTCCATCCTTAGTAACTAGGTTGGCTTTGACGTCAGCTACCTTTAAACGGAGGGCCTTAGCAATATCTTTCTCATCAGGGTCCTTTTCCAAGAAGGGAAAAGGAGATTCTTCTAGGACAGGTAGACCAACCAAAAAAGAATACTCTTCCAACGTAGGTAACAACTGAAAATCCGGAAAGGTGAAACAATGGTAAAGAGGATCATAAAACTGTAGTAGAGTGGCAAGAAGTCCTTCATTCACTGAGCGACCTAACAAAGATATCAGCTTCCCATATTTGTTCTTGAATTCCTCTTGATCCTTGATAAAGCCCCATAACTTCTTTAGGTCGTCCAATTTGGGACTCTTAAAAGTATATTTCACAGTACGTCTTTCATTTGAAGTCATGGTGACCTACAATGTTCATAAACGAAAGTGAATCCCATGAAGTCCAATGCAGAATGATGTTATATGAATGCAGCAAACACAAGTATTCACATAAGGATACAAAGATAAACAAACAAAGGGGAACCCTAGGTTTGCAACGAGCATGGAGCATAGGGTATACCCATCCCCAAAGGATGTGGACTAAAGGTTTGATTGTACCTGTAGGACAAGGTTCTAAAGGGACTCAAAATCATCAGCCCATCTTTCGGATATTATCAATTTCCCAATTACTTGAGGATTAATAATATTCTCAAGAGGACTTCTTTTGAGTGTAGCTTCGCGTAGCACTATTTCGGAAGTACTCCCTTATAGTCTCGCAGTACATCCTAATAAAGGCCAAAGTTGGGTTAAGGTAACTACGATTCTCAATATCATAGGCTCCAAGGTCAAAAATAGTGAGTGTCTTCACGATTACTCGTTCAACAGTACTATCTCGAGAGGGCCTCAATTGAACGGGATTCTTGATTTAACTTAGTCGGGATTCAAATCCCTATAAGCCTCCTCGAATATATCACCGTCTTATCTTAATTTCTCTCAAGTTCGGGTGTAGAACTTTATCTCACCATTCAAGGATAACAACCCAAAAAACACAAGATAAAGTATACAAATAAACAATTAATCAAGTAAGCAGGTATATAAAGCAGTAAACAAATAAAATAAGATAGGGAAACCCACTAGAGGCGTCCCCAGTGAAGTCGCCATTTCTGTCGCCGTGAAAATCGGATACCAAACTATTGATTAGTTTGAATCTTTAACTCATTTTGCAACCGAACTTTGATTTGTCCAAAGGAAGGGATAAAGATCGAAATTCCCACAATGCAATGCAAATGCAAGGTTTAGAGAGTTATAGGTTCGGGGGTTAGTTAAACTTAGGGAAGGTGCTAGCATCCTAAGTTTCTGTAGTACTCTACAGGAACCTCTTGTTTTATGTTTGTTTATTGCTAAGTGTTTATCTGCTTAAGGTTAAAGACCTAGTGGTTTATTTCTAAGTATACTCGATAAGATGTCGCATCTTATGCCTACATATCCTTACGGGAGTGGAATCAGAGTATCTGTAGTTCCCCGAAAGGGTTAGATGAGTTCTTTGACTGTGGTCAAAGTTCCTACGGGTTTAGGGTGGTTGATTGATTGATTTTAGGAGAATAGACGCTTTATCATTTTAAGGGAGATGTAACCGCCACAAGTTGTAGGAAAATAGTCTTTGCATCGTCTTAAGAAAAGGACTTACGTACTCGGATAGGGATCAACGAGGTACACCTTTATCTCTCTTAAGGCAAAGTCCCTACATGTTGATTGTATTGTTGTGTGGTGGAGGTTCTATCTCACTTACGATGATTAACATCTTTCTCTAATGTGTTTGAATAAAGTTGTATCGAGTTGTTGAATGTTTAAATATTGAGTTGATTGTTTTTGTTTCTATGTTGTAAGATAAAAGACAAGGTCCTCCTATGGGGTAGGATCTATCTTAAGTGATCGACTTGAATGGGATCAAGGATCAATGGGAATGTGATGCAAATGATGCACTACACACAAGTGTTGACTTATGTGTAGGTTTTTCCTTTGGACGGGTGCAATGCAATGAAATAAATTACGATAATGTAAATTACTATAAAATAAATTGCGGGAATGATAAAGCCATACACATACGCATGAAAGCGCTGAAGTGTGTAAGAGTGAGTGTGTCGTGGGATGCACGATTAGATCAAGTTTTACAATTTTTGCTTGATTTTAAGCGAGGTTGATTTTTGCGAAACGAGTCGTATTTGATTATTTTGGGCGGATTGATTTTAAGCGAGAAGTTGTAGTAATTTAGTGAGTTAATTTTAATGATTAATTTGAGGAAAAAAAATTAGATTAATTGGTGAGGTTGATTTTAGAAAATGTTAATTTAATTTTATTAGTAAAAAAAGGTTTTAGATGCGCATTAATCTTAAATAAATTGGATTTAATAAAAAAACAATTCAGATGTTATCATAAAAGAAATTAATATAGATTGAATAAAAGGTTTATTATAATTATTCTAAAAGTTGTTTTTAAGTACAAAATGGTTTTTTTTTTAAAAGATATATTGTTAATTATTTAGAAAAAGAATTTATTTAGTTTATTTAAAATAAAAAAGAAGATAAAAAAAACTAATTAAATAGTTAATTTTAAAAGAGTTATTAGTTCATTTAAAAAAATAATTATTTGATTATTGGTCTATTAACAGAATAATTAATTAAATTAAGTTAAAAGGTTGTTTTAGTTAAAAAGCAGATTAAAAAAAGAAGATTAGCGGTCGATTAGGTTAAGCGTGGTGTTAGTGAGTGTATGTGTGTTAGACAGAATAGAATCCCTGCAAACAAAATTGAAAGAAGAAACGTGAACCCTAGCCTCCCCCTTTCTATCTCTCTCGATGTGAATCTGAAACGCCATTTTTCCTTTCCTTGCGTCAATCCCGTTTAAATCCTGCAACAAGACAGCAAAGCATCAATAGCTTAAGAAATTTTAATGCGAATGAGTTTTTTACCGATAATTGGGAGCGGCGGCTGGTGATGAGACGACGACGATTTGAGCGATGGTTGTTCTCAGAGGTTTCTAGCGGCGGTAGCGATGTCACCGAGAGATAAGTGCTTCTCTTTTAGGGTTTCGAACTTGTCGTTTATCTTGTGGATTCGTCCTCCCTTTTCTATGTTTTAGGGCTCCCTTTTATAGGCTTTGAATCGAAATTTCTTGATTGGATTTTGATTGTTTGTCTTGAATGTTGATTGGATTTCCTTTTTGGGACAAATCGAATTTGAAATTTTCCTTTTTCGGTGATGGTAGTGATGACCTGCTTGATTGGTATTCAAATCTTTGATTTGCGATTCGATCTGATTTGATAGCATCTTCCATTATTCCATGAATATTCTTTAACGGTTTTAATCTCCAAACAATTACTAATTTTGCATTTGGTATTTTGACAGGTGCGGATAGTGAATGATTTGGGCCAAAAGATGGACAGCCTAGAAGAAAGAATGAGCTTTCCTCTGGTACATTCTAGTGAGGGCTTCCACGAACAAAACACAGTTGGTGATGAAGGGCAGCAACTGCAAGTGTTCTTTACAAACAAGTCGAACGCAGGGTATTCAACCTCTACTCCCTTGGTTTTCTTTTAGATCAAACTGTTATGTACCTGAACACCGCTTCCTTTTTCATGTGTTCGATGAGGATGTTCGGAATAACTCATTGTGCATGTTGTATTTCAGGAGGTTTTGCTTCCCTCCATTGGAATCAGCTTAATGGACATGCTCCTTGCTAACCAACTCAAAGGCTTTGATAATACCATTTGCGACTTTAGACGAGTCAGCATGATCCAGGTCCAGATTTGGGGAGTACGAGTAAATGATCAACTAATCCAACATCAAATGAGTGTGGCAGAGGCCTCAACTTTCTCGTCTTCTGTTGATGCGAGGGTATGGAATACGTTGAGAATTTCCTGTCCCAACTAGTGGCTTAACCGTGTCGTCCAACTCTGCAATCTTCCTTGTCAGATTGGTCTTGTCCCTCTTCAACATTTCATTTTGTGTAGAAAGCGTCTGATCTTGCTCTTGGAATTGTCACAATGCTATTTGAGAGGCAAGTATTTTTGACTCTTTGTTTTCAGGTCCAACATGTAGCTCTCTCTTTCTTCAATGAGACCATTAATATGTTGTCTAAGGTTTGGATTCTCTCTTTCTTTTGCAGAGAACTCTTTTCTTTGTTGATCATCGATTCCAGTTTTGATGTTGGGGATATCCACAGAAGATGATAAATTAAAAGTAATTCTTTCTCATTGTTGATTGGAACATTTGCATCTTCCCTTTGAAGATTATGTTAATTGTTATCCGTATAAACTAATGGCGCTTACTTTAAACTGAACAGGGACTTTCCTCGTGGCTTTCTAATCGAATCCTTTATCGTTTTAGGTGTGGGTGAGAGAGTGCTTGGACGATGACGAGGTTTGACATTAGAACCAACAGTGAAGGTAATACCCTGCTCGTTCGTAGCTTATTTCCTGAACTGATGTTATGGCTGATACCATTGGTTATTCTGTGACCGATACCTGGTATTTGTAGTCGATATCGTTGTGTTGCTGTTGTAACTGATATTGGCTATGTGGTTTATGCCTGATGCAGATTGTAGACTAAAGTTATGGCTTATGTAGTTGGCAGGGGTCTGTTTTGGCTGATTATGTGCAGCAGTCGGATTCAGATATGGGAAGATACCATCAACAAGGTCTGTGAAATACCATATGTTAAAGTGTAGCAAACCATGATACTCTCAACGAAAGTGAAGTTTGACGGGAAAACCGGCGAGACAGACAAGGTATAGGGACCCTCCTTCCTTTGAACCTCTGTTAGCTGTGATGATATTTCCTTCTTAGATCATCCTGTTTCAATATTGTTTGGTATTTGTTTTGGAAGGATGTGGGCTTGATGCAGGCTGAGAGCAAAAGTGCGCATTTGAACAAACAAATGGTTCTGTTGACGGGAATAGAGGCTTCAACGTCACTGATAACGTCATTCCAAACCTGATATCGCTTTCACTGCTGCTTTGCAAGGCAGCTTTGGAGTTTTTTGAATGGTTAGTTCACTTTTTAAAAAAGATTGACCCTGTCTGATGTTGTCAATATGATGATGCCCTACTAATGCTTTTGGACTTCTTTGCAGGATGTTCTTGGAAGTGGTTTGCATCTTGAAGCAAACTCATTTTAATTCTCTTTGAATCGTACTGCTTTGACGGTGTTGTCTTAATCTGAACTTGCTTATTCATGGAAATACAAAAAACCTTGGTATCTCTATTTCAGTTTCAAGCAGGAAAGAATTCTTGGTGTTGGCGGCGGAAGATTAAGGGCATGTTACCGCTTTAGTCTGCGAGGCTGCATATTCTACATTGGGAGCTTCTTGGTTAAATGTAGCGGTTCTAAAGATACGTATCTCTAGTCTCTTTCCAAATCATCTTGGTATGAAGTTGTTCATCCATTGTGGCATATCGGTTACTCGTGAGATTCACAGTCGGGATTACATGCATCTTGTGAGGTAATAAAGTCGTCTGTTCCACTGCAGGTCTGTTCTGATTATTAATTTGTGTTGCTTTGATAGGTTGTGGTGTCTGCGTTGCGTAAACTGGCGGCAGGGTGTTGATTCCCGCAGAGCATATCAGTTGGACAGTTGGATTCACAAAATGATACTGCCAAAAGTCAAATAAATGAGCTTCTGATATTGTTTTGCGTAGGCCATGGCTAAACGTTGACGGTGTCGGTTCCTAGCAGTGACCTTGTCAGTACTCTTATTACTACAAGTTGAATGGTTGCTGAAATGCATTAGCACAAAAGGTCGCATCCATGTTCTTATAGATAGTCACCATGTCTTCTACAAAAGGCACATTCATCGAGTTTCTTGTGTCTAGTGTCATTAATTTAAGCCACTTGAAAAGTTGTAAAATCTTCTGAATAGGCTGTTGAGGGGGCCAGCAAGGTCATGTGTGGGGTAGCTCACGTGTTGAGCTTATCTTTTGATGTATTTTCTGTACTTTATATTTGATTTGCAATCTTGGAAACCGGAATGTAATGATCAGTGTATAACATAATAAAGGCACACCTTATATAAATACTTGTACGCCTCATTTGCCTTTTCTTGAATAATCTTTCATCTGCCTTAAGTTATGTCAAAAGCTTGGAAACTTACGGTGTACGAACGGTGTAAGTTAACATGGTATCGACATAGCATCACAGCACCGTTCTATTAAAGAAAGCTCGCTTTAAAATACTGGTCAACACAACAATACTCAATCCGTTGTTCCATCTATTTTTCCACGAGGCTAAAAATGTTTGTTTTTGTCAACGAAACGCACACGCGCGAGAAAATTATGATGTCCTTTATCTGAAACTCTCGAGTTTTGCGCTTGTGGGTTAATCTTCGTGCAGCTTAAAGCTTTTCCAGCTAATGAATTAATTTAGACTTCGCCTTGACAATAAATGTTGCCTGCGATGTTACTCTCCATGAACCAAACAAAACCTCAAGTGTTTTGCGCCCAATACCAATAATAAGAAACTTAATCCTCTTGGGTGATCAATGAAACTCCGGAGAAATCTTGAGAAAGCGACCAGTAAAATAACTCAGGATCTTTATATTCCAACGATCACCTTGTGGTATTTGGCGGTGAGGGTCCATGTTTTGGTATTACTGCACTCACACCAGTTGGTTAGTCGCAAAGAAATGTAAATGTTAAAATAAGGTCAAATAACAATAGAAAACGCGCAAAAAGAGATGGGCTCTTATGGTCAAAAATTAGGGTGTGACAATACCCACAAGTCAACCGGCTGTTCAAGCTCCCTATCAACAACAACGTCAAAATTATTATCAAGGTCCGCCAAGACAAAGGAGACCTGAGAAAAAATTTGATCCTATTCCTACAACGTACACTAGGTTGCTTCCGCTCTTTCTTAGAGGTTCATTGGTGCAGTTGAGAGAAATGAAGGTTCCCCCAGTTGTTCTACCTCTCGGCTATGATGCAAATGCCCGTTGCGAATTCCATTCTGGAGCTCCCGGACATAACATTGAAAACTGCAAAACTTTGAAATACGTGGTACAAGATCTCATTGATTCAAAAGCCATCAATTTCATCAAGAATCCTCCCAACGTGACTAAAAATCCAATGTCGTACCATGCCACGAACATGGTTGAAGAATCTAAAGGAAAGAAGTTGGTATCAAAAGTTGACAAAATGAAGACTCCCTTTGCAGTTGTTAAAGAACAATTGCTAATGAAAAATATTGTCCCAGGATGTACCGAGGATTGCCAACACTGTTTGAAAGATTCCCAAAACTATCATGAATTGAAGATGGGCATCCAAAATTTGTTAGATCAAGGTGTCATATTGATAGAACAGATGTCCAGTGCGGAAGAAGTGGCCACTCTTGATATTCCCTATGATCCAATGGAGTTTACTTATGATGAAGAACTGTTGAACAATTTGTATGGTCAAAACCGTGTACCTTTGACAATTCTGTATGATGAAGATTGGTATCCTACCCAAGTTCCACTACAAATCTCGAATAATGTTACACCGCTGACAATTCCATGTGACTAGCCTCGTGCGCCCTTGGAAATCCCATGTGATTACGATTGGTACTCTGTTCAGACCCCATACAATCAAGTTCGTGAACCATTACAAATACCATATGACCAAGTAGAGATTCCATTGTCCCCACCTTCACTTGCTCCATTAGTGATATCTACACCTGCTCCTTTCCCTTTTGAGAGTACCAAGGTTGTCCCTTGGAAATATGAGCCAACTGTTTACATTAATGGGCAGAAGGTGGAAGAGGATGCTGTGAAAGTTGATAATTCTGTAGAGAACATGGTTGGGACCGGTGGAATAACCAGAAGTGGGAGAATTTTTGCGCCCGTACCACCACCAAACGGTACAAGTGAAAAACAGCCAATGATTGAGCAGGGGCAAACTTCTACTCAAAAAAGGAGTTCCAATGAAGATGTCGAAGAATTCTTACGAATCATTCGAAAAAGCGATTATAAGGTGGTGGACCAGCTCAACCAAACACCTTCAAAGATTTCCATGTTGTCATTGCTAATGTGCTCTCCTGCCTATCAGGAGTCGTTGATCAAGTTCTTGAAGACTGCTCATGCTCCCCAAGAAATATTCGTTGTACAATTTGAAGGAGTGGTATTGAACATTGCCTCCGCACATATTCTGAGCTTTAATGAGGGAGAGTTACCCCCCGAGGGGAAGAACCATAATAAAGCTTTGCACATCTCCATTGAATGTGTTGATCTTGTGTTGTCGAGCGTATTGGTAGATACTGGGTCATCCTTAAATGTTTTACCAAAGAATTCATTGGCCAAGCTGACCATTGAAGGATTGATGATGAAACCCAGTTCAGTGATAGTGAAAGCTTTCGATGGGGCAAGAAGGACCGTGATAGGGGAAGTTGATCTCCCCATCAAAATAGGACCTCGCACTTTCATTATCACATTCTATGTGATGGATTTCTACCCGGCGTACAGTTGCCTACTAGGTCGTCCATGGATTCATGCGGCCGGTGCTGTAACGTCCACTCTTCACCAAAGGCTAAAGTTCATGGTCAATAACCAACTTGTCGTCATCGAGGGAGAGGAGGATATGCTAGTAAGCCATCTGTCTTCATTCCATTATATTGAAGTCGGAGGGGAAGTTCATGTGATCCCTTTTCAAGCGTTTGATGACACGAAATCGTATATATATATTGATGCATAGTTCAACTAATGTTTGACTGTTTTCAATCCGATTTCGGGTTCTTTCCATGTTATTTGTCTGATATTTGGCAGGTATTTGATGATCATGTCTAAACAAAGCAATATGAAGAAAAGAAGCAATTACAGATGAAATATGGACGAAAACCAGATGAAAACAACATGAAAAACACAGAATGCACATTTTGCTGCTGTGACGACCGTCACACCTCCATGACGACCGTCACACGGGTGACGACTGTCACACACCATGACGACCGTCATGCAGGCAAAAACGCACAACTTCAATTGAATGTGCAAAATGCAGTTCCAAGTCCCAAATAATGGACCACTACTCCCTGATATTTCTGCCTCTAAGTCCACCTTCTTCAAATTACAACTGTTAGAATTCTACTTCTATAAAAGGGGAAGGAGGGGAGATGAGAAAGGGAGCCGCATTCAGACAACGAAGTGCTGCCCAATTTTATTTCCAGAGCAAAAATTTAGTTTTATTCTTTCTGTTTTTTTGTTTCCTTTCCTTATTCCTGTATTCCATTTCGACAATATTCGTTTGTGCGCTCTATTGGTTTGAAGACATAATCCTGCCGACATCGTTGGGATTTGGCTAAAAGCCAATTGGATACGTTACAGGTTTTTTTTCTTCATTATTTCGTTAATTGTAACTTTAATTCTCAGTAATATGAATGTTCTAAGTTTATGTTTTTATTTATGTTTTACCTTTCCCAAATCCATGTCTAGCTAAATTAGAGTAATCGATATGTAATAATAATTCAGACTGGATTTGATAATAACCGGTTGAAAACTTTCTTTTTTTTTTCAAAAGTTGTTTATGGTCTGAGTGTTTAAACTTATTTACTGAATAAACGTTCGTCGCGAAAGCGAGAACTTATTTAAAAGTAGTTTTGCCACGACAGTGGGAGATTAATTAAGGTACGAACCAACAAGCGGCAGCTGTGGTAAGACCAGATAGTAAACACTAGGCATTTGTTTTAATAATAGCGAAAGCACTTTAAAATGGATTAGAACTTAGAGATTTCCAAAAAGTAGTTTTAACCCCGAATGGGACTGCGAAAGCGTACATTTGGCCCTTAGAATTATGACTAGCGTCAACAACCATCGTGAGACGAAAGTCTTCAGATCACTATTTTCTGCTTAAATAAATTCTGAAAAATATTTCATATACCGGTAACTTGTCAAATCCCCGAAGAACATAATTACTGCATATCGATTCACGTAATTATAATTCAAGTAACGTTTTTAGTTCCCTTTAGTGACAAAAATTATTTACTTAAACATTATCTACCTAGCTAAACATAGTAACTCCCGAGAACACTAGTTTGATTACGAGTCCCTGTGGGATCGATATCTTTTATTACTACGCGATAGACAGTGCACTTGCAGTTAAGTTGTATTAGACATAGAAAGTCGCGATCAAGTTCTTGGCGCCGTTGCCGGGGACCCGTTTAGTCAATAGTGTAACCTTCTATTACGCCGTATAGACTAGGTTAACAATTTTATTTTCCCTTTACTGGTTCTGTCGATTGTATGCCAAGTAATTGCCCACAAGGCGATATCTTAAAACCTTCAGTCGCAGAACTAGAGCGCTTCTTACATTTAAGAAGTCGCATCATTGAGTACCAACTAAAACATAACATTCCCGATCCTCTTACTCCCATTCCCAAATCCGAAGAAGAACCAAAGATGGCTGAAGGACCTCAAAACAAACCGCTGAAGGCATACGCTACACCCTCTCAGATGGAGCCTAGAAGTAGCATTGCTGCCCCAACTATCACTCGAAACGATTTTGAGCTGAAACCCTCATTGCTGTCAGCTGTACAACAAAACCAATTCTCAGGAAATGCAACTGAGGACCCAAACAAACATTTAACGAAGTTTGTACAATACCCAGACACAGTGAAAGCAAATGGAGTAACTCCAAACGCAATAAGACTTCGTCTTTTCCCCTTCTCTCTTAGAGACAGAGCGTGGACATGGTTACAATCCTTACCATCCAACTCCGTTACGACGTGGGAACAGTTGAAGAACGTCTTCTTAGCGAGATATTTTCCGCCAAGCAAAACTGCTATGCTTAGAGCTCAAATCAACGGATTTCGACAAAAAGATACCGAATCTCTTTACGAAGCATGGGAACGATTCAAAGATATGATGAGAACATGTCCTCACCACGGTCTAGAAGACTGGGTGACAATCCATACTTTCTATAATGGGCTTTTATACAACACCATATTGACGGTAGACGCCGCCGCGGGCGGTGCACTTATGGATAAGTCATACGACGAAGCCTATCAACTAATCGAAAACATGTCTCAGAACCACTGCCAATGGGGAGGTGAACGCACTCCAACAGAGAAACCCGCAGCGAAAGGTGGGATGTACGAGATCAGCAACCTTGAAAAGTTCAACGCTAAAGTAGATGCTCTAGCACAGAAGATTGACAGTCTGACCGTTAACCCCACTGCAACCGTCGCTGCCGTAACTCCAAACTGCGAGTTATGCGGAATCACCACTCATAATGCGCCCGAATGCCCATTGCTGGCCGGAATCCCACCAGACCAAGTAAATTATGCTCAAGGAAATCCTTACGCAAATACCTATAACCCATGTTGGCGAAATCATCCAAACTTTTCTTACAAAAGTGATAATGCATTGCAAATGCCTACTGCTCCGCCAGGATATCAGAAACCAGCCGCTGCTCTGACTGCACCTAGGAAATCAAACCTCGAGTTGATGATGGAAAAATTCATAGCTACTCAAGCTCAAACAAACAAAGAATTCCTGAATCAAAACATACACACTAGCGAGCAAATTAAACAGCTGACCGAAAAAGTAGACGCTTTAGCCACCCACAACAAAATGTTAGAAACACAGATATCACAAGTGGCTCAACAACAAGCCTCTGCTGCCGCACCCGCTGGCACATTTCCTGGACAACCCGAACAGAATCCAAAAGGTCAAGCAAATGCTGTCATATTAAGAAGTGGAAAAGAATTGGACGAACCGATCGATCCGAGGACCGAAAACTCAGCCATGAAACAAAAACCAACTAAACAAGCAGAAAAGGAATCCGAGTTAGAGAAGAAGGAGGACAACGAGAAGGAGGATACCGCAAGTGAAAAAACACAAGCACCTCCAGCACCATATAAATCACCTATCCCTTATCCTCAAAGATTAATAAACTCCAAAACTTCAGGACAGTTTAAGAAATTTGTAGAGCTCCTTAAACAGTTGAATATCACTATTCCTTTTACAGAAGCGATAACTCAAATGCCGTCATACGCTAAATTTCTCAAAGAAATCCTGTCAAATAAGAGAAAGATCGAGGATAACGAAACAGTTACACTTACTGCAGAGTGTAGCGCTATTATTCAAAACCGCATGCCTCCTAAATTAAAAGACCCAGGTAGTTTCTCCATACCCTGCGTCATAGGAAAGTTCGTAATAGACAAAGCTCTATGCGATTTAGAAGCTAGTATCAGTGTTATGCCTTTATCTATATGCAAAAAGCTGAATATGGAAGATCTAAGACCAACCAAAATGTCCGTACAGTTAGTTGACCGATCAGTAAAATATCCCGTACTCGGAATACTGGAAAACGTTCCAGTACGCATAGGACAATTCTACATCCCAATCGACTTCATAATCATGGACATCAAAGAGGACTCTGTTACCCTAATTATCCTAGGAAGACCGTTCCTAGCTACAGCCGGAGCTATTATAGACGTGAAGAAAGGAAGGCTAACATTCGAAGTAGGAGAAGAAAAGATAGAGTTCATTCTCACCAAGTTCTTACAAGCACCAGCCATAGACGATACCTGCTATTTAGTAGATGTAATTGACGAATGCATAAGAGAACTTGAAAATGAAGAGACCACGTATTCAGAAATAATAAAGATTCAAATACCCGATATTTCTGAAGACGATGATTGGCGTAAACCGTATAAAGACGACAGCCTAAGCGAAAGCTTAGCACTGACCCCAAACCATATGCCAGGTCCGAAGAACCCATCTTTAGAACTTAAAACACTACCCAAAAATCTTAGATCTGAATTCCTAGACGATGAACTAAAAAGACCAGTGATAGTTAACGCCGATTTGGGACAACTAGAAACCGTAAAGCTATTAGAAGTCCTAAAGAAGTACCCCACCGTGTTAGGCTATAACATAAGCGATCTAAAAGGTATAAGCCCTTCAATCTGTATGCATCGAATTATAATAGAGGAAAACTGTAAAACCTCTAGAGAGCATCAGAGGAGACTAAACCCCATCCTAAGCACTGTAGTCAGAGATGAAGTAAAGAAATTGCTAGATGCAGGAATCATCTATCCAATCTCCGATAGTGAATGGGTTAGCCCAGTTCATGTCGTACCAAAGAAAGGAGGAGTCACAGTAGTTAAGAATGAAAAGGGCGAATCAATAACAAAGAGTCGTGACTGGAAGCCGGATGTGCATTGATTATAGAAAGCTTAACAAAGCCACCCGAAAAGATCACTTTCCCTTACCCTTCATAGACCAAATGTTAGAAAGATTAGCCAAACATTCGTATTTCTGCTATCTAGATGGCTATTCAGGATTTTTCCAAATTCCCATTCATCCTGATGACCAAGAAAAGACTACATTCACCTGTCCTTATGGTACTTTTGCTTACCGCCGAATGCCGTTCGGACTTTGTAATGCTCCAGCAACCTTCCAAAGATGCATGATGGCAATCTTCGCAGATTTCATAGACGACATCATGGAAGTATTTATGGACGATTTCTCGGTATGTGGACAAAGTTTCGAAGGATGTCTACAAAACTTAGAAATGGTATTAGAACGTTGTGTAAAAGTGAACCTCGTCCTAAATTGCGAAAAATGCCTTTTTATGGTCCGACAAGGAATAGTTCTAGGACATGTCATATAAAATAAAGGAATTGAGGTCGACAAAGCTAAAATAGAGATTATAAAAGATCTCCAACCTCCAAAATCCGTACGAGAAATATGGAGTTTTCTAGGACATGCCGGTTTCTACCGAAGATTTATAAAAAATTTTCAAAAATCACAAAACCTTTGACCGGCCTGTTGATGAAAGATGCTGAGTTCGTCTTTGACGACGACTGTCTAAAAGCATTCGAAACATTAAAATCATCCCTTATCACCGCACTGATTATGCAACCACCCGATTGGCGACTACCGTTCGAAATCATGTGCGATGCGTATGATTATGTCGTAGGCGCAGTTCTAGGACAAAGGAAGGACAAGAAACTCCATGCCATTTACTATGCCAGTAGAACTCTAGATCCTGCCCAAACTAACTACGCTACAACAGAAAAGGAACTTCTAGCAGTTATATTTGCGCTTGACAAATTCCGTTCTTACTTAGTAGGAGCAAAAATTATCGTATACACAGACCACGCTGCCATTAGGTACCTAATAAGCAAAAAGGATGCCAAACCAAGATTATTGAGATGGATCCTGTTATTACAAGAGTTTGACTTAAAAATCAAAGATAAGAAAGGAACCGAGAACGTTGTTGCAGATCACTTATCCCGAATAGAAGGCATCAAACATGAACCAGTACCGATAAATGACAATTTCCCGTACGAACATCTGATAGCCAAATTAGAAAGTGACATGCCTAACTTAATCTCGGAAGATCAAGAACTCGAAAAAGCCATAGAAGCCGTCTATGCCCAAGTCACATTACCTTGGTATGCTGACATCGTTAATTACCTAGCTGCAGGCGTGCTTCCACCGGATCTCACTTATCAGCAAAAGAAGAAATTCTTCCACGATCTGAAACACTATTATTGGGACGAACCTCTACTCTTCAAGCGAGGGGCCGACAACATATACCGTCGCTGTGTCCCAGAGGAAGAAATAGAAAATATCATTTCCCAATGCCATTCAACACCATATGGTGGTCATGCTAGTACATCCAAGACGTGCGCTAAGATTCTCCAAGCCGGCTTATTCTGGCCTAACCTCTGGAAAGACGTTCACATCGTTGTGCTAAAATGTGATCGATGCCAACGAACTGGCAACATCTCACGACGCGATGAAATGCCTCAGAAAGGAATCTTAGAGGTAGAAATCTTTGACGTATGGGGAATAGATTTCATGGGACCCTTCCCGCCTTCTTTTGGTAATAACTACATACTCGTCGCTGTAGACTATGTGTCTAAATGGATAGAAGCCATTGCTGCTCCAACAAATGAAGCACGAGTAGTAATCAAACTCTTCAAAAACACAATCTTTCCTAGATTCGGTGTACCCAGACTCGTCGTTAGTGAAGGCGGATCACACTTCATATCGTGAATCTTTGATAAACTTCTTTCTAAATATGGAGTCCGACACCGAGTAGCTACACCCTATCATCCGCAAACTAGCGGACAAGTAGAGGTCTCGAACAGGGAAATAAAACAGATATTGGAAAAGACTGTCGCTACCTCAAGGAAAGATTGGTCATCAAAGCTAAATGAAGCTTTATGGGCTTATAGGACCGCTTTTAAGACACCAATAGGTACTACACCCTACAAATTAGTTTACGGTAAATCCTGTCATCTCCCTGTAGAATTAGAGCATAAGGACTTCTGGGCCATTAAGACACTTAATTTCAACTACACCGAGGCAGGAGAAAAACGAATCTTGAACTTACACGAATTAGAAGAACTTCGATTGGACGCTTACGAAAATGCCTGTATCTACAAAGAACGAACTAAAAAGTGGCATGATAAACGTTCAGTCAAGAAACAATTCAGTGTGGGAGACATTGTACTGCTATTTAATTCAAGATTAAAACTCTTCCCAGGTAAACTAAAATCTAGGTGGTCTGGACCTTTTGAAGTGACTAAAGTACTTCAGAGTGGAGCTGTTGAAATTACCGATAAGACAAATGCACCGTTTATCGTAAACGGGCAACGTCTAAAACATTATAATAAGAACAAAAACAGCCCTCAAGTCTACAATATAGCATTGCTTGAGCTTCCAGCTCAAACACCCGAATAGCTTGTCACCAAGCTATCGTCAGGCTTTAGACGTTAAAAACAGCGCTTACTGGGAGGGAACCCAATTTTTCCCGTATTTTCCTCGTTAATGTATTTCATTCTCATTTTTATTTAAAATTCTACTTTGAAACTTTAACAAAAATTCTAAACTTAAAATTGCTACTATTTTTACTTTCTTTTATTTTAATATTTTATTTTATTTTTCTCTTTTATTTTTTGTTTTTACCGCCTTTTGTTTTTAAAAATCCTGACTTCAAATTTCTGTTTTAAACTTTTCAGGATTTTAAAAGCCTTCAAACCTTCCTCCTGTTTTTCTCCGACTTACCTGCGAGTATGGCCACGTTCGACTTCACAAAGGTTCATTTTTGAGGATTAGCTCAAAAGGCAAGATTTGAAGCATTAACTGAGAGAGACATAACCTTAACACTGTATTATGATAAGTCTACCATGGAGAAACTAGGAATTACTGATAGCATCCAATACTTGTTTAATCAATTAGGCTGGGAGAACACTTCTTTGAAAACCCGTTTTGCCACCTATAAGGACCTCACCTACGAATTCCTTAGTTCCTTCAGGTACTTACCCAACTATGGCTTTGGATCCAACACAGAGCTGATCACCTTTAGGATGTTTGAAATGGACCAAACCCATAGTCGGATGTCATTAGCTAACCTCCTAGGATTTCCTAGCGGACCACATGTGTTCATCAGTGCCGAAGATGACGATCTTGATTTTGAACTCAACCAGTTCTGGGGTAGAATCACAGGCGACTATCACCCTGACCCAAACAGCATGTATAATGATGAGATTCATAACCCAGCTTTCAGATACTTTCATAAGATCCTAGCTCACACCCTTTTCGGAAAAGAAGAAAATATTACTACAATATCTAAAGAAGAGTTATTTATCATGTTCTGTGCTTCTCAGGGCTGTACAGTGAATGTCGTACCTTTTATGATGAGATCCTTCCGACGCCTCACTCAGGACCCACAATCACCTATTCTAATAGGAGGCCTTGTGACAATGATTGCCCACGAGCTTAGCCTTAGATTCTACCTAAATGCAAGCACTCGTTTTGGCACCATCCGACCCATGAATATCTAGTTTTGCTTTAACAGGCGCATTTTAAGAACTATGGGACCTGGACCTTACGAGTACCTCATCAATGACAAACCTGTCCAGCTATTCACATTGCCAAATCATCAGATGACAAGTATCCATAACAAGGACAACTGGGTTTATGAATTGGATGAGCCTATGGGACCTCCTTCACCTCAATCAACACCACAGAATTACATGTACGACAGTGATCACATCTCCGAAGCACATGATTATATGTACTATGAGGATGCTGTATCAGAAGCTGAGGTAGACCCTACGACCCCCCGTATTACAACACCTATCCTGAGCCCATTCCTGAGGAAACCACCGACAAAATGGATACTGTTCTCCTCCGATTAGACAACGTTGACGCAACTCTGACCACCGTAAAAGAATACATCACAAGCATACACAACGAACTCGTAGTCTTCATGGACTTAGTCTGTGACCAGCTCGACTACTACGCCCAGAAGTTCGACGAATTGAAGGCACGAAAAGCCTGAGATATTAGCTTTAGTTTAGTTTAGTTTAGTTTAGTTTTTCTGCTTTCCGTCCGTTTTCAATTATTTTGATTTTTGCATTGTTTATTTCCCTTATGTATTACATTCCAAACAATCATTCTAATTACATGTTATTTCAATTGTATTCTTTATTCATTGATTCTGTTTTTACGTTATCCTATGTTTCTTGGCTGATATAATGCATTGCCACATCTATCATAGGCCCTAAAACCATTGCAAGAACACCCCCATAGCAAAATTCTGCGTTCTGCAGATTTTGCTGGTGTGACGACCGTCACAGAAGCCTGACGCCCGTCACATGGGTGACGACCGTCACAAGCCCAAAACTGTTATCTGCTATAACAGAGGCTGCGTTTTCTCTCCCACTCCCATCTATTCAACTTCCAATCATCACAAACTCAAACCCCACTTCCGATTTTCGTTTTCCCACCTTGCTCCATATATTCAAACTCCCATTTCAACTTCCTAATCCACTTCTGTGACATTTTTCATTCCACAGAACCAACTCAATCCACATTTCCTCAGCATCCTCCAACAATGGCGAGAAACAATGAAACCCCAGACCTCAGCAATATCGTGTTCAGCGACGGCGACTCCGGAGAGAAACAGCGAGCCAACTATATCGCCTTCCATCAACGGTCGCTACAGCCGACCCACTATCCGCATATCCCATCGCTCACAGAGCTCGGCCTCCTTGACGGCGTCACTTGGATGCTCCAAAGAGCCGGCATCATGCACCTCTGCACAAATCCGCAGCCAACGTACGAACAACTCACCCTCGAGTTCCTCAGTTCGTTCAGCTACTTCACTTCCAGCGGCGACCTCAGCCAACACTCCGGCGCCGCAAGCTTCCATATGTTCGGCACGAACTATCAACTGAACCAGAACCAGATTGCCGACATCTTACAATTCCCTCGCGGCGAAAATGCTCACCACCGCCTCACCGAACAGTTTTAGCACGAAGCCTTTGTGCTCTGGTACTAGTTAACCGGAATCAATGCCGATGGCTGGGACTCTCTGCATGCAACGGACATCCACAACCCGACCATCCGGTATTTCCACCGAGCACTGAGCAACACCATCTTCGCACGGGATATCAACCATAAGGTGAACTCGAAAGAGCTCTTCTTTCTCCGGTGTGTGTTCAACTCCGAGCCCATCAACGCCGCTCCGTTCCTCCTGCCCCACATTCAGGCCAACTGTAACCGTGGCTCTAAGCCATTTTACTTTGGCGGGATTGTTACCTCCATTGCACTCGGGATGAACCTCGGTGACCGCCTCCAGCATCTCCATGCCATTCCCTCGGTATTCCTCGACACCGACCACTGCAGAGCTTCTCACCTTATCCGTTCCAGGGCCGATGGCAAGTACCACCCGGTCGTGCGTGGCAAAACCGTCAGAAGTATCATCCTACCATCACGCACCCGGATGCACCCACAGGATCGTGCCAACTGGCTCTTTGACCTTAATGCCCCTGCTGCTACCGCTGCTCCAACTCAGACCCACACCCAAGGTTCTGGTGACGAAATGCAAGATGAGTTGGACAGACCTGAGCAACCAGAGGCATCGCAACCACTTCCTTCTGAAGGCACATCCTACCACCGCCGCTGCCATCTTCCAGAGCCCGACTACTCTGAAGAAGACCTCCGCCGATCCCTCGACCAGCAGGCCCAGATACTCGCTATGATGCAGCAGCAGAATCAGCGAGCAGAGCAGTTCGAAGCTTGGCATCGGACCCAAATGCAACAACTCCAAACCGGCCAGGATACCATCACTGAGAACCTGGCGAATCTTACCTTACAGTTCGAAGGACTCCGAGATTATGTCTATCATACCGGAGCACTGAACTTTGAGGCCCGAGTCGACCAAGTCAGAGCCAGAGGACGCGACAGAGGACGTGACCGAGGCAGAGGACGTGATTAGTTATTGTTTTCCTTATTTGTTTACTATATTTTCAGTTTCTTTGTATTTTCATTTACCTTGTATTTCCCTCTCGCATTCTTTCAAATCAGTGGGGACACTGATTGAGATAGTGTGGGAGCGGAGCGTTTATTTCCCATTCCCTTGTACTTTTAATTCCGTAATTTCAATTCGAACATTTTCACGTTTTAGCAAATAAAAGCTCTTTTATATATCTTCTTCCGTTACGCAAACATCCCCACTTTATTCGACATAAACAAAAACTTTTTAGTTCGTTCCTCAAAAGCAAAAGCATCACGAGAATGCGCCCAAGTTCAAACCAAGTTTTGAAACTCCGAGACGAAAATTCTAACAAAACCAGTACCGTCCTGACACCTTAGACCTCCGGTTTATGCAAGTCAGTTTCACTACCTACGTGTACCAAAGTTTCAAGTTTCTACGCAAACTCAGCCCCAAGTAGTTTATACTAGCAGTCAGCACCATCCTAAAACACTTCTAAGTGAGCGACCAATGCAAATAAGTGTATGATCTCCAAAAAGATGAAAAATCATGAAAAGAAAGCCATTTAGCCCAAGTATAGAGACATGTTCCCTCTAAGTTAGGTGCTCCTCACCCGAGCATTTAGCTCAACGGTACAAAAACTCATTGAAAAATCAATGGTATAAGTTTATGAGCAATGAAAAAGATCAAAACAGAAATGAGATCATATTCATTAACAGGTTGACTTGCCATGAAAGTGTATGGACAACGGGCTTAATGTGATTGCGCTAGAACAAACAGGGTGAACTTGACGCGAGAACCTTGATACCAAGCTATAATAGCATGACTGGGACCGATTTGCATAAGAAGGAGACCTCCGAAGACTTGTAGTCCAGTGTCGTCACCGTACTCGTTTTTTCCTACTAAGAATCCCGGTTTTTCCCAACTTTGTGAATGAGGAAGCTGCCTCGTGCTTGCCGACTTTTTCCTGTTTTACTTGAGGACAAGCAAAGATTCAAGCTTAGGGGAGTTTGATGACACGAAATCGTATATATATATATTGATGCATAGTTCAACTAATGTTTGACTGTTTTCAATCCGATTTCGGGTTCTTTCCATGTTATTTGTCTGATATTTTGCAGGTATTTGATGATCATGTCTAAACAAAGCAATATGAAGAAAAGAAGTAATTACAGATGAAATATGGACAAAAACCAGATGAAAACAACATGAAAAACGCAGAATGCACATTTTGCTGCTGTGACGACCGTCACACCTCCATGACGACCGTCATGCAGGCAAAAACGCACAACTTCAATTGAATGTGCAAAATGCAGTTCCAAGTCCCAAATAATGGACCACTACTCCCTGATATTTCTGCCTCCAAGTCCACCTTCTTCAAATTACAACCGTTAGAATTCTACTTCTATAAAAGGGGAAGGAGGGGAGCTGAGAAAGGGAGCCGCATTCCGACAACGAAGTGCTGCCCAATTTTATTTCCAGAGCAAAAATTTAGTTTTATTCTTTCTTTTTTTTGTTTCCTTTCCTTATTCCTGTATTCCATTTCGACAATATTCGTTTGTGCGCTCTATTGGTTTGAAGACATAATCCTGCCGACATCGTTGGGATTTAGCCAAAAGCCAATTGGATACGTTACAGGTTTTTTTTTCTTCATTATTTCGTTAATTGTAACTTTAATTCTCAGTAATATGAATGTTCTAAGTTTCTGTTTTTATTTATGTTTTACCTTTCCCAAATCCATGTCTAGCTAAATCAGAGTAATCGATATGTAATAATAATTCAGACGGGATTTGATAATAACCGGTTGAAAACTTTCTTTTTTTTTTTCAAAAGTTGTTTATGGTCTGAGTGTTTAAACTTATTTACTGAATAAACGTTCGTCGCGAAAGCGAGAACTTATCTAAAAGTAGTTTTGCCATGACAGTGGGAAATTAATTAAGGTATGAACCAACAAGCGACAGCTGCGGTAAGACCAGATAGTAAACACTAGGCATTTGTTTTAATAACAGCGAAAGCACTTTAAAATGGATTAGAACTTAGAGATTTCCAAAAAGTAGTTTTAACCCCGAATGGGACAGCGAAAGCGTACATTCGGCCTTTAGAATTATGACTAGCGTCAACAACCATCGTGAGACGAAAGTCTTCAGATCACTATTTTCTGCTTAAATAAATTCTGAAAAATATTTCATATACCGGTAACTTGTCAAATCCCCGAAGAACATAATTACCGCATATCGATTCACGTAATTATAATTCAAGTAACGTTTTTAGTTCCCTTTAGTGACATAAATTATTTCCTTAAACATTATCTACCTAGCTAAACATAGTAACTCCCGAGAACACTAGTTTGATTACAAGTCCCTGTGGGATCGATATCTTTTATTACTACGCGATAGACTGTGCACTTCCAGTTAAGTTGTATTAGACATAGAAAGTCGCGATCAAGTTTTTGGCGCCGTTGCCGGGGACCCGTTTAGTCAATAGTGTAACCTTCTGTTACACCGTATAAACTAGGTTAACAATTTTATTTTCCCTTTACTGGTTCTGTCGATTGTATGCCAAGTAATCGCCCACAAGGCGATATCTTAAAACCTTCAGTCGCAGAACTAGAGCGCTTCTTACATTTAAGAAGTCGCATCATTGAGTACCAACTAAAACATAACATTCCCGATACTCTCACTCCCATTCCCAAATCCGAAGAAGAACCAAAGATGGCTGAAGGACCTCAAAACAAACCGCTGAAGGCATACGCTACACCCTCTCAGATGGAGCCTAGAAGTAGCATTGCTGCCCCAGCTATCACTCGAAACGATTTTGAGCTGAAACCCTCATTGCTATCAGCTGTACAACAAAACCAATTCTCAGGAAATGCAACTGAGGACCCAAACGAACATTTAACGAAGTTTGTACAATACGCAGACACAGTGAAAGCAAATGGAGTAACTCCAGACGCAATAAGACTTCGTCTTTTCCCTTTCTCTCTTAGAGACAGAGCGTGGACATGGTTACAATCCTTACCATCCAACTCCGTTACGACGTGGGAACAGTTGAAGAAAGTCTTCTTAGCGAGATATTTTCCGCCAAGCAAAACTGCTATGCTTAGAGCTCAAATCAACGGATTTCGACAAAAAGATACTGAATCTCTTTACGAAGCATGGGAACGATTCAAAGATATGATGAGAACATGTCCTCACCACGGTCTAGAAGACTGGGTGACAGTCCATACTTTCTATAATGGGCTTTTATACAACACCAGATTGACGGTAGACGCCGCCGCGGGCGGTGCACTTATGGATAAGCCATACGACGAAGCCTATCAACTAATCGTAAACATGTCTCAGAACCACTGCCAATGGGGAGGTGAACGCACTCAACCAGAGAAACCCGCAGCGAAAGGTGGGATGTACGAGATCAGCAGCCTTGAAAAGTTCAACGCTAAAGTAGATGCTCTAGCACAGAAGATTGACAGTCTGACCGTTAACCCCACTGCAACCGTCGCTACCGTAACTCCAAACTGCAAGTTATGCGGAATCACCACTCATAATGCGCCCGAATGCCCATTGCTGGCCGGAATCCCACCAGACCAAGTAAATTATGCTCAAGGAAATCCTTACGCAAATACCTATAACCCAGGTTGGCGAAATCATCCAAACTTTTCTTACAAAAGCGATAATGCATTGCAAATGCCTACTGCTCCGCCAGGATATCAGAAACCAGCCGCTGCTCAGATTGCACCTAGGAAATCAAACCTCGAGTTGATGATGGAAAAATTCATAGCTACTCAAGCTCAAACAAACAAAGAATTCCTGAATCAAAACATACACACTAGCGAGCAAATTAAACAGTTGGCCGGAAAAGTAGACGCTTTAGCCACCCACAACAAAATGTTAGAAACACAGATATCACAAGTGGCTCAACAACAAGCCTCTGCTGCCGCACCAGCTGGCACATTTCCTGGACAACCCGAACAGAATCCAAAAGGTCAAGCAAATGCTGTCATATTAAGAAGTGGAAAAGAATTGGACGAACCGATCGGTCCGAGGACCGAAAACTCAGCCATGAAACAAAAACCAACTGAACAAGCAGAAAAGGAATCCGAGTTAGAGAAGAAGGAGGACAACGAGAAGGAGGATACCGCAAGTGAAAAAACGCAAGCACCTCCAGCGCCATATAAACCACCTATCCCTTATCCTCAAAGATTAATAAACTCCAAAACTTCAGGACAATTTAAGAAATTTGTAGAGCTCTTTAAATAGTTGAATATCACTATTCCTTTTACAGAAGCGGTAACTCAAATGCCGTCATACGCTAAATTTCTCAAAGAAATCCTGTCAAATAAGAGAAAGATCGAGGATAACAAAACAGTTACACATACTGCAGAGTGTAGCGCTATTATTCAAAACCGCATGCCTCCTAAATTAAAAGACCCAGGTAGTTTCTCCATACCCTGCGTCATAGGAAAGTTCGTAATAGACAAAGCTCTATGCGATTTAGGAGCCAATATCAGTGTTATGCCTTTATCTATATGCAAAAAGCTGAATATGGGAGATCTAAGACCAACCAAAATGTCCGTACAGTTAGCTGACCGATCAGTAAAATATCCCGTCGGAATACTGGAAAACGTTCCAGTACGCATAGGACAATTCTGCATCCCAACCGACTTCATAATCATGGACATCAAAGAGGACTCTGTTACCCCAATTATCCTAGGAAGACCGTTCTTAGCTACAGCCGGAGCTATTATAGACGTGAAGAAAGGAAGGCTAACATTCGAAGTAGGAGAAGTAAAGATAGAGTTCATTCTCACCAAGTTCTTACAAGCACCAGCCATAGACGATACCTGCTATTTAGTAGATGTAATTGACGAATGCATAAGAGAACTTGAAAATGAAGAGACCACGTATTCAGAAATAATAAAGATTCAAACACCCGATATTTCTGAAGACGATGATTGGCGTAAACCGTATAAAGACGACAGCCTAAGCGAAAGCTTAACAATGACCCCAAACCATATGCCAGGTCTGAAGAGCCCATCTTCAGAACTTAAAACACTACCCAAAAATCTTAGATATGAATTCCTAGACGATGAACTAAAAAGACCAGTGATAGTCAACGCCGAATTAGGACAACTAGAAACCGTAAAGCTATTAGAAGTCCTAAAGAAGTATCCCACCGCGTTAGGCTATAACATAAGCGATCTAAAAGGTATAAGCCCTTCAATCTGTATACATCGAATTACAATAGAGGAAGACTGTAAAACCTCTAGAGAGCATCAGAGGAGACTAAACCCCATCCTAAGCACTGTAGTCAGAGATGAAGTAAAGAAATTGCTAGATGCAGGAATCATCTATCCAATCTCCGATAGTGAATGGATTAGCCCAGTTCATGTCGTACCAAAGAAAGGAGGAGTCACAGTAGTTAAGAATGAAAAGGGCGAATCAATAACAAAGAGTCGTGACTGGAAGCCGGATGTGCATTGATTATAGAAAGCTTAACAAAGCCACCCGAAAAGATCACTTTCCCTTACCCTTCATAGACCAAATGTTAGAAAGATTAGCCAAACATTCGTATTTCTGCTATCTAGATGGCTATTTAGGATTTTTCCAAATTCCCATTCATCCTGATGACCAAGAAAAGACTACATTCACCTGTCCTTATGGTACTTTTGCTTACCGCCGAATGCCGTTCGGACTTTGTAATGCTCCAGCAACCTTCCAAAGATGCATGATGGCAATCTTCGCAGATTTCATAGACGACATCATGGAAGTATTTATGGACGATTTCTCGGTATGTGGACAAAGTTTCGAAGGATGTCTACAAAACTTAGAAATGGTATTAGAACGTTGTGTAAAAGTGAACCTCGTCCTAAATTGGGAAAAATGCCATTTTATGGTCCGACAAGGAATAGTTCTAGGACATGTCATATCAAATAAAGGAATTGAGGTCGACAAAGCTAAAATAGAGATTATAAAAGATCTCCAACCTCCAAAATCCGTACGAGAAATACGGAGTTTTCTAGGACATGCCGATTTCTACTGAAGATTTATAAAAGATTTTTCAAAAATCACAAAACCTTTGACCGGCCTGTTGATGAAAGATGCTGAGTTCGTCTTTGACGAAGACTGTCAAAAAGCATTCGAAACATTAAAATCAGCCCTTATCACCGCAGCGATTATGCAACCACCCGATTGGCGACTACCGTTCGAAATCATGTGCGATGCGAGTGATTATGCCGTAGGCGCAGTTCTAGGACAAAGGAAGGACAAGAAACTCCATGCCATTTACTATGCCAGTAGAACTCTAGATCCTGCCCAAATGAACTACGCTACAACAGAAAAGGAACTTCTAGCAGTTATATTTGCGCTTGACAAATTCCGTTCTTACTTAGTAGGAGCAAAAATTATCGTATACACAGACCACGCTGCCATTAGGTACCTAATAAGCAAAAAGGATGCCAAACCAAGATTATTGAGATGGATCCTGTTATTACAAGAGTTTGACTTAGAAATCAAAGATAAGAAAGGAACCGAGAACGTTGTTGCAGATCACTTATCCCGAATAGAAGGCATCAAACATGAACTAGTACCGATAAATGACGATTCCTCGTACGAACATCTGATAGCCAAATTAGAAAGTGACATGCCTAACTTAATCTCGGAAGATCCAGAACTCGAAAAAGCCGTAGAAGCCGTCTATGCCCAAGTCACATTACCTTGGTATGCTGACATCGTTAATTACCTAGCTGCAAGCGTGCTTCCACCGGATCTCACTTATCAGCAAAAGAAGAAATTCTTCCACGATCTGAAACACTATTATTGGGACGAACCTCTACTCTTCAAGCGAGGGGCCGACAACATATACCGTCGCTGTGTCCCAGAGGAAGAAATAGAAAATATCATTTCCCAATTCCATTCAGCACCATATGGTGGTCATGCTAGTACATCCAAGACGTGCGCTAAGATTCTCCAAGCCGGCTTATTCTGGCCTAACCTCTGGAAAGACGTTCACATTGCTGTAGTAAAATGTGATCGATGCCAACGAACTGGAAACATCTCACGACGCGATGAAATGCCTCAGAAAGGAATCTTAGAGGTAGAAATCTTTGACGTATGGGGAATAGATTTCATGGGACCCTTCCCGCCTTCTTTTGGTAATAACTACATACTCGTTGCTGTAGACTATGTGTCTAAATGGATAGAAGCCATTGCTGCTCCAACAAATGACGCACGAGTAGTAATCAAACTCTTCAAAAACACAATCTTTCCTAGATTCGGTGTACCCAGACTCGTCGTTAGTGACGGCGGATGACACTTCATATCGCGAATATTTGATAAACTTCTTTCTAAATATGGAGTCCGACACCGAGTAGCTACACCCTATCATCCGCAAACTAGCGGACAAGTAGAGGTCTCGAACAGGGAAATAAAACAGATATTGGAAAAGACTGTCGCTACCTCAAGGAAAGATTGGTCATCAAAGCTAAATGAAGCTTTATGGGCTTATAGGACCGCTTTTAAGACACCAATAGGTACTACACCCTACAAATTAGTTTACGGTAAATCCTGTCATCTCCCTGTAGAATTAGAGCATAAGGACTTCTGGGCCATTAAGACACTTAATTTCAACTACACCGAGGCAGGAGAAAAACGAATCTTGAACTTACACGAATTAGAAGAACTTCGATTGGACGCTTACGAAAATGCCCGTATCTACAAAGAACGAACTAAAAAGTGGCATGATAAACGTTCAGTCAAGAAACAATTCAGTGTGGGAGACTGTCGCTACTGCGAAAATCGGCGCCGGCTGACAGAAGAGTCGCCACCGTGCGTTATTTATCCCACGGGAGGGAAAGGAAACGCTCAGAGTAAACCTCGCACAACACGGGAAAGGTATGGTCATCGCAACCAAAACCTGGATTCGGGAGTCGGTTACGCAAGGGGAAGGTATTAGCACCCCTCACGTCCGTCGTACTCGACGGGATCCACGCTTGTTTTCAGGTATGGATTGTTATTCTATCTAAACTATAGGTCAAGGGTTAAAAAGAAAATAAAATGAAAATAAAAATGACTCGGCAAAGTATCGCACTTTATGCCTACGTATTCCCGCCTGGAACGAGAAATCAGAGTCAGCGTAGTTCGCCTACCTACGGGAAAGGAGGGAAAGGTTGCTCGCTAGGATATCGCATCCTATGCCTACGTACTTTCATACAGCATGAAAGATCAGAGCAAACGTAGTTCGGGCCACGTACGACACAAGTCTGCCTTGATTGATTTTATTCCTTCTGAAAAAGGGTTTTCTGATTAACAGTCCAAGAGGACAAAAATGACGTCTTGATGAGTTCACATTCTTTTACGGAAGAAGTGTCTTTTATTGTGTTTGAAATCTTTATGGTGTTTTTCTGTTTGTTTTGAGAAAGAAGAGACAGAACTCTAACCTACGGTTGCGAAGGGAAACAAACTAACCTAATGTTATCATGCATGGGTTAAGACCTAGTGTCTATCATGCTCCTCTCTTGCACAGAGAGAAACAGAGATCCTACGGGATAGGCAGAAACAGAAACTATAACAGATATATATAGTAAAACAGTAAAATGCATGGATGCAACAGTACAAGCGAGGCAAGGGAGTCCCACTCAACCTCGAACCTAGAAAACAATAGGCAAAAGTGAACAGACTTCACTTTCAACCCAACAGGGTAAACAGCAAACAATACAGTCCGGAAAACCAATCAATACATCAGAAATGAAATACAATAGAAAAATAAACAGCATCAGCAGCTCTGCATCACCATCTGTCTTCAAGTCATCTCCAATCAGCTACAGGCTTCAACAAGTATCAATCTCCATCTTCATGGCCTTCAGGCAAGGGCTTTGATCATCAGTCTTCTATCTGCAATGGCTTTTCTTCAAGCTCAAACCTCCAGGATGAGGGATTAGTCACAAGAGGGAATGGGTGTTAAGCAATCAGTTGACTACCAAGGGTGGTGAACAGACTGCTTCTAACACAAAAGACATTTTCTCTCAAGAGTTCTATCTCTTAGACACTATCACCAAGCCTTCCAAAGGAAGGGGGTGAGTGTCTTGGAGAGACTCTGAATCACAGAGAAGAATGGATGCAGACAAGGCAATCCATGTTTGAGAAACAAACTTTCTAACCTAGAGCTCTGCCTAGCTCCTAAACCCTAGTCTCCTCAGCAGCTGCTAGCAAGAACCTCCTCTTCAACTCTGGTAGTGGATCTTCAATCTCTGGATCTTCAATGGCTTTCATCTCCTCAAGTCTTCAGCTCTCCCAGGTCCCCAGACAAACCCAATACCCAAACAAGCAAGCAATAATCCCCAGAGGGCACACCACACCAGTCAATCAGATATATACAGAGCATTAATAGCAGTAGGGGAATCCTGACTTTTTCTAAGGGATCTAATAACTACCCATAGCCCCTATAGTCCCATAACTAAACTAGTCAAACCCTAAGTCCTAAGGGAAAAGAATCAAATCTCCTAAGTCATCACCTAAAACCCTAGTTTTATCCATGTTGTTCACACATACACTAAACACCTAAAATTAATTTCTAAAAATGGGAACTAAATTGAATCTACAAGTTTAATGTCTAAACTAAACAACCTAAAAAGAATGGATGAAAAATATTAAAGCATCTAATAGAACAAAAATTAACAAAATCATGCATGAAATGAAACTATTTAAAATGCTATTTATTTAGAAAATATGGGAAAAATATCAAATAAAAAAATAAAATGCAATTTTTATTTTTTATAATTTTCTAGACTCTTTAAAGAAAATAATGCAAAAAGAATGAATTAAAAATGATTTTTTAGCTATTTATTATGAATTTTAGAAGATGCATAAAAAATTAAAGAAAATAAAAGAAAATAAAATGAAATAAAATGGAGGGGGTGTGAATAGCAAGGATAACACGTTCAAGGCATTGGGCTTACTAAAATGGGGGGTGTGGATAGCGCTCTGAGCCCAACCCCCCAATTAATGAAACGCAGCGTTTGGTCCTAGCTCAGCCTTTCCCTCACAAACGAAGTTTAAATCTCAATCGTTGGATCCAAGGTCAGTCAACTGGTCAAAAGGTGATCTGAGGGTGATAGGATCGTCTTCCTCCTTGGTTCAGGGCTTGGAGGGAACTCCATGGATGAACACACCAACTGCTCCATGCCCTAACTCCCTCGATTCTCCATGGAATGCCAACATATAAAAACCAAATCCGCTCCAAAACTTACCAGGAATCCAACCATGGTGCCACAACTAACTGAAATCTCCTCTAACCCTAAACCCGATAGCTACCTCCAGGAAAAGATCAAGAACTGATTCTCACTATCTTCAAAATTGATGGCACAAGCATGTTCCTCTCTTCACCTAGATCATTTTCCCCTAAAGAACTAAGATTATCATTCAATATTGAGGGAGTTCTTGGTCCACACAGAAATGGTGCCTCTAACAAAATCATCACTAAATCACCTCTAACTTTCCAGAAAGCTTCCCCTAATGATTTCTAACCATTCTAACCTACTAATTCTAATCAATTCTACTTAAATTAAGGTGCACGAAGAAATTTACAAACCTGGTGAAATGAGATGAACAGATGGTAGAATTCTTCAAATCAATGCCTGAATTTCTCCAGAATCATTCAGTGATCCATCTTCTAGCTTCTGTATGCAAAAAGGAAGGTTGAAAAGCTCTGAATCTTGGAAATGGATCTGAAGCTGCAAGCTGCCAAACTCAAGATACAGAACACGATTTGGACTTGAATTCCCTCTGATTTTGATTGTCACACCCTCAATGATGATGATAGAATTGAACCAGATCAAGAAATTGAACAGAATGGAGAAGAAATGAAGAATTGGAAAATGACTTGCTATGGAAGAACTTTGATTTCAATCTCTCTTTCTGCAGCAATTCTCTCTAACCTCTCCATTTGAGCACACTCCAATCCATATATAGATGATGTTAGAATCATCTAGAACCAACTGGAATCTTCCTATGAGAAATTGAGTTTCTCATGTCATGACTTTTTCATTTCATGCTATGCATAGTTCAGTCTAAGTTCTCCTTGTTACAGCCCATGATTATCAATTGAAAATCTCCCCAAATGGTATTTTGAACATGCTGAAAAGCCTTGCAAGCTTGTGTGTTAATCCCTTATGTGAGTTGGATGTGTAACTTGAATTATAAGCAATCTATGGCAAGTCCCAAATTATGACCTCAAATCCAAAATCTAACAATGCCAATGATCACAAAATATGTTTTCTAGTCAAAATGATATGTCACTTGCCTCATTTTGATCATGTAGTATAAAATTCCCAAAAATGGACATTTCATGTATTAAATTTATGCCTTTTTTAGGTCATTTCTACAAGCATGAATTACAAGCATTTCCAAACTTACATGGCCTTCTTTCTTGACTTAAAATCACATTTTGAACAACTTTCATGTTTTGAGTTTTTCCATTTGAGGCTTGGAAATAGGAGATATGGCCTTTGCTTAAAAAATGACCTATAACTGACAAATGACCAAAATACCCTTTGCTTGCCAAGACCATAAGTTGAGTTCCACACATAATATGAAGGCATACCATACCATTCTAGAAAGCTAAGACAATGAGGAACAATTCTTATGTTGACCAGAAACTCATTTGAAATCTCCTTGAGGGGTAAAACTAGCTTGGAAGTCAAGTCACTTTCACAGACAAAATTTCAGATACCTCAGATGACCTGTAACTTGCAAGGACCATAACTTGAGTTCTATAAATCTCCTTGATGTCTTCCACCACTCAAATTAAAGGTCTTGAGATCCTCTACAAGTTCCATGTTGGCCAAGGATCCATTTGAACCTTGCATTTTGACTTATCTTGCTTGGAAATTTGACCTAAACTAGGGGATTTTACACAGAAACCCTAATTTAGAAACTCCTCTTCTCTTTGATTTCTCTTGAATTCTTCTTGGCATATCTCCATATCCTTCTTTATATGTCAAATGATGAACCCCACATCTCTCCACTAGACTTGAATGCCCCTTAAATCAGTCAATTGACCTAGGGTTGACCTAGGGTTGACCCAGATGAAACCCTAGTTGACTGCCTTCAGCTATAGCTCTTGTGCTCTCATCAATGACTTGTCTCCTTCTTTAAATGACTTTCTAAGTCTCTCATAATGTCTAGATACTCTCCATGCCTCCAACTCACAGCTCACAACCCTCTTGTTGACCCTCAGGTACCCTCAGCTAGGAGATGGACTCAAGGCTTGATCTGCTGAACTCTCTGCTTTCAAATTCTTGATGACTTGAATGAGACTGAATTGGGATAATAACCTCTTGATAGGCTTCTAAAGGGGAGAATAATGCTTGGTCCCTTGTTGAATGATTTACTATGCTATGATATACAGATGATTAAGCTATGTACATGACTCTATATGCAAATGCTAATGACATTGAAACATAAACCAAGTGAATAAGGTTGGGCAAATTTTAGGGTGCAACAGCTGCCCCTATTCAAGCGACTTGGACCCGATTGGGTGAAAAGCGAACAGCCTTCAAACATTCGCGGTACGAGCCGGTTGAATACTAGTGAAACCAGAAATTTGCCAACTGCAAAACTAAATTGCGCTCCTGCTTGAGGAACGACATTCGTCAGCTGAATATGACTGTTACGGCAACCCACTGATCTCGTGCGACCGTGCTGGGGACTGTCTTCATCGTTCTGAAAAGGATTCTGTCATAACAGATTGCTTGCTTGTCCACGTTAGGACTCTGTCTGTCATCAATACGAAGAAATCTCAACTAAAACCTGTCCACGTTAGGACTCCACTTGCTGTTAACCCAGAAAAATCTCGGCAACACCGCTGGGGATAATTCGTCTGTATTTCCATAAACTGAATCGTCCACGTTAGGAATAAAATTCTTCCACGTTAGGAGTAACATCTGTCCACGTTAGGAATCATCTCTTCTGTATTTGTCCACGTAAGGACTCCACTCTTTCCACGTAAGGAATCCTCCTCCTATGTGTCCGCGTAAGGACTCAATCTTTTCCACGTAAGGAACACGATCTCCTTTCCCCGTAAGGAACCAATTTTCTGATTTGTCCACGTAAGGACTCCCATCTTTCCACGTAAGGACCTGAAGTTTCTCTTCCACGTAAGGAACACGCCTTCTTTCCACGTTAGGCATACTTCTTCTTCTGAATCCGTCCACGTCAGGACTAAACTTTCCACGTAAGGAATCTATTTCCTTCTTCCACGTTAGGAATAACTTCTTTGACTTTCCCCGTAAGGACTCCAATCTTTCCACGTAAGGAATCACCATTTTAATCTGTCCACGTAAGGACTCCGATCTTTCCGCGTCGGGAATGCTGTCATTTCCACGTAAGGAAACTATCTTTTTCCACGTAAGGAATCCAACTTGATATGTCCGCGTAAGGACTACATCGTCCACGTTAGGACCCACCTCTCCACGTTAGGAATAATAACTTCTTTGATTTGTCCACGTCAGGACACTGATCTCGTCTTGATTTGTCCACGTTAGGACTCAGGCGTCTTCGACCTGCTGAGGAAATAAGACTTATCCACGTAAGGACTCACACGCTTGTCTGATCTGTCCACGTCAGGACCCATGATTTGCCAACACAAAGAAAGATAACTGCTGAGAGGAACTGGTCCAAGTCAGGTCATCAACACAAAGAGTAACCACTTTTGTCAACGTCATGACCTCCCATTCCACTAATTTCGAGAATCCGAATCTGCCCACGTTAGGACTAACACACTTCACCAATCCGGGGAAATAAACCTGTCCACGTTAGGACGCCCACTTCTGAAGAAATCCCGTCAATATAGGAATAAAATGTCCACGTCAGGACTTAGTTCTCCATTAACCCCCACCCACAACCTTCTTAGCACCGACGTGACAGCGACTTTGGGGCGGACTTTACTGGGGATATTTGGAAACCAAACTACCGGACGCCTGTTCTGATGCCCGGAGGCCACTTCTGAAATTCTGGTTCATGAAACCTTTTGATGACAAATAACTCTGCTTGGGAATAAAGAGAGACTTATCCTGGTAACTCTGTGGGGAATACTGCCGAAACTGACATTATCATTGAATGTCCCGTGCCGAGATCTTGAATGTTTGGTAGTTCATTTGAGCAAGAGTTCTCTCCACCTGAACTGCTAGAGCAACATAAATGCTGAAGATAATGCCGACTCCGCCGGGGATAGCCAGATGCTACAGAATTATCCCAGCAAAATAAATGCTGGAAGGGTGAAGTCGACCCTGCTGGGAAATTGGGAACTCAAACCAAACACCCTGTTGAGGTAACCCCCTGCTGGAGAATATAACTTTGCTTGGGAATAGCAGATGTGCACAGTATGATCGGGCTTTCTGCTGGAGAGTGAACTGATATTACACAGTATCCCTGACAAAATAAATGACAGGACCCACCACCAACTCTGCTGGGGAGAGTCTTGATCTTCGAGTTCCACTGGGAGGAAAGAACATTCGCTGAAAGGAGAGAACTCCGTTGGTGGGACTACTCTCTCGGGGGAATCCCCTGACTCCGCTGGGGGAGAGTGAATGACCCTGCGGGGAAAGATGAACCTGTCTGAATACAGCCTTACGATCTTGTAATCGCGGATCCTTTCTCTCTTTTTTTTTTTGCACAAGCTACGACTAGCTGGGGAGTTCGATCCTTCTTCAGGAAAAACCTGCATGACCTGCGTGAAGGCTGAGTCTTTCGTTATTGCAATCTTTCGATCCTCTTCCTCGTACGGTTATGAAACCTGCAACAACACAAACAAGACAAGACAAGCCTATGCAACCAAATCAACTCAGGTTAGCGACGTTATTTTCAGTTAATTCAAAGCTTTAGCAACTGTTGGCAAGGGCCAGCGACGTTATACTCATGCTAGTTTCATCAAACGTAGGCGTTAATCATGCACAAAACAGTAAAGAGCAGTGTTAAGTACTGAATAACGTATTTTATTGATTGGGCCCCTGAATGGGCGGAGTTTTGTACACGGGATGTAACTCCTGAAATGAGGAAGCTACACAAAGCAAATATACACATACACGAATATGCACAAGAAGCATAAATATTGACAACTTAAATTTGTACACATGTCAGCAACGGGATGCAGATGAACACCACGAACTGATCCTCCCATGACTCGTCCGACCCTAATGCCTTCCCGGTATCCCCGCTTCTGAAGAGATTGTATCCGATAACTGGCTCCTCAACTGTCTTCTCCCGCATTGATGCTTATTGCAATTATCAAATTCGGAACACAGTCATTTGCTTTTCAGATCCCTAACTTTTGCGTGAACCGCCCTTTACGGGTTTTCAGTTCACCGGGATACCCTTTTTTGCCAAAGCCGCCCAGTGTAGGTTTTCAACTTCGCGGGTGTACATTTTTTCAATTTTATCCCTAATTTTTGCCCGAACCTTTCATTCTGTTTTTGGTTCGCCAGGATGCCCCATTTTTGCCTGGACTCTTTTTTTCTGTCCAGCGGGTCTATTTTAAGCAAAGTATTTTTTAACTGCGTCCGAATTCACAGGCGACGTGAAGTCTTCTCCGTCCATGGTGGACAACAACAACGCTCCTCCCGAAAATACTTTCCTGACAACGTATGGCCCTTCGTAGTTGGGGGTCCACTTGCCTCTGTGATCTGCTTGCGGCGGGAGAATCCTTTTCAGCACAAGGTCGCCCGTCTGAAAGCTTCGCGGATGTATCTTCTTGTCGTACGCTTTCTTCATTCGGCTCTGGTATAAACGACCGTATGCTAGAGAAGCTAGCCTCTTCTCATCCATTAAGCTCAGTTGGTTCAATCTATTTGTTACCCATTCTTCCTCGTCTAGCTGAACATCTCGCAATACCCTCAGAGAAGGGATCTCAACTTCTAATGGTAATACCGCTTCCATTCCGTATACCAACGAGAACGGGGTTGCCCCGGTTGATGTGCGTACCGTCGTACGATAACCGTGCAAAGCAAAGGGTAGCATTTCATGCCAATCCTTATAGGTCACCACCATTTTCTGAACGATCTTCTTGATATTCTTATTGGCCGCCTCAACAGCGCCATTCATCTTGGGTCGGTAAGGGGAGGAGTTGTGATGTTCGATCTTGAAATTCTGACAGAGCTCCTTCATCATTTTGTTGTTCAGGTTTGAACCGTTGTCTGTGATTATCCGCTCGGGGGTCCCATATCGGCAAATGATATCTCTCTTGATGAATCTGGCCACCACTTGCTTCGTTACATTTGCGTATGACGCCGCTTCTACCCACTTGGTGAAATAATCGATTGCTACTAGGATGAACCGATGCCCGTTAGAAGCTGTCGGCTCGATCTTTCCAATCATATCGATTCCCCACATCGAGAATGGCCATGGAGATGACATCACATTTAGAGGACTCGGAGGCACATGGATCTTATCAGCATAGATTTGGCACTTGTGGCACTTCCTCGCGAACTTGAAACAATCAGTTTCCATCGTCAGCCAAAAGTAACCTGCCCTCAGCAGCTTTCTCGTCATAGCATGCCCCCCAGCATGCGTGCCAAATGTACCTTCGTGTATTTCCTCCATGAGAAGCTTTGCCTCTTTTTCGTCTACACACCGCAACAGCACCAAATCGTGGTTCCTTCTGTATAAAACGCCATCCGGATTCAAGTAGAAATTACCCGCTAATCTCCTGAGAGTCTTCTGATCCTGACTGGATGCCCCAGCCGGATACTCTTTATTCTTCAGGAAATTAAGGATATCAAAATACCACGGTTTGTCGTCAGATGCTTCATCAATAGCAAATACATAAGCTGGCCTGTCAAGCCGAGAGATAATGATTCGGGGAGCTTCGTTCCAGAAGTTGACCTTGTACATGGAAGACAAAGTGGCAAGGGCGTCAGCCATTTGATTTTCCGCCCGCGGTACGTGATGCAATTCAACTTTGTCGAAGAAAGGCAGCAATCTCCTTGCATAATTCATGTAATGTATCAAGTTGGGCTGACGTGTCTCCCATTCCCCTTTTATCTGATTCACTACCAGAGCTGAGTCTCCGTATACGTCTAGATGTTTGATTCGCAAATCAATGGCTTCTTCAAGCCCCATTATACAAGCTTCGTATTCGGCCTCATTGTTGGTAACGGCAAAGGTCAATCGGGCAGTAAACGGGATGTGCGACCCGTGTGGCGTGGTGATGATTGCCCCTATTCCGCTACCGTAAGCATTCACGGCTCCGTCAAATATCATCTTCCATTTGGACCCCAACTCTGGTCCCTCGTCTGGCAACGGCTCTTCACAATCTTTCATCTTTAGGTACATGATATCCTCGTCAGGAAAATCAAACCTCATCGATTGGTACTCTTCAATAGGCTGCTCCGCCAGATACTCAGACAGCACACTCCCCTTTATAGCCTTTTGTGAGACGTATTGAATATCATATTCAGTCAAGACCATCTGCCAACGGGCAATTCTACCTGACAACGCCTGCTTTTCAAATACATATTTGATAGGATCCATCTTCGAGATGAGCATGGTTGTATGATTCAGCATATACTGCCGCAAACGCTTGGCGGCCCAGGCTAGCGCGCAACAAGTTTTCTCAAGCATTGAGTATCGAGATTCACAATCTGTAAATTTCTTACTCAGGTAATAGATCGCATGCTCTTTCCTCCCCGTCTCGTCGTGTTGACCGAGAACACAACCCATGCTTCCCTCAAGAACCGTCAAATACATTATCAAGGGTCTACCTGCCACTGGGGGTATTAGAATAGGAGGCTCCTGCAAATACTGCTTTATTTTATCGAACGCCTTTTGACAATTTTCGTTCCACGTCACAGCTTGATCTTTCTTCAACAGCTTGAATAACGGTTCACACGTGGCCGTTAGGTGAGATATGAACCGGGCAATGTAGTTCAACCTCCCTAAAAACCCGCGCACCTCTTTCTCTGTTTTAGGCGTCGGCATTTCTTGAATTGCTTTTATTTTAGCAGGATCAACCTCTATTCCTCTTTCGCTTACGATAAATCCCAGCAGCTTACCCGATCTCACCCCGAAAGTGCATTTATTAGGATTCAGCCTCAGCCTGAACTTCCTAAGCCTTTTAAACAAATTCAGCAAATTTACCAGATGCTCTTCCTCCGTCTGGGATTTGGCAATCATATCGTCAACATAAACTTCGATCTCTTTATGCATCATGTCATGGAAAAGAGTCGTCATCGCGCGCTGATATGTTGCCCCAGCATTTTTCAAACCGAAGGGCATCACTTTGTAGCAAAATGTTCCCCAAGGCGTTATAAAAGTAGTCTTCTCCATATCCTCTGGCGCCATTTTAATCTGATTATAGCCTGAAAAGCCATCCATGAAGGAGAATACGGAGTATTGAGCAGTATTATCAACTAACACGTCAATGTGAGGAAGTGGAAAATCGTCTTTTGGGCTTGCTTTATTCAAATCTCTATAATCTACGCACATTCGAACCTTGCCATCCTTCTTGGGCACTAGTACGATGTTAGCAACCCACGAGGGATACTTCGTCACAGCCAGGAAACCAGCGTCCCACTGTTTCCGAACCTCCTCTTTGATCTTCATTGCCATATCTGGTCGAGTTCTGCGAAGCTTTTGCTTGACCGGCGGGCAATCTTCTTTCAGTGGCAGGCGATGCACAACCATATCTGTGTCGAGCCCCGGCATATCTTCATATGACCAAGCGAATACATCATTATACTCTCGGAGCATTTCAACCAGTCTTCGCTTGATATCACTCTGCAGTGCGGCTCCGATACGAATATTCTTCTCAACCCCTTCCGACCCCAAGTTGATAATTTCGATGACCTCATCATGAGGCAGAATGGCTCTTTCCTCTTGCTTCACCAACCAAGACAGTTCTTCAGGAACATCGCTATCTTCGACAACCTCTTCTTCGGCCTGAAATACCGGGTGCTCAAAGTCGGGACGAGTCATAGGTGGTTCAAAGATGTCATCTGAAAACGTTATCCTGCAAAAGGAATGGTTAAGTGCTTCAAAATGCGTATAAAGCGAATAACCACGTTGCCATTTTATTGAAAAATATAAAACAAGAAAGACAGGGATTACAATATTTGCACATAAAAAACGCCGTTTATTTAATGATTAACATGCAATGTTCATAACAACACAGCCCTAAGCAAATCCCGATGCCCCGGGCAAGACATCAGATTATTCAACAATTAATAAAGCAAAGCATTACTGTTTAAAAGTCACAGGAACAAGCTCCTGAATAGACCAGTTGCACAGTCCTTGTCCTGGCGTGCTTGGCTGAACCCAGGCATCCATATCACAGTCGCTGTCTCCTTCATCAGACTCTGAAGCAGCATTGACAGTTTCGTGACATACTCCACTGGCAGAGATGGTGATTGGTCTTCTGAAATGGGGTGCCCCCCCGGAAGGAGTTGATGACGACGGTTGGTACCCCAGCCCGAACCGGTCCATCTTCACAGGAATGTCCAGCACTTTGCCCCAGCCCTTGGCTTCTCCTGCTTCCACCAGAGCTTGAGCCTCTTCATACGACGAGACGGCTATCTCCGGCACTTTGCTCGGCCCGGGACCTTTGTCCTTGATGCGCAAACCTTCGAATGCCTGGCAGGGCGTTTCGTGGATCTCTCCGTCGACTTCCACATATTTAAAGGAAGATAGATGGCTGACCAGGATGTCCTCTTCTCCGCATACGGTGACTATGCTGTCTCCGACCATATATTTCAACTTCTGATGTAGGGTAGACGTGACTGCCCCCGCCCCATGAATCCAAGGTCTTCCAAGCAGGCAGCTGTACGCAGGCTGTATATCCATGATATAAAACTTAGTTGCAAACACTTCCGGCCCCACTTGCAGAGGCAAAGTGATTGATCCAAAGACTGTTCTCCGTGTGCCGTCAAACGCTCTGACTACCAAATCACTGGGTGTGCACAAGATTCCTCTAACATCCAACTTCATCATCGCCTTCTTGGGCAGCACATTCAAAGATGATCCGGTGTCAACCAATACGTGCGACATTACCGATCCTCTACACTCAACCGATACGTGTAGTGCCATATTATGATCTCTCCCTTTCGGAGTCAAGTCGAAATCGGTAAAGCCCAAGCTGTGACCCGCATTCACATGTGCCAATACTCCTTCTAGCTGATTTACGGAGACGTCTTGGGGTACAAAAGAAGTGTCCAGGACTTTCAGCAAAGCATTTCTGTGAGCTTCCGAACACAACAGCAATGACAGGATAGATATTTTGGACGGTGTCTGCTGCAGATGCTCCACAATCTTATAATCACTTTTTCGAATCAAGCGCATGAACTCTTCTACATCCTTCGATGCTGCTTTTTTTTCACTCGCTTGCACTGGAACATTCTCAACCGCTTTCCCTTTTCCTTTCGCTAGTCTTTCAGCCTCCACTTCAGGAGATATAAAGATCCTGCCACTCCTTGTCATGCCCCCTGAGCCGACAACATTGTCCACAATCTCGGCTGGCTGTTTATTAACATCAATTTTTATTCCGTCACAATATACTTCCAACCCATATGACCATGGGACTGCTTTCGTGTTCTCGTACGGGATTGGCCCGGCCTTAGTTATGGTGATCGGTGGGCGCTGAGCTGGTGCTGCAATAGTGATCGTCTTCCGAGGAATCGTCACAGTGGCCACATCATTCTGATTATCTGCTGCTGCCCTTGCGGGTTCTTCCGTTGCCACTTGGTCAAACTGCAATATGCCCTCATCAATTAAAGCCTGAATGCCCTTCTTCAAATCCTCACACCCCCCAGCTAGGGTCCAACAGTCTAAGCAATACTCGTTACATCCTGGGTAAACACCTCCTTGTAACAGTCGGCTCTTTATCTCGCTCAGCGGCGTCTTCAAATCTTCGACATTCATAACCAGATTCAACCCTTCCTCAGTCAGAATGGCGTTGGCCCCATGATTAGGCATGGGTTTCTGCACTATATTCGGACCTGCCGTTCCGAAATTGATAGTCTTATTGTCCAAAAGATCCTGCACAACATGCTTAAAAGCATGGCAACCTTCTATATCGTGACCTGGAGCCCTAGAATGAAACTCGCAGTGCCTGTTTGCATCGTACCCAAACGGGGGAGCTCCCGTTATTGGTGCCAGAGTTCTTTTCTCTACCAGATTCAATCCCAACAATGTCTGCAACAAATCGGCATATGTCGAGGGAGGCTTCTCAAACACTCTTCTCGGTTTACCACCCTGGAATCTTCACTGAGCCTGTTGCGCCCCCTGCTGAGGCTGCTGCTGCTGTTGCATTGGCTGCTGCTGAACCGGTTGTTGTTGCTGGACCGATGTTTGTTGGTATGGGATAGTAACACTCGCCACCTGCTGCGGCTGACGATATTGACCTCGTCCTCTGCCTCAGCCTCGGCCTCGGCCTCCAAATACCGCGCTTGCCTCGCCCTGACGGCGCCCACCATAAGCTTTCCTATTACTGCCGGACGCAGTTGATTCCTCGGCTTGGAACTTTCCTTGTTTAATATTACGCTCAATCTTTTCTCCCATCAGAATTAGATCTGAAAAACTGGCCAGAGACGTGTGAAACAGCATGTCATGAAACAGACCTGTGAATGTGCCGACAAACATGTCATTTATTTCCTTGTCTTCTACCGGAGGACGGACCCTGGCAGCCATATCGCGCCACCTTTGCGCGTACTCTTTAAAACTCTCCCCCTTCTTTTGCGACAGCCCGGCCAACTGGACCCGATTGGGTGCCAAGTCGCTGTTATACTTGTAGTGAGCTACAAACGCCTCTGCTAATTGCTTCCATGTCTTGATATCAGTTGGCTCCAATCCCATGTACCACTCTAGGGAAGGGCCCGACAGACTATCCTGAAAGAAATGCATCAGCATTCTTTCATCAGTTGAGTATGCAGACATCTTTCTGTAATAAGCTCGTACATGCACTTTTGGACACGTATCTCCTTTATACTTGTCAAACGCAGGAGCTTTGAATTTAATTGGCACCCTTAAACCGGGTACCAAGCCCATTGTTGCCATGTCCAATCCCACAGCACTTTGGTTTAAGACTCCCCTCATCTGCTCTTCCAGCATTCGGATCTTCTGGGAATTATCCATCGGCCCTTCAAAACCTCCTCCGGAGAAGGCGTCTTCCTGCTGATCTTCTTGCCACATACCGTTTCCAGCCCCATACCCATCATATCCATTATTACGTCCTGCTCTGATCTGATTCATTCCCGGACCTCGGCCTCTGTTGCCGTACCCTTGAACACCTCCAGCAGGACCAAAAGCCATAAATCCAGTGACGTTTCCGTTTCCAAAGCCTCCGTAACCCTGATTGGTCACGCCATAACCGTCTTGCCCAAAGCCTTGAGCATTAAAGCCATACTTGCCAGTGTTATCGAATCCCTGATCGTTGAACCCGAATTCAGCATTGACAAAGCCGTTGCCGCCTAGATTATCACCCAGATTGACATTACCCAGCCCAACATTATGGACAGCAGTCTCATTTCCAACTCCGACGTTACCATTTGCAGCAGCGGTAGCGTTGTTGACATTAGCAGCAGGTGTATTGATTACAGGCGGAGCCACTGGCGTGGGAGTACCGTCTCCATGAACAGTATCGACCCGTACCGACTGATGATCTTCATTACCATGACCAGCGTTTCGGGCCAATAGAGGCTGGACCATGGCCTGCAAATTCTCCTGCCCTTTTGCTATAGCTTCCATGGTCTGCATGAAGAGAGCGAGCTTCTCGCGCACATCTTGCATCTCGCTCTGCATTTGATCCATGATCCTTCGACAATTGGTGCGGGTAGAATAGCGGTGCGGATGTTGATCTGCAATCCTGGAAAGTACCTGGTACAGAGCAGGACATAAGACACTTATTCAAAAATTACCTGTAATGCAATATGCGTATGAATGCAATGCAATGTGTCTGTGCATTAGGGTGATTCATTCCCCCAGTTCTATTGTGAAGGTGCCAGTGCAGTGACAGTGTTGACAATAGGAATATCGGAGCTGAATCATAGAAAGCCTCATATATTGCAGGGAAAATTAATAAGCCCGGAGTACAATATTACTGAGAGTACAATGAGAAGGCATGACCTCAACCAACAATCCTGGTGATGGTCAGCACTATGCAAATGAAGCATACAAGTTACTATATGAAATGATCAAATCCTCCCAAAAGTCTGGTACTCTTCTATCAACTTCTTGGTCTCCGGATGGCTTGGTCGATCAAGCAGCCCTTCAACAAGCTGGTTTCTCCTCTTGAGGACACGGCGTACGTCTTCAGCAGTTTCTTCCCATGTGGCTTCCTCGAAGCAATCTTCTAGCTTTCGCTTCTGAGACACCGCTTCATCTCTGGATTTGATTGCCTTGTTCAGTGCATGCTGGACACTATACCGGGTCATCGCTTCTTCCTCACACTTCTTGACGCTAGACTTCAACTTCTCTTCGAGGTCGGAGATTTGCTGCTTCAGCTTATCTTCTCTCATCTTATTGTTGGTGAGAGTAGCATTCCAAGTCTTATTGCAAGAGGAGATTTCTCGGTGTGCTGCGTCGAGCGCCTTCTTTTTGGCTTCCAGCATGTCATGGGAGCTTCTGAACTCTTGCCCCAGACGTTCGCGCTTCTTCCTCTCCTCAGCCAACTCAACCCCTAATCTGTTCATTAGCTCAATCTGCTGTTGGAAAGCATATACGACCTTGTTTTTCTCACTGCGTATCTGGGCTAACTCTTGCTCTAACCCTTCATTAATCTTCACCAAGGCTTCCTTTTCCTTCACAACTTGCTCGTAGACTTCCCTAGAAACAGTGGTTGGCTCTGCTACCGGAATAGGATCAAGAATTGGTGCGTCTGGAAACGGCATCCTCAACTGACTAGCCCTCTCCTGAATCCAAACTCTATAAGGTGCATAGGCCTGACAGTCATTCTTTCCTAACAACGGCTTCCCTCTGCGGTTAATACGCGTCCAGGCATGTTGCAACTTGGCTAATAACTCCCCCTTCACGTCACCTGTGAAGTACAGAGATTCCTGTACTTCTTCCTCCTGAGGTGGATTCTTCAGTGCATATCCGAACTGGCGAATGAATAAAGAAGGGTTGTAATTGATACACCCTTTTCTTCCTATCAACGGCACATTAGGGTACCCAGAACAACTGAAGATGAGCTCAGATCCCAACAGGTCTCGATCAAACCACTCCATATCTTCCGACGATAGCCTCATCAGGCGCTCTGGCCAACCAGCTGGGACTGTAGTCTCTGCAACAGATCTTCTCTTAGGAAGGTGACTCTCAAACCACCTACTCAACAAGGGTACACACAGATGAACATTCTTCCCTCTTCCCTTCTCATTCTTGTAATGCAGTGAGTGATAGAGATCTCCGAGTAAGGTAGGTACAGGATTACCGGCGGCAAACAAGTAGAAAGCATCGAAGTCCACAAAATCCGGTATGTAGGGAAACAAAACTATGCCATAAATGCACAAAGCCAACACAGCATTGAAAGCAACCCAGCACCCGCTCTTGGCATACTCTTGGGCTTTACCAACTAAGAATTGGAGTGAGAAGCCTGGAACTCCACGGGAAACAGTAGTCAAAAGTTCAGAAGCATCAATATGCAAGGCTTTTGCCAAATCCTCCGGCTTGGGCTTGGCGTCATAATGAATGAATGGAACCTGGTTCTGCACGGGCAGCTCAACATACTCAGCGTATTCCTCCAGGGTTGGTCCCATAATAAAGTCAGAGAACGTAAAGCACCTCAAAGCAGGGTCGTAGAATTGCATCAAAGCATACAGCCCATCTGACTCTACCTCTGTAGGTTTGCACACCAATCTCAATAATCTACCATAGCTCATCCGAAAGCTCCTACGAACACCCTCATCAGCAAGAGAGATCAACCCAAGTAGAGGAACAATATCAGGCGTAGGCAATTTGTAAGCAACCGTTCTCCTTAAGCTAGTCATGATCAAACACTCAGAAGTCCGGGCACTAGAACTAGGGAAATGCAAATGCTCCTGCAGCACAGACACACGTTAGTGAAATGCAAATGGTAATGGATATGCAGTGATGCAATGCAAGTAACATGCAACAGGGACCAAAGCTGTAGCTGAATAGCCTGAACCCAATCAAGAAAGGTCTCAGATAGACCATCCAGAAGTCCTCAAGCCCTGGTCTCAGATATACCTCAAACAAAGCTCCAATATTGGTCTCTGATAGACCCCATAATCATAACCTGAATGGTCTCTGGCAGACCTCAGATCATATCCCCCACTGGTCTCTGACAGACCTCAGAACACATCTCCAAATAGTCTCTGACAGACCTCGGAACACACCAACTGGTCTCTGACAGACCTTAGAACCCTCCATAAATATCCAAGATCCTGATCAACAAACCGGTGGTCTGAAGGTCTAGTTACCTGCATAACCCTGAATCCCCTCACAGGTGGGTGGCCCTATAACTGGCACAAGGTACGGCATCCTATGCGGTCGTCGGCGTCACAGACTTTCAGGGTTGATGATACGATTCCCAGAAGGAGTGGCATCATCAATTCCTGAAGAGGCCTCACTTAGCCAACTTCCAAATGATCGGTCCCCAGAGTCGACAATCCAACTAACCAGCAACCCACGCCAACCAAAGGAAGGGGCAGGAGGCCAACCAGAGGAACCTCGTCTGAGTGTAGATTTCATGGGACACCGAAGCAAGCAAAGCAAGCGGGCGCCCACTAATTTCTACTCTAATTCTAGGTGCACTCAAGCCCAGGTCCGGCTTATCTCTCAATATCAGAACACCCGTCACACCCCAGATACAGCAACAATAATCAATATATAAAGCTGAAAATACAAGGTTAGAAATATAAAATAACTCCATACAAAATCCTCGACGGGAAAACAAGCGTTAGGATTGACTCTCTCAAGGGACGTTGGATCCCAAATGCATAAGAACCATCGCAGTCCTTAGCAGCCAGGGGACGTTGGATCCCCAGCAGAGTCGCCAGCTGTCGCTACTGCGAAAATCGGCGCCGGCTGACAGAAGAGTCGCCACCGTGCGTTATTTATCCCACGGGAGGGAAAGGAAACGCTCAGAGTAAACCTCGCACAACACGGGAAAGGTATGGTCATCGCAACCAAAACCTGGATTCGGGAGTCGGTTACGCAAGGGGAAGGTATTAGCACCCCTCACGTCCGTCGTACTCGACGGGATCCACGCTTGTTTTCAGGTATGGATTGTTATTCTATCTAAACTATAGGTCAAGGGTTAAAAAGAAAATAAAATGAAAATAAAAATGACTCGGCAAAGTATCGCACTTTATGCCTACGTATTCCCGCCTGGAACGAGAAATCAGAGTCAGCGTAGTTCGCCTACCTACGGGAAAGGAGGGAAAGGTTGCTCGCTAGGATATCGCATCCTATGCCTACGTACTTTCATACAGCATGAAAGATCAGAGCAAACGTAGTTCGGGCCACGTACGACACAAGTCTGCCTTGATTGATTTTATTCCTTCTGAAAAAGGGTTTTCTGATTAACAGTCCAAGAGGACAAAAATGACGTCTTGATGAGTTCACATTCTTTTACGGAAGAAGTGTCTTTTATTGTGTTTGAAATCTTTATGGTGTTTTTCTGTTTGTTTTGAGAAAGAAGAGACAGAACTCTAACCTACGGTTGCGAAGGGAAACAAACTAACCTAATGTTATCATGCATGGGTTAAGACCTAGTGTCTATCATGCTCCTCTCTTGCACAGAGAGAAACAGAGATCCTACGGGATAGGCAGAAACAGAAACTATAACAGATATATATAGTAAAACAGTAAAATGCATGGATGCAACAGTACAAGCGAGGCAAGGGAGTCCCACTCAACCTCGAACCTAGAAAACAATAGGCAAAAGTGAACAGACTTCACTTTCAACCCAACAGGGTAAACAGCAAACAATACAGTCCGGAAAACCAATCAATACATCAGAAATGAAATACAATAGAAAAATAAACAGCATCAGCAGCTCTGCATCACCATCTGTCTTCAAGTCATCTCCAATCAGCTACAGGCTTCAACAAGTATCAATCTCCATCTTCATGGCCTTCAGGCAAGGGCTTTGATCATCAGTCTTCTATCTGCAATGGCTTTTCTTCAAGCTCAAACCTCCAGGATGAGGGATTAGTCACAAGAGGGAATGGGTGTTAAGCAATCAGTTGACTACCAAGGGTGGTGAACAGACTGCTTCTAACACAAAAGACATTTTCTCTCAAGAGTTCTATCTCTTAGACACTATCACCAAGCCTTCCAAAGGAAGGGGGTGAGTGTCTTGGAGAGACTCTGAATCACAGAGAAGAATGGATGCAGACAAGGCAATCCATGTTTGAGAAACAAACTTTCTAACCTAGAGCTCTGCCTAGCTCCTAAACCCTAGTCTCCTCAGCAGCTGCTAGCAAGAACCTCCTCTTCAACTCTGGTAGTGGATCTTCAATCTCTGGATCTTCAATGGCTTTCATCTCCTCAAGTCTTCAGCTCTCCCAGGTCCCCAGACAAACCCAATACCCAAACAAGCAAGCAATAATCCCCAGAGGGCACACCACACCAGTCAATCAGATATATACAGAGCATTAATAGCAGTAGGGGAATCCTGACTTTTTCTAAGGGATCTAATAACTACCCATAGCCCCTATAGTCCCATAACTAAACTAGTCAAACCCTAAGTCCTAAGGGAAAAGAATCAAATCTCCTAAGTCATCACCTAAAACCCTAGTTTTATCCATGTTGTTCACACATACACTAAACACCTAAAATTAATTTCTAAAAATGGGAACTAAATTGAATCTACAAGTTTAATGTCTAAACTAAACAACCTAAAAAGAATGGATGAAAAATATTAAAGCATCTAATAGAACAAAAATTAACAAAATCATGCATGAAATGAAACTATTTAAAATGCTATTTATTTAGAAAATATGGGAAAAATATCAAATAAAAAAATAAAATGCAATTTTTATTTTTTATAATTTTCTAGACTCTTTAAAGAAAATAATGCAAAAAGAATGAATTAAAAATGATTTTTTAGCTATTTATTATGAATTTTAGAAGATGCATAAAAAATTAAAGAAAATAAAAGAAAATAAAATGAAATAAAATGGAGGGGGTGTGAATAGCAGGGATAACACGTTCAAGGCATTGGGCTTACTAAAATGGGGGGTGTGGATAGCGCTCTGAGCCCAACCCCCCAATTAATGAAACGCAGCGTTTGGTCCTAGCTCAACCTTTCCCTCACAAACGAAGTTTAAATCTCAATCGTTGGATCCAAGGTCAGTCAACTGGTCAAAAGGTGATCTGAGGGTGATAGGATCGTCTTCCTCCTTGGTTCAGGGCTTGGAGGGAACTCCATGGATGAACACACCAACTGCTCCATGCCCTAACTCCCTCGATTCTCCATGGAATGCCAACATATAAAAACCAAATCCGCTCCAAAACTTACCAGGAATCCAACCATGGTGCCACAACTAACTGAAATCTCCTCTAACCCTAAACCCGATAGCTACCTCCAGGAAAAGATCAAGAACTGATTCTCACTATCTTCAAAATTGATGGCACAAGCATGTTCCTCTCTTCACCTAGATCATTTTCCCCTAAAGAACTAAGATTATCATTCAATATTGAGGGAGTTCTTGGTCCACACAGAAATGGTGCCTCTAACAAAATCATCACTAAATCACCTCTAACTTTCCAGAAAGCTTCCCCTAATGATTTCTAACCATTCTAACCCACTAATTCTAATCAATTCTACTTAAATTAAGGTGCACGAAGAAATTTACAAACCTGGTGAAATGAGATGAACAGATGGTAGAATTCTTCAAATCAATGCCTGAATTTCTCCAGAATCATTCAGTGATCCATCTTCTAGCTTCTGTATGCAAAAAGGAAGGTTGAAAAGCTCTGAATCTTGGAAATGGATCTGAAGCTGCAAGCTGCCAAACTCAAGATACAGAACACGATTTGGACTTGAATTCCCTCTGATTTTGATTGTCACACCCTCAATGATGATGATAGAATTGAACCAGATCAAGAAATTGAACAGAATGGAGAAGAAATGAAGAATTGGAAAATGACTTGCTATGGAAGAACTTTGATTTCAATCTCTCTTTCTGCAGCAATTCTCTCTAACCTCTCCATTTGAGCACACTCCAATCCATATATAGATGATGTTAGAATCATCTAGAACCAACTGGAATCTTCCTATGAGAAATTGAGTTTCTCATGTCATGACTTTTTCATTTCATGCTATGCATAGTTCAGTCTAAGTTCTCCTTGTTACAGCCCATGATTATCAATTGAAAATCTCCCCAAATGGTATTTTGAACATGCTGAAAAGCCTTGCAAGCTTGTGTGTTAATCCCTTATGTGAGTTGGATGTGTAACTTGAATTATAAGCAATCTATGGCAAGTCCCAAATTATGACCTCAAATCCAAAATCTAACAATGCCAATGATCACAAAATATGTTTTCTAGTCAAAATGATATGTCACTTGCCTCATTTTGATCATGTAGTATAAAATTCCCAAAAATGGACATTTCATGTATTAAATTTATGCCTTTTTTAGGTCATTTCTACAAGCATGAATTACAAGCATTTCCAAACTTACATGGCCTTCTTTCTTGACTTAAAATCACATTTTGAACAACTTTCATGTTTTGAGTTTTTCCATTTGAGGCTTGGAAATAGGAGATATGGCCTTTGCTTAAAAAATGACCTATAACTGACAAATGACCAAAATACCCTTTGCTTGCCAAGACCATAAGTTGAGTTCCACACATCATATGAAGGCATACCATACCATTCTAGAAAGCTAAGACAATGAGGAACAATTCTTATGTTGACCAGAAACTCATTTGAAATCTCCTTGAGGGGTAAAACTAGCTTGGAAGTCAAGTCACTTTCACAGACAAAATTTCAGATACCTCAGATGACCTGTAACTTGCAAGGACCATAACTTGAGTTCTATAAATCTCCTTGATGTCTTCCACCACTCAAATTAAAGGTCTTGAGATCCTATACAAGTTCCATGTTGGCCAAGGATCCATTTGAACCTTGCATTTTGACTTATCTTGCTTGGAAATTTGACCTAAACTAGGGGATTTTACACAGAAACCCTAATTTAGAAACTCCTCTTCTCTTTGATTTCTCTTGAATTCTTCTTGGAATATCTCCATATCCTTCTTTATATGTCAAATGATGAACCCCACATCTCTCCACTAGACTTGAATGCCCCTTAAATCAGTCAATTGACCTAGGGTTGACCTAGGGTTGACCCAGATGAAACCCTAGTTGACTGCCTTCAGCTATAGCTCTTGTGCTCTCATCAATGAATTGTCTCCTTCTTTAAATGACTTTCTAAGTCTCTCATAATGTCTAGATACTCTCCATGCCTCCAACTCACAGCTCACAACCCTCTTGTTGACCCTCAGGTACCCTCAGCTAGGAGATGGACTCAAGGCTTGATCTGCTGAACTCTCTGCTTTCAAATTCTTGATGACTTGAATGAGACTGAATTGGGATAATAACCTCTTGATAGGCTTCTAAAGTGGAGAATAATGCTTGGTCCCTTGTTGAATGATTTACTATGCTATGATATACAGATGATTAAGCTATGTACATGACTCTATATGCAAATGCTAATGACATTGAAACATAAACCAAGTGAATAAGGTTGGGCAAATTTTAGGGTGCAACAGAGACATCGTACTGCTATTTAATTCAAGATTAAAACTCTTCCCAGGTAAACTAAAATCTAGGTGGTCTGGACCTTTTGAAGTGACTAAAGTACTTCAGAGTGGAGCTGTTGAAATTACCGATAAGACTAATGCACCGTTTATCGTAAACGGGCAACGTCTAAAACATTATAATAAGAACGAAAACAACCCTCAAGTCTACAATATAGCATTGCTTGAGCTTCCAGCTCAAACACCCGAATAGCTTGTCACCAAGCTATCGTCAGGCTTTAGACGTTAAAAACAGCGCTTACTGGGAGGCAACCCAATTTTTCCCGTATTTTACTCGTTAATGTATTTCATTCTCATTTTTATTTAAAATTCTACTTTGACACTTTAACAAAAATTCTAAACTTAAAATTGCTACTATTTTTACTTTCTTTTATTTTAATATTTTATTTTATTTTTCTCTTTTGTTTTTTGTTTTTACCACCTTTTGTTTTTAAAAATCCTGACTTCAAATTTCTGTTTTAAACTTTTCAGGATTTTAAAAGCCTTCAAACCTTCCTCCTGTTTTTCTCCGACTTACCTGTGAGTATGGCCGCGTACGACTTCACAAAGGTTCATTTTTGAGGATTAGCTCAAAAGGCAAGATTTGAAGCATTAACTGAGAGACATAGCCTTAACACTGTATTATGATAAGTCTACCATGGAGAAACTAGGAATTACTGATAGCATCCAATACCTGTTTAATCAATTAGGCTGGGAGAACACTTCTTTGAAAACCCGTTTTGCCACCTATAAGGACCTCACCTACGAATTCCTTTGTTCCTTCAGGTACTTACCCAACTATGGCTTTGGATCCAACACAGAGCTGATCACCTTTAGGATGTTTGGAATGGACCAAATCCATAGCCGGATGTCATTAGCTAACCTCCTAGGATTTCCTTGCGGACCACATGTGTTCATCAGTGCCGAAGATGACGATCTTGATTTTGAACTCAACCAGTTCTGGGGTAGAATCACAGGCGACTATCACCCTGACCCAAACAGCATGTATAATGATGAGATTCATAATCCAACTTTCAGATACTTTCATAAGATCCTAGCTCACACCCTTTTCGGAAAAGAAGAAAATATTACTACAGTATCTAAAGAAGAGTTATTTATCATGTTCTGTGCTTCTCAGGGCCGTACAGTGAATGCCGTACCTTTTATGATGAGATCCTTCCGACGCCTCACTCAGGACCCACAATCACCTATTCTAATAGGAGGCCTTGTGATAATGATTGCCCACGAGCTTGGCCTTAGATTCCACCTAAATGCAAGCACTCGTTTTGGCACCATCCGACCCATGAATATCCAGTTTTGCTTTAACAGGCGCATTTTAAGAACTATGGGACCTGGACCTTACGAGTACCTCATCAATGACAAACCTGTCCAACTGTTCACATTGCCAAATCATCAGATGACAAGTATCCATAACAAGGACAACTGGGTTTATGAATTGGATGAGCCTATGGGACCTCCTTCACCTCAATCAACACCACAGAATTACATGTACGACAGTGATCACATCTCTGAAGCACATGATTATATGTACTATGAGGATGCTGTATCAGAAGCTGAGGTAGACCCTACGACCCCCCCGCCTTACAACACCTATCCTGAGCCCATTCCTGAGGAAACCACCGACAAAATGGATAATGTTCTGCTCCGATTAGACAATGTTGACGCAGCTCTGACCAACGTAAAAGAAGACATCACAAGCATACACAACGAACTCGTAGTCTTCATGGACTTAGTCTGTGACCAGCTCGACTACTACGCCCGGAAGTTCGACGAATTGAAGGCACGAAAAGCCTGAGATATTAGCTTGAGTTTAGTTTAGTTTAGTTTTTCTGCTTTCCGTCCGTTTTCAATTATTTTGATTTTTGCATTGTTTATTTCCCTTATGTATTACATTCCAAACAATCATTCTAATTACATGTTATTTCAATTGTATTCTTTATTCATTGATTCTGTTTTTACGTTATCCTATGTTTCTTGGCCAATATAATGCATTGCCACATCTATCCTAGGCCTTAAAACCATTGCAAGAACACCCCCATAGCAAAATTCTGCGTTCTGTAGATTTTGCTGGTGTGACGACCGTCACAGAAGCCTGACGCCCGTCACACGGGTGACGACCGTCACGAGCCCAAAACTGTTATCTGCTATAACAGAGGTTGCATTTTCTCTCCCACTCCCATCTATTCAACTTCCAATCATCACAAACTCAAACCCCACTTCCGATTTTCGTTTTCCCACCTTGCTCCATATATTCCAACTCCCATTTCAACTTCCTAATCCACTTCTGTGACATTTTTCATTCCACAGAACCAACTCAATCCACATTTCCTCAGCATCCTCCAACAATGGCGAGAAACAACAAAACCCCAGACCTCAGCAATATCGTGTTCAGCGACGGCGACTCCGGAGAGAAACAGCGAGCCAACTATATCGCCTTCCATCAACGGTCGCTACATCCGACCCACTATCCGCATATCCCATCGCTCACGGAGCTCGGCCTCTTTGACGGTGTCACTTGGATGCTCCAAAGAGCCGGCATCTGGCACCTCTGCACAAATCCGCAGCCAACATACGAACAACTCACCCTCGAGTTCCTCATTTTGTTCAGCTACTTCACTTCCAGCGGCGACCTCAGCCAACACTCTGGCGCCGCATGCTTCCGTATGTTCGGCATGAACTATCAACTGAACCAGAACCAGATTGCCGACATCTTACAATTCCCTCGCGGCGACAATGCTCATCGCCGCCTCACCGAACAGTTTCAGCACGAAGCCGTTGCGCTCTGGTACCAGTTAACCGGAATCAATGTCGATGGCTGGGATTCTCTGCATGCAACGCACATCCACAACCCGACCATCCGGTGTTTCCACCGAGCACTGAGCAACACCATCTTCGCACGGGATAGCAACCATAAGGTGAAGTCGAAAGAGATCTTCTTTCTCCGCTGTGTGTTCAACTCCGAGCCCATCAACGCCGCTCCGTTCCTCCTGGCCCACATTCAGGCCAACTGTAACCGTGGCTCTAAGCCATTTTACTTTGGCGGGATTGTTACCTCCATTGCACTCGGGATGAACCTCGGTGACCGCCTCCAGCATCTCCATGCCATTCCCTCAGTATTCCTCGACACCGACCATTGCAGAGCTTCTCACCTCATCCGTTCCAGGGCCGATGGCAAGTACCACCCGGTCGTGCGTGGCAAAACCGTCAGAAGTATCATCCTACCATCACGCACCCGGATGCACCCACAGGATCGTGCCAACTGGCTCTTTGACCTCAATGCCCCTGCTGCTACCGCTGCTCCAACTCAGACCCACACCCAAGGTTTTGGTGACAAAATGCAAGATGAGTTGGACAGACCTGAGCAACCGGAGGCATCGCAACCACTTCCTTCTGAAGGCACATCCTACCGTCGCCGCCGCCATCGTCCAGAGCCCGACTACTCTGAAGAAGACCTCCGCCAATCCCTCGACCAGCAGGCCCAGATACTCGCTATGATGCAGCAGCAGAATCAGCGAGCAGAGCAGTTCGAAGCTTGGCATCGGACCCAAATGCAACAACTTCAAACCGGCCAGGATACCATCACTGAGAACTTGGCGAATCTTACCTTACAGTTCGAAGGACTCCGAGATTATGTCTATCATACTGGAGCACTGAACTTTGAGGCCCGAGTCGACCAAGTCAGAGCCAGAGGACGCGACAGAGGACGTAACCGAGGCAGAGGCCGTGATTAGTTATTGTTTTCCTTATTTGTTTACTATATTTTCAGTTTCTTTGTATTTTCATTTACCTTGTATTTCCCTCTCGCATTCTTTCAAATCAGTGGGGACACTGATTGAGATAGTGTGGGAGCAGAGCGTTTATTTCCCATTCCCTTGTACTTTTAATTCCGTAATTTCAATTCGAACATTTTCACGTTTTAGCAAATAAAAGCTCTTTTATATATCTTCTTCCGTTACGCAAACATCCCCACTTTATTCGACATAAACAAAAACTTTTTTGTTCGTTCCTCAAAAGCAAAAGCATCACAAGAATGCGCCCAAGTTCAAACCAAGTTTTGAAACTCCGAGACGAAAATTCTAACAAAACCAGTACCGTTCTGACACCTTAGACCTCCGGTTTATGCGAGTCGGTTTCACTACCTACGTGTACCAAAGTTTCAAGTTTCTACGCAAACTCAACCCCAAGTAGTTTATACTAGCAGTCAGCACCATCCTAAAACACTTATAAGCGAGCGACCAATGCAAATAAGTGTATGATCTCCAAAAAGATGAAAAATCATGAAAAGAAAGCCATTTAGCCCAAGTATAGAGACATGTTCCCTCTAAGTTAGGTGCTCCTCACCCGAGCATTTAGCCCAACGGTACAAAAACTCATTGAAAAATCAATGGTATAAGTTTATGAGCAATGAAAAAGATCAAAACAGAAATGAGATCATATTCACTAACAGGTTGACTTGCCATGAAAGTGTATGGACAACGGGCTTAATGTGATTGCGCTAGAACAAACAGGGTGAACTTGACGCGAGAACCTTGATACCAAGCTACAATAGCATGACTGGGACCGATTTGCATAAGAAGGAGACCTCCGAAGACTTGTAGTCCAGTGTCGTCACCGTACTCGTTTTGTTCCTACTAAGAATCCCGGTTTTTCCCAACTTTGTGAATGAGGAAGCTGCCTCGTGCTTGCCGACTTTTTCCTGTTTTACTTGAGGACAAGCAAAGATTCAAGCTTATGGGAGTTTGATGACACGAAATCGTATATATATATATTGATGCATAGTTCAACTAATGTTTGACTGTTTTCAATCCGATTTTGGGTTCTTTCCATGTTATTTGTCTGATATTTTGCAGGTATTTGATGATCATGTCTAAACAAAGCAATATGAAGAAAAGAAGCAATTACAGATGAAATATGGACGAAAACCAGATGAAAACAACATGAAAAAACGCAGAATGCACATTTTGCTGCTGTGACGACCGTCACACGGGTGACGACCGTCACACACCATGACGACCGTCATGCAGGCAAAAACGCACAACTTCAATTGAATGTGCAAAATGCAGTTCCAAGTCCCAAATAATGCACCACTACTCCCTGATATTTCTGCCTCCAAGTCCACCTTCTTCAAATTACAACCGTTAGAATTCTACTTCTATAAAAGGGGAAGGAGGGGAGCTGAGAAAGGGAGCCGCATTCAGACAACGAAGTGCTGCCCAATTTTATTTCCAGAGCAAAAATTTAGTTTTATTCTTTCTTTTTTTTTGTTTTCTTTCTTTATTCTTGTATTCCATTTCGACAATATTCGTTTGTACGCTCTATTGGTTTGAAGACATAATCCTGCCGACATCGTTGGGATTTGGCCAAAAGCCAATTGGATACGTTACAGGTTTTTTTTTCCATTATTTCGTTAATTGTAACTTTAATTCTCAGTAATATGAATGTTCTAAGTTTCTGTTTTTATTTATGTTTTACCTTTCCCAAATCCATGTCTAGCTAAATCAGAGTAATCGATATGTAATAATAATTCAGACGAGATTTGATAATAACCGGTTGAAAACTTTCTTTTTTTTTTCAAAAGTTGTTTATGGTCTGAGTGTTTAAACTTATTTACTGAATAAACGTTCGTCGCGAAAGCGAGAACTTATTTAAAAGTAGTTTTGCCATGACAGTGGGAAATTAATTAAGGTACGAACCAACAAGCGACAGCTGCGGTAAGACCAGATAGTAAACACTAGGCATTTGTTTTAATAACAGCGAAAGCACTTTAAAATGGATTAGAACTTAGAGATTTCCAAAAAGTAGTTTTAACCCCGAATGGGACAGCGAAAGCGTACATTCGACCCTTAGAATTATGACTAGCGTCAACAACCATCGTGAGACGAAAGTCTTCAGATCACTATTTTCTACTTAAATAAATTCTGAAAAATATTTCATATACCGGTAACTTGTCAAATCCCCGAAGAACATAATTACTGCATATCGATTCACGTAATTATAATTCAAGTAACGTTTTTAGTTCCCTTTAGTGACATAAATTATTTCCTTAAACATTATCTACCTAGCTAAACATAGTAACTCCCGAGAACACTAGTTTGATTACGAGTCCCTGTGGGATCGATATCTTTTATTACTGCGCGATAGACTGTGCACTTGCAGTTAAGTTGTATTAGACATAGAAAGTCGCGATCAACGTTTGATGTGATAAGTGTAGAAATGATCCCTGCTAAGAAGGAGGAAAAGAAATCAGAAAGGGTAGGACCCCCCATGATTACTTGGAAGGACGCAAGGACCGTAATTGAGGTCGATCACCCCGAAGGTTGGGGAAGAGTGTTGGAGCTACCCATCAACAAAAACATAACTGGTTTGGGTTACCCAGGAAATCACAAAGATCAGTAGAAGACAACCATTGACAAGGGCAAAAGGTTCATTTCTCCACTTGCCTTTTTTAGTGGTGGACATATGATGGATGATCAGGTGGCCGTTGTCGAAGCTGAAGATGATGCATTAAAGGAGGTCTGCATGGTGTACCCAAATGCACCAAATCAACAACTCAACAATTGGACTGTTACAGAAATACCGGAGATCACCCTTGTCGAAGAGTAATTTTTCCTTGTTCTGCTTTCAAATCCTATGCTCTGCCCAAGGCATAAGGATTATTTTGTAGGGCCCCCATGTTTTCAAATAATGTTTATAATGAATGAAATGAACCTCTTTGCATTCAATTGTGTTCCCTGTCTTTCTTTTTTACTTTTTGCATAAATAAATGGCAATGTTTTCTTGCATGTTTCTTTTCCATCTCCTAAAAATAAAGCATAAAATCACCAATCATGCAGATCCACCCTGGATTCCATTGATAACGATACTGCTACGGTTCCATATGACTTTGATAATCCAATCTACCATGTCGACGAGGATTGTGAAGAAGATTGTGAACTCCCCGAGGAGTTAGCCAGACTATTGAAGCAGGAATCAAAGATCATCCAGCCGCATCAAGAGTCATTAGAAGTTGTCAATCTTGGAACCGAAAAGGACAGGAAAGAGGTCAAGGTAGGCGCTGCCCTAGAAGAAGGTGTGAAGAGAAGACTGATCGAGCTCCTACGCGTGTACGCAGATGTGTTTACCTGGTCATACCAAGACATGCCTGGATTGGATTCAGACATCGTGGTGCAAAAATTGCCGCTCAAGGAAGATTGTCCGCCGGTAAAGCAGAAGATGAGACGAACTCGACCTGACATGGCCCTGAAGATTAAGGAGGAAGTACAAAAGCAGCTTGATGCCGGATTCTTGGCAGTATTAAAATACCCTAAATGGGTCGCCAACATTGTACCTGTACCTAAAAAAGGAGGTAAGGTGCGGATGTGCGTTGACTACAGAGACCTAAATAGAGCCATCCCAAAAGATGATTTTCCGCTGCCACATATTGATGTGTTAGTGGATAATACGGCCCAATTCTCTGTGTTCTCTTTCGTGGATGGTTTCTCCGGATACAACCAAATCAAAATGGCTCTAGAGGATATGGAGAAGACTACCTTCATTACCCCTTGGGGAACCTTCTGCTATAAGGTTATGCCATTTGGTCTGAAGAACGCTGGCGCGACATATCAACGAGCAATGGTGACTCTCTTTCATGACATGATACATAAAGAGATTGAATGCTATGTAGACGATATGATCACAAAATCCCAACTGAAGAGGAACATCTCATCCACTTGGAAAAGTTATTTGCTAGGCTAAGAAAGTTCAGGCTAAGACTCAATCCGAATAAATGTACCTTTGGGGTAAGATCTGGTAAATTGCTAGGTTTTATCGTGAGCCAAAAAGGGATTGAAGTCGATCCTGACAAAGTAAAAGCTATCCAGGAGATGCCTGCTCCAAGAACCAAGAAGGAAGTTCGTGGTTTCTTAGGGAGATTAAATTACATTGCCAGATTCATATCTCACCTCACAGCCACCTGTGAGCCAATATTCAAGCTGCTTCGCAAAGATCAAGCAATCGTGTGGAATAACAATTGCCAAAAAGAATTTGAGAAAATAAAAGAATATCTGCAAGAGCCACCGATTTTGATGCCTCCCGTGCCAGGAAGACCTCTCATCATGTACTTGACCGTTCTGGAAGGATCCATGGGATGTGTGTTGGGGCAGCATGACGAAACAGGTAGAAAGGAGCATGCCATCTACTACCTAAGCAAAAAGTTCACTGACTGTGAAACGACTTGCAAAAAGCTATCAAAGGGAGTGTGTTATCTGACTACCTTGCCCACCAACCTGTGGAAGATTACCAGCCCATGCGTTTTGACTTCCCTGACGAAGACATCATGTTTGTCAGAGACTACGAAACACCAGGCCCAGATGAAGGACCCGAACCAGGATCGTGATGGATGCTCGTGTTCGATGGTGCCGCAAATGCTCAAGGCAATGGGATAGGGGAAATCCTCACCTCTCCTACTGGTTTCCACATTCCATTCACTGCAAGATTATGTTTCGAATGCACCAACAATATGGCAGAATATGAAGCGTGTATCTTCGGAATGGAAGCCGCAATTGACCATAGAATCAAGATTCTGGAAGTGTATGGAGACTCAGCTCTAGTCATCAGCCAAGTCAGAGGCGATTGGGAAGCACGTGACAACAAATTAGTGTCGTATCGGGATCACGTCTTGAAGTTAATCCCATACTTTGATGAGATTACTTTCAATTACATTCCTAGAGAAAGCAATCAATTGGCAGACGCTCTTGCCACATTGTCATCCATGTTCAAGGTTAAATGGAAAAATGAGGCACCCTCTATCCGTATTGAATATCTTGATGAGCCTGCCCACTGTCTGGAAGCAGAGTTAGCAACCGATGATCAACCTTGGTTCTATGATATCAAAAGATATCTAGAAAAGCAAGAGTATCCAGAAAACGTTTCCATCACAGACAAGAAGTATTTAAGAAGGCTTTTGTCTAAATTCTTCTTAAGTTGGGATGTGCTTTACAAGAGAAACTATGACTCGGTCTTGCTCAGATGCGTGGATAGACACGACGCCGACCGGATCATAAACGAAATCCATGAAGGTTCTTTTGGTACACATTCCAGTGGACACACGATGGTTAAGAAGATTTTGAGAGCTGGTTGTTATTGGTTGACAATGGAAACTGATTGATATCGTCACGTGCAAACATGCCACAAATGCCAAATCTATGCAGATAGGATACATGTGCCGCCAGTTCCTCTGAATGTCTTGACGTCGCCTTGGCCTTTCGCCATGTGGGGCATAGATGTGATCGGACGCATCGAGCCAACTGCTTCAAATAGTCATCGTTTCATCTTAGTGGCCATTGACTACTTTACTAAATGGGTGGAAGCCGCATCTTATGCCAATGTCACCAAACAAGTGGTCACTCGCTTCATCAAAAAGGAAATCATTTGTCGTTATGGGGTCCCAAATAAAATCATCACTGACAATGGTTCAAACCTCAACAACAAGATGATGAAGGAATTGTGTGAAGGTTTCAAGATCGAGCACCACAATTCGTCACCGTATCGCCCGAACATGAATGGCGCCGTTGAAGCAGCAAACAAAAACATCAAGAAGATTGTTCAGAAAATGGTGAAAACATATAAAGATTGGCATGAAATGTTACCATTTGCTTTGCATGGCTATCGCACTTTAGTGCGCATTTCTACTGGGGCAACTCCATTTTCTCTTGTGTATGGCATGGATGCTGTACTCCCTGTTGAGGTAGAAATCCCTTCCCTGAGAATTCTGACTGATGTCAAGCTTGACGAAGCAGAATGGGTGCAGGCGAGATTTGATCAACTTAATCTCATTGATGAAAAACGCATGGCAGCCATCTGCCATGGCCAGCTTTACCAAAAGCGTTTGAAAAGGGCGTTTGACAAGAAAGTTCGTCCTCGAGATTTCGAAGTGGGAGACTTGGTATTGAGAAAGATTATGCCAATCCACACAGACCCAAGGGGCAAATGGACACCTAACTATGAGGGTCCATATGTTGTAAAGAAGGTTTTCTCCGGAGGGTCCTTGATATTATCCAACATGGACGGTGAAGATCTGTCATCCCCTATAAACACGGACGCAGTCAAAAAATAATACGCTTGAGAGAAGACCCGGTGGACAACAAAAAGAAAAGTCCAGAAAAAAATTAGGGTTAAAAATAAAAAATAATAATACCCGATAAGTTGAAAACCCTTAGGGGCAACTTAGGCAAAAAATGGGTATCCCGGTAGACTGAAAAACCCGAAAGTGCGGTCTAGGCAAAAGTTAGGGACCTAAAAAAGAAAAAGACTAAGGTTTGCGAAAAGTGTTGGTGTAAGCCCTAGAGGCCAATACTTTTTGGTACTTGTATCAGATTATTCGTTTAATAATAAAAGGCATTTCTTTATTATGTTTGTCTTTCAGAATAATAAAGTCCCTAGAATAGTTAGTCTGTTTAATGAAATGTTAAGTGTGACTTAATCATGAGATCCCATTAAACATAAAGACATTATTCTTAAAATATCCGTAGTCAAGCTTTATTGCAAAGTGGGATAACATTAAAAGCATTGAGACTATTATGAAGATAGACTGATGATCACATCTCATGGATCATGGATAAAGAGTTATCAAGTCTTGACATAGGTATAAATATTAGGAGTAATATTTATACCGGATTGACCCGCTATGAGAATACTACATAGTATGTTATGCAAAGTGTCATAAGTTATTCTCATGGTGATAATGGTGTATTACCACCCTTCGACCTGAAACCACTATGGACCCTAGATGTAGAGTCGGGTGCTTTATTGCTGATCAAACATTATCCGTAACTGGATGATCATAAAGACAGTTGATGGGCACTCCACGAAGCATGCTGAGGGACATGAGTGTCCTAGATGGAATTTGCCAATCCTGCATAACAGGAGAAATGTCTATGGGCCCAATATTGAACTGGACAAGGATGACACAGTGTATGCCTTGTGTTCAATATAGACATAGGGGCAAAAGGGTAATTGTACAAACATATATTATCACGAAAAAGGTTTTGTCAGATCACATGACATTTTCGTGACTTGGGTAGCAGTGATGTGTTGCTAGATACCGCTTACTGTTTATTATGTTAAATATATATAATTTAATATAATTACCAACGTTACGAAATCCTACAGGGTCACACACATAAGGACAGTTTGATGAGAAATAGAGAAATCAAAGGAACACCGTAAGGTACGGTGCACTTAAGTGAAAAATAGAAATTCGGATAATATAATAATAATTATTGTTATTTTATAATGGTTATAAAATAATAATAAAATAAATATATTTATTATAATAATAGTTATTATAATAATATATAATATTATTATGGATCATGTGAATTAGGGTTTTGGCCCGCAGCCCACAAGAGAGTCTATAAAAGGAACCCTTGTGATGAAGTTTCACTTGATGCAATTTCGTTTTTGATTCTCTTTTCTCACTCAAATAATTCCGTTCGTAAGCAGCTAGCACTGTGACCGGAAGCTGTTCGTGTGGACTGAGTAGAGGCGTTGCACTTCATCAACGCTTGTGATCGCTGCATCAAAGATCTGAATCGCCACAAAGAGGTAACGATTCTATCACTGACCATGCTCATTCGTGAGGATCACTAAAGGAAAATTTTTGTTTTCCGCTGCGTTTAGATCGCAATTTTCCTTCAGTGGTATCAGAGCCACTTACGAAACCATGGATCTGATAGCTGTTAAATTTCCGTCTTTTCTGTATTTGATTCGATTAAAACACAGAATGAATTTAACAATAAACGATTAATTAAATTTGGCATCTGTTGTGTACGATTTGGATGATTGATGTTGATTATGCTTCGGAATCCGACATTAGTATGGTGAAGTTGTGCGATACATTGATCATCCATAGGTTACACAATTAGATCGATCACTTTTATATAAGATATAAGAAATTCTGATGCAAAGATGGTATATGGGATATACTGTTTTGATTTCATCCATTCAATCACATAAGGATTGTAATTCTTTTGAAAGATCATCACTTTCATTCGCTTCGGAATCCGACATTAGTATGGTGAAGCAATGACATATTGATCTATCATATTGAGTTATCAATCGAGTTGTGTTTGACGGCATGAAATTGTTGCATTAGGATTAATGGCAGTACAAGTGTTGTATTGCCGCAGACTTTTCCGGTTGGGGTTGTAAATGCACAAAAGTTGTGCAGGAAACGACGTGAAATACAATGAAGTGTTCAATCAGCCGAAATTTAATTTAGTTTATTTAATTATCGGAATTTTAAACTAATAATAAAAGTGTGTTTATTATTATTTATTTGTGGTGATCAGTTATGGCCTTAGTTTTTCCTTTATTATTGTTTTGGGATTTTTGAATACGGCCTGCGTGTCGTGCCTCTCTCTCAATCTCTTTATGTAACTTCTTTTCTCATCTCACTCCCTCGTATGTAAAACGAGTTTTCTTATATGTAATGTAATATTATGTTAGAAAAAAAAAAGGAAGTATTCAATATTAAAGGAGGATAACCTTGGAGATCATGCTTGGAGAAGCTTAGGTCGTTATTAGGTTAGCTTAGGTTCTCTCATTGGCTTGAGAGAACAATTGCGTTAGGGGCCATAATTGTATCTTTTTATATGTATGTTGATGCATGTAATTGTATGTTGATGCATGTGAGAGACGTTTTGCATGTTAAGCCAGTGAGATCAAACTAATAACAAATTCCCTCAAAATTAAATATTAAGTTTATGCTTTCCAATTTTTAGCACTCATCAAGACTAGTATCGAGCATTGTAGGTTTCGCCTACGCGAGGTGCATGTTCTATATTAGTAAGGTGTGATGGGATAATTGTAATATCCAATTGCTAAAACAATGGGTCAAACTTAACTAAACAAATTATAATAAGATTATATATGTTTAGAAGCAAGAATTGGGAATGATTCATGTGATGGATCAGAATAAGGAGTTATTCACCCAATTGAAAATATTCGAGAGTTGTATGAGATACAATTGGAAGGAGTTCCTACCTAAATAACTTAGTTTTGTGTAATCAGCCTAACGCTGACTTAAAACAAAGTGAAACATGGATCTCGACCCACTAGAAAGTCTTCCAACGGGATTTTCCGAATCAAATGATGAGGGTCATTTGTTTTGAATAAAATAGTGGGAGCATATTTGATTAAAGGCCTAATTAAATATGTTGTTTTAATGATACTTATATTTTCATATTTCTCTTGTAGATTATCATGACAACAAACACATCGAACAATATTTTGCGATCCATCCTAGATAAGGAAAAATTGTCTGGGACAAATTTCCTGGATTGGCACCGTAATCTGAGGATTGTCCTCAAGCACGATAAGAAGCTGTATGTCTTGGAGACACCAGTTCCTGAGGAGGAACCTCCTAGTTCTGCACCAAAGGCAGAAAGAGATGCTTATAAGAAGCATTTCGATGATGCCAATGAAACCGCTTGCCTCATGCTTGCTACCATGAACTCTGAGTTGCAAAAGCAACACGAGAACATGTCTGCGTTCGATATGATCGGACATCTGAAAACGCTTTACCAAGAGCAAGCAAGAAATGAGAGGTTTCAGGTTTCAAAGTCCCTTTTTAACAGCAAGTTAGCTGAGGGAGCCCCTGTAAGTCCCCATGTACTCAAGATGATTGGGTATGTGGAGAACCTTGACAGATTAGGGTTTCCCCTTGGAAAGGAACTTGCGATTGATCTGATCTTGCAATCGTTGCCAGAGAGCTTCAGTCAGTTTGTCCTGAATTTCAATATGAATGACTTGGACAAAAGTCTTCCAGAACTGCTAGGCATGTTGAGAACTGCTGAGCAGAATATGAAGACAAAAGGGAAATCCATTCTGATGGTCAGTAATGGAAAGAAACAGAACAAGAGGCCCATCAAACAGGGTGGTAGAGGGAAAGGCAAGGAAGTTGCCAAACCCAAACCCACTCCTCCTGTTTTGAAGCCTAGTGGAGGAATAGCAAAGGAGGGCACTTGCTTCCATTGCGGTAAGACCGGACATTGGAAGAGAAATTGCCCAAAGTACCTGGAAGATAAGAATAATGGAGTAGAGACTTCAAATTCAGGTATTTTTGTTATTGAAATTAATTTATCTACTTCTGCATCATGGGTATTAGATACTGGATGCGGTTCTCACATTTGTACTAATGTGCAGGGGCTAAAAAGGAGTAGAAATTTGGCAAAAGGTGAAGTTGACCTACGAGTTGGCAATGGAGCAAAGGTTGCTGCTTTAGCTGTAGGAACTTATGTTTTAACTTTACCTAGTGGTTTAATAATTCAGTTAGAGAACTGTTATTATGTACCTGCAATTAGCAGGAATATTATTTCCGTTTCTTGTTTGGACAAGTTTGGTTTTTCATTCATAATAAGGAACAATTGTTGCTCCATTTATTTGAATGATATATTCTATGCTACTGCAAAAATGAATAATGGACTATATGTCCTTGATCTTGAAATGCCAATTTATAACATTAATACTAAAAGGTTGAAACCTAATGAGTTGAATCCAACTTACCTTTGGCACTGTCGATTAGGCCACATAAATGAGAAACGCATTTCCAAACTCCATAAAGATGGACTCTTGGACTCTTTTGATTATGAATCATATGAGACATGCAGATCTTGTTTAATTGGAAAGATGACAAAGTCCCCATTCACAGGAAAAGGTGAAAGGGCTAATGATCTTTTGGCACTCATACATACTGATGTATGTGGACCACTGAACATACCAGCCAGAGGAGGTTTTCAGTACTTCATCACTTTTACTGATGACTTCAGTAGATACGGATATGTGTATTTAATGAAACACAAATCTGAGTCCTTTGAAAAGTTCAAGGAATTCAAGAATGAAGTACAAAACCAACTAGGTAAGAATATTAAAGTTCTTCGATCAGATCGAGGCGGTGAATATTTAAGCCTAGAATTTGATGACCATCTAAAAGAGTATGGGATTCTATCCCAACTTACTCCTCCTGGAACACCACAATGGAATGGTGTATCTGAGAGAAGAAATCGAACCTTGTTAGACATGGTCCGATCCATGATGAGTCACGTCGATCTTCCAAACTCCTTTTGGGGACATGCATTATTAACAGCAGCTTACACACTTAACCGTGTTCCATCCAAAAAGGTTGATAAGACACCATATGAGATATGGAGTGGTAAGAAACCACATATGTCTTACATGAAGATTTGGGGTTGCGAGGTTTACGTCAAACGACAAATTTCAACCAAGCTTGAGCCCAAATCTGACAAATGTTTATTTGTGGGGTATCCTAAAGAAACAAGAGGATATTACTTCTACAATCCTTCTGAGGGCAAAGTGTTTGTCGCTCGAACTGGAGTCTTTCTGGAAAGGGATTTTATTTCCAAAGGAAACAGTGGGAGGAAAATAGAGCTTGAAGAAATTCAAGAATCACAAAACATTGAAACACCTATGGAGGAACTAGAGCAGGAAACACAAGTAGTTGTGGAAGAGCAACCTGCTCAAGAAGAACAAGACCAGCGTAGGTCAAGCAGGATACGTCACCAACCTGAGAGATATGGATATCTCATAAGTGATCAGGGTGATGTATTACTCATGGATCAAGATGAGCCTGTGACCTACAAAGAGGCCATAACTGGTCCTGAGTCTGAGAAGTGGCTAGAAGCCATGAAATCTGAAATGGATTCCATGTACACAAACCAGGTTTGGACCTTGGTAGAACCTCCTATAGGAGTTAACCCTATAGGATGCAAGTGGGTCTTCAAGAAGAAGACTGACATGGATGGTAAGGTACATACCTATAAAGCAAGACTGGTTGCAAAAGGCTATAAACAAATTCATGGGGTTGACTATGATGAAACCTTTTCACCAGTTGCAATGCTTAAATCTGTTCGGATTTTACTTGCCATCGCTGCATATCATGATTATGAAATATGGCAGATGGATGTCAAAACTGCTTTCCTTAATGGGAATCTTCTTGAGGATGTGTACATGACACAACCTGAAGGATTTGACATACCACAAGATGCCCAAAAGATATGCAAGTTACAGCGATCAATCTATGGATTGAAGCAAGCTTCCAGAAGCTGGAATCTTCGTTTTGATGAAACCGTAAGACAATATGGATTCATCAAAAATGAAGATGAACCTTGTGTCTACAAGAAGGTTAGTGGGAGCATGATCGTGTTTCTGGTATTATATGTAGATGACATATTACTCATTGGAAACGATGTCCCTACCTTGCAACAAGTGAAGACTTGGTTAGGGAATTGTTTTTCTATGAAAGACCTAGGTGAAGCAGCCTATATATTAGGAATTAGGATCTATAGAGATAGATCACAAAAACTGCTTGGCCTAAGTCAGAGTACATACATAGATAAAGTGTTGAGACGCTTTAATATGCATGATTCCAAGAAAGGATTCATACCTATGCAACATGGTCTGTGTTTATCAAAAACACAATCCCCTTCAACTAAGGAAGAAAGGGATCGCATGAATAAGATTCCATATGCATCTGCAATAGGATCTATCATGTATGCCATGTTATGTACTCGACCAGATGTCTCGTATGCATTAAGTGCAACGAGTAGGTACCAATCTGATCCCGGTGATGCTCACTGGGTAGCTGTCAAGAATATCCTTAAGTACTTGAGAAGGACTAAGGATTCATTCTTGATATATGGAGGTCAGGAAGAGCTTGATGTAATTGGTTACACTGATGCTAGCTTCCAGACAGATAAGGATGATTTTAGATCACAATCTGGTTATGTGTTCTGTCTCAATGGTGGCGCTGTGAGCTGGAAAAGTTCAAAGCAAGAAACAGTTGCTGATTCTACAACTGAGGCCGAGTATATTGCTGCCTCAAATGCAGCAAAGGAAGCTGTTTGGATCAAGAAGTTCATTAGTGAACTTGGCATAGTCCCTAGCATTGTGGATCCCATTGGTTTATATTGTGATAACAATGGTGCTATCGCACAAGCTAAGGAGCCTAGATCTCACCAACGATCCAAACACATACTTAGGCGTTATCACCTCATTCGAGAGATAATCGATCGGGGAGATGTGAAGATATGCAGAGTACCTACACTTGACAATATCGCTGACCCATTAACAAAGCCTCTTGCGCAACAGAAGCATGATGGTCATACTAGATCTATGGGTATTAGGGGTATGCCTAATTGGCTCTAGTGCTAGTGGGAGATTGTTGGTGTAAGCCCTAGAGGCCAATACTTTTTGGTACTTGTATCAGATTATTCGTTTAATAATAAAAGGCATTTCTTTATTATGTTTGTCTTTCAGAATAATAAAGTCCCTAGAATAGTTAGTCTGTTTAATGAAATGTTAAGTGTGACTTAATCATGAGATCCCATTAAACATAAAGACATTATTCTTAAAATATCCGTAGTCAAGCTTTATTGCAAAGTGGGATAACATTAAAAGCATTGAGACTATTATGAAGATAGACTGATGATCACATCTCATGGATCATGGATAAAGAGTTATCAAGTCTTGACATAGGTATAAATATTAGGAGTAATATTTATACCGGATTGACCCGCTATGAGAATACTACATAGTATGTTATGCAAAGTGTCATAAGTTATTCTCATGGTGATAATGGTGTATTACCACCCTTCGACCTGAAACCACTATGGACCCTAGATGTAGAGTCGGGTGCTTTATTGCTGATCAAACATTATCCGTAACTGGATGATCATAAAGACAGTTGATGGGCACTCCACGAAGCATGCTGAGGGACATGAGTGTCCTAGATGGAATTTGCCAATCCTGCATAACAGGAGAAATGTCTATGGGCCCAATATTGAACTGGACAAGGATGACACAGTGTATGCCTTGTGTTCAATATAGACATAGGGGCAAAAGGGTAATTGTACAAACATATATTATCACGAAAAAGGTTTTGTCAGATCACATGACATTTTCGTGACTTGGGTAGCAGTGATGTGTTGCTAGATACCGCTTACTGTTTATTATGTTAAATATATATAATTTAATATAATTACCAACGTTACGAAATCCTACAGGGTCACACACATAAGGACAGTTTGATGAGAAATAGAGAAATCAAAGGAACACCGTAAGGTACGGTGCACTTAAGTGAAAAATAGAAATTCGGATAATATAATAATAATTATTGTTATTTTATAATGGTTATAAAATAATAATAAAATAAATATATTTATTATAATAATAGTTATTATAATAATATATAATATTATTATGGATCATGTGAATTAGGGTTTTGGCCCGCAGCCCACAAGAGAGTCTATAAAAGGAACCCTTGTGATGAAGTTTCACTTGATGCAATTTCGTTTTTGATTCTCTTTTCTCACTCAAATAATTCCGTTCGTAAGCAGCTAGCACTGTGACCGGAAGCTGTTCGTGTGGACTGAGTAGAGGCGTTGCACTTCATCAACGCTTGTGATCGCTGCATCAAAGATCTGAATCGCCACAAAGAGGTAACGATTCTATCACTGACCATGCTCATTCGTGAGGATCACTAAAGGAAAATTTTTGTTTTCCGCTGCGTTTAGATCGCAATTTTCCTTCAAAAAGTCTGTGAGCTCATCATCCGAATAAGGAGAACTACACATGGGGAAGATCAATCCATCCACCTTCCTCAGAGGCAATGTATGAGAAGCTTCAAGGCCATAGGGATCATAGCAGAATTGGAACTCAGTGGAAATCCAATCCCTTTTCACATTGCCACCGTGCTTTTTATCATATTTTTTGCAATTACCTCTTTTAGGAATTGTATCCTTATGTAAAATTACCCATTTATGGGTCACTTTATCATCAATAAAAATCTCTTTCATCAATTCGTGTGTCACATTTATTTTCTTCTATGTTTGCAAAAAGTGAAATTTTCATTCTTAATAAATATTGCATTGAAAATTAGGGGATAACGACAATAATAGCAAAAGAAAGCATAAAGTTGCTCTTCGACCTAGGTGTATGAAGGATAGAAGCGATCTCTAGTAGGCGCACGTGTACCCTAAGCATCGTCTGATCATAAAGTTCGTCGGGGACTTGAGCAAATCAGGGGCAACCTGACTGGCCAGCACAACTTGTCTGATAAGACCATTTGGAAATGATCCAAATTTCGTCACGAGGATGTTGGGAAGTCAAACTCGACGCCCCAAATCAAAGCCCAATCACTTGGCATAAATTATCACCCCTAATCTTCATGTTCTTACGTCCCTGACGTTTTTGCATACATGCTGCATCATTACATGCGCTTAGCCAGTCATTCTCAAAGATGCGAATTTCCTGTGGAAATCCTGGCAGGATCCTTTTGGAGTGTTTATCCATTCACTTACCTTTTGTAAGTCCTTTGAGCCTTTTGCATGAGATATTTTCTCACCTTACCTTTCGTAAGGGATTTCATTGCCTTTTGCGTGAAGTCTTTCCCCTTCGTTTCCCTTTTGTAAGCGTTTCTCGTTGTCTTTTACATGCGACAAAACTTTGTTTTGGGTATCTTCGATCAATTTGGACGCTTGGTGCTTGCGTGTCCAAGAACTGAATGATCACCATACTTAAGGAATATCATCTCTGCCGTTGTGCCTGTGAGATCAAATGATATTCTAATACCCTATGAAATTTCCTCTACCTTTTGCAGGAGGATGGTTATTGCCCTCAACTTACTTTTTGTGAGTCTTTTCTAAATATCCCTGCCTTGCCTTTCGCAACAGATTCAACTTACCTTCAATAAGACCTCTCGTACCTTTTGTGCAGGTTCTTGTTGTTGCACCCCAAATTTTGACCCCTTATATCCTCTTCATATCATATGCATTTATTTATCTAACCTTAACAAGTTTCGAAGTGTATTTTGTCAAGACACAGATGAAACGGGGCTCCGCACTGATAAAATCGAAGGTTCGAGGATTGGGCAACCAATGTTTTGGGTTGAATACTTTATGAAATAAGATCAAGAGTACCATATTGGGCCATTTGTGAGTTCAATTTGAAGTAATCACCCACAGATGGGGTGCAGTGCAGTTCAAGGCACCCAATTAGGGTTTTTCGGGTTGAAAAAGTCAACTGTAGTTTGACTTTAGATTCGGGAAATAATTCAAGGATAAAAGTATGGTTTAAAAAGTTAATATGGCTTAGTGAAGTCCCCTCAAAGAGTTTCAAAGTCTTGGAAGCTCCGAAACATGAACAGACAGTTCGGTAATCGCCGATCGATCGTACGGTTGATCGAAAAGTCAACCCCCTCAAGTTTTAGGAATTGGACTTCAAGTGGTGAAGCAAAGTTATTCTTTATGTCATGAGGGACCTACATATCAATTTTCATGATCATCGGATCAAAGACGTGAGAGTAATCGAAAAATCGGGAAATTAGGGTTTCGAAAGGGGCTAAACCCTAACTCCCTAACCGCACACCCGAACGAGGTGGTTCAAAGCTCGTCGGAAAGCTCTTAACAAGTCCTACAAAAGTCCTATACTAGTCCACTCTCAGAAAATTCATGGAATTGGAGTTATCATCAAAATCACTTTTTAGTACAAAACACTTAGTGGATTTTTCAAAATCTGGCTGCATCAAAACTTGTTTTTTGTTAACTTTAAGGGGTTTTTCAACCTAGTTCCATCAAGAATTTGGAAATTCCTAAAACATGAAAGTTGTATAGCTACACAAGGGCTTTCTAAAAAGTGCAAGAACTCCTCAAAAGGATTTGTGAGCAGGAAGTTATGAGGCCTTGAATTTGGGCCTGTCACACTTGAAATCCACTTGGTCCAACTTCTCAAAATCAGAATTTTTCATCTCCAACCACTCTCCACCCTTGGATCATGATACATTATGATATTCAGATGTGAAGAGGAAGGAAATGACAGAAAAAGAGAGGTTTAGGAGAGAGAGATGCAAGTTGCAAGTTTTGGATTAAAATATTCAAGTATGGAAGGATGAGAGAGAAACTTTTTCATTTCCAACTGTGGTAGCTGACTTGTTCTGTGCTCTAGGCTTATCTCAGTCATTTCATGGACATCTCCACTTGATGTTTCTGATCTTTCTTGAGCCATGGAGCTGATGGAAGAAGATCTTGGCAAGATTTGGAAGAAACTTCATGAATTTCCCTCCAAAAATGAAAGTTACCAAGCTGCCCTCATCCTTCTTTCTCCTATAAATAGAGGCCTCCCCCTCACTTTTTTTTCACACTAGAACTATCCCAAGCATCCTAAGCATATAGTTCTCCTTTTTTCCCTTCTTGCTTGTAAGAGAAGAAAAAATCACAAAAAACACCAAATTGGTCACTTTTCATTTTTCATGCCAATCCTTTGTCTAAAACCAAACACACTTCAAAGACCATCCATACAACTTTAAAATGGCCATTTGAAGCTGTTCCCATTGTTACATTTCTCAGAAAAGCCACCAATCTAAAAGTCAACTCTCACACTCCATATTTTGACTTTTATGCATTTTAAGAGCCAAATCACTACCTGGGTCTTTTCCATCTGTTTAAACCGTACACACACCTCACATATGTCATGATATAACTGTCCAAAGCATTGGAAATTATTGGTGAAGCACATTTCCTCAACTGTCTACAAAATCGCATTTTGCTTCAAAAAGGAAGAAGACTATCAATAGGCTTGAAGGAGGAATTCTTGCTTGGTGCTGTTGAGAGGAATCTACAAGAGGTTAGTACTAATAAACCCTTTCCTTACATGAATGTCATCCATACATGTTTGAATTTTGAACTTGAAAGTTTTGGTTTGTCATGATTGTCATGTTGGTTACCTTTGAATCTCAATCATATGAGAAGCTTACTTTGAGTGCGCTAGTGTTTGATCTTGGCAATATCATGTATAGAGTAGAATAGTTGGAATTAAATATTTTGCTTTGATAATAAGTTATGTTTAGGCTGTTGAATTATGTTTGAACTTATCATCATACAGTCCATCTATTGCTGCATAATTTGCTCACTTTCAATATCATGATGAGACCAGTTTTTTCTTACCATTTACATTTGTATGTGTTTAAGCATCCTTGTTGTTTTTGTTACTGTCAGTTCTACTCTAAATTGAAAAGGAGAAAGAATAGGGCTGTAGTTAGTTTGTTCTAAAATTGACTTGCAGGTTTATTAAGCATTGTTGTTATTACTACCTTGTCTTGCATCAGTTGTGGTTTACATGCTAGGTTTTGTTAGGGAAACACTAACTATAATGAGAAGTGTGAAATGGATTGAATTTGATTTTCATAGCCTGAACCTTTTTTTTCTGCTCATTTTAGCATGTATTTAAGAATCACTTGGATATGCTGCCACACATAGTGGCCGACTTTGTGTTTTGCCTGCTTTTGATTTCACCACCAAATCTGTTAGGATGGAGGGTTTGTTACTTTGAACCTTTGTTGCAGCAGTAGGATAGATACCAATTGGAGTAGGTCATTAGATGATGTTTGGCAAGCTGAAGTTTGTAATGTGGTTGTTGAATATCATGTTGTTGAAGTTGATTGTGACTGACTTGAGCTTGTCATGGATGTCTAACCCCTAGTGCTATTTAGCTTCACCTTGTTTGAATCCTCATTTGGGAATTATCAAGGTTGGTCTCATAGTAGGTTTGTTTCTTTTGAGAAGAAGATTAGTTGCCTAGACTTTTGCCAAACTGTACCAGACATTATGTTTTTGAGTTATGACTTCATTAGTGTTGATCAGAATTCCAAAGAGAGATCAAGTTTCAAACCCTCAAACTAACATCCTGGTATTAATCAGCTTTGTGTTTAGCAGTTTAGGTTTGCATTTTGTTTCAGTTCTGTTAGCTCTAGGACTTAGACTAGAAGTTCACTTTGATTACCCCAACTGTTGTGGACTGTTGATACAGATTGGTAGTAACATGAGCCAAACACCAAGGCATTTTTTTTGAAGCTGTTTAGCATGTGGTAATTTCAGTCTATTACCCCTTGTCCTCAAAACATCATACCTCATTCAGTATTGTATCAAATCTGGAATTGAGACCTGCAAGTTGGAAACTTATTACCAAGATTGTCTTAACCTCAGTCCATTTGGTAAGGGCCTATCAGTTGAGTTTTTGTTGAGGGAAGAATTTCAGTGGATGCCAAGGACTGTTCTTGAACCTGATCCTGCTAGCTCAAGCCAATTCAAGGGAATAAAGGAACTTTGATATAAAGACTTGCTGCTAGAGTGCCATGAGTATCATTGGCTGCTTGTAAGCTTTCTAACATTCTGAGCTTGTTGTCAAATCAAATTTGGTCATACATTCTTTGCCATTGCCTTTAGAATATTAAGAGTTTCTTGTTTTGGCCTGGTACATTTGATGGATAGCAAGTCTCATAAATTACAAGTTTGATTCACTTCAAGATGTTGTTGGACCAAACCATAGGTGTAGCTATCAATTCTGTCACATTAAGGTTAACATTGCAATTTGGGCATTTGGCTGAGACTTTGGATTTTGAGGACTGATATGGTGTGGTTGAAGTACCTCAACTTTGGAAAAGAGTTGCACAAGTAGAAGCAGGCCTGAAGATTTACTGTCAATACTTTCAGACCACCAATATCACTTGAGCCACAAATCTTGTGCTGATGAATTTGTTGAAGCCATTTAGGGTAAGATCTTAGAAGCCTCATACAACTGTTGTTGGTATATCTTGTTTGGGGGATGGGATGCTGTTTTGACTTGTAAGGCCTCAGTGGGAGTGATAAGGTCTGTCTCATAGTAGACTATTGAGTTGGTAGGAGCTATCAATTGCTGTTGGCCTTCAAATAAGTTTTGAACCTTGTTAGAACTCAGGAGAAGTTCTATGTTGAACCCTAGATGTTTGAAACTATTGAGGTAGACCATTGTTTTGAAAAGACCTTGTTGCAGCCTAGTTGTATAAAACCTTTAGAAATAATCTGTACCTAGAGGCTGCAATGCTTGAGTGTTTTGTCTGCTCCATACCACTGCTTGAACTGATCAGAAAGTGTTTTGCCATTCCATAGCACTTGGTTTTGATGTTTGAGGTCTGTTGTGGATTAGACATGTTAGGCAGGGGGTAGTATTATTTCAATTGTTTTGCTGTTGTGGCCTATGGTTGTGTAGAATATAGATGATGCAATGCAAAAGTGTTTGGTATAAGCTAGTGATTACAGTGGAGGAAGAATCAAAGTCTGTGAGTTTGGTTTGTTAACTTTTGGTTGATTTTGCATTAAGCTTATTTGGTTGAAAAGCTGTTGACCAATCTGGTTGGTCATGAGGATTGAATGTTGATTCTTTATTCAAGTCATTAGTTGGCCAGATTTTGTTAGAGCTAAGATTTCATTTAGTGTGTGATTCTGTTGGCATCTGTTTGTTTTAAGTCATTATGTTTAAATTGAAATTTGGTAATCATTGCTCACCACCATTTGTTTTCAACTCAATCCTTGGTTTATCTTCATTCAGCAAGTTGTGGCAAGTGTGTATATAATTTTGGTTTAGTATGAGAGTGGCTAGAATGAGTGTGAAGTACCAATTTGCATCACATGACATAATAAGCATAAGCATTCGAATTTTTCATCTCATAAAGAATCTTGAAAAACTAGCATCACCATCGGATTCCTCTTGTTTTTCTGGGTAAGATGCATATAAAGTTTGTTAAAATCAGTGGAGATTTGAGAAAGTTGGAGTTGTTTTGCAAATCATGTTGAGAATTCTTGAGTTGCCCAGAAAATCAACCAATTTAAGCTATGTTTATTTTTTGTTTCCACTCAATTAATGGATGTAACAGCCACCCCAGTGGCAGACCATTGCGCGCCTTATACCCCTCTACCTACATGACCAGGGTTCGATCCGGGTGGAGGTCGAACCCTTTTTGTTTTTTTTTTCCAATTTTCATTATTAAACTATTTTCTTCATTCTTTCTATCTCCTTGCACACGCGCGTGTTATGGCCTGGTGGTTAGCTTATCATGTTTGTAAGCATAAGGGCGTGGGTTCAAACCCCACCCATGCCCTTTCCTTTTTTATTTGCTTGTTTATTTTGTTTACTTATCATGAAATCCATAAAACTTCAAATGACCATAGTTTATTCTTTTTTCATCAGTTTTAACCCATTCTTTTTGCAACATCTTCGTTATGATGTCTAGTTTTATTTAATGAATTGTAATATCATAATTTGCTTGTTTTTACAATGCTTTGCTCTTGCTTGTTGGTAGATCCGTTCTTAGGTTATTACCATGTGTTCCAATTTGAAATTTCTTCATACCATGTTCGCTTTTATCTTGTAAGATTTATTTTCCTTTATGTTTGTTAGCATATTAGGATGTCACTCTTTCATTGGTTGTTACCATGTGTTTTCCCTCAGCTTCGTTTTGTTAAGTTTATCTCACACCTCCTAAATTACGAGGCTAAACTAATTTAATTGTGTGAGATTGTTATCTATGCATGCTGTTGTCACGCTTTGAGCTTATAGCATGATTTGTTTTCAAATTGTTATTTGTTTACATAGTTGTCACCTTTATCATGTTTCCTAATCTTTGTTAAGACCATGCTTTCAATCTTTGTTAAGATGTGCCTATATCTTTGTCAAGACATGCTTATTGTAATATGCTTACCATGCTTGGTTGTAACCATTCATCCTACTCAAAATACTTGCTCATTGTAATGTGTTGGTTAATCCTTGATCATAATCATTGTCTTCTATATTCCTCATGCTTGAATATGTTTGTACTTTGTTAAAATTTCTTTCCCCAAGTGATGAAGCTTGTTAGCTTTCATCCAATTGCCTAATCATTTGTCCCTCCAAAGGAAGGTCTGTCCACTTGACTGTCATTGTCTTGGACCAAAATCTTAACTCTTTTGACTTTGTTAAGTCACTTCAACCCTAGTTTAGAAACCTTTAGACTTCGCTTGAAGTCTAAGAAACCCACCCATACTAGGAGTGTTCTTCAACTAGAACCCCAGGAAAGAGTTCGTCAACTCTGTGTAAGAATCATCGTCATGACTTCTTACTTCCCCTGCAACTTAGCTTAGGGAGTTTTGGAAAACTCTACACAAACATTGTTATGTTTGTTCCCCTTTGAACCTTGATCATAATCAAGTGTTCTTCAACCCTAGTAAGGTGAACTACGATTGCTCTGATTCTATCCTAGTTAGGATACGTAGGCAGAGGACGCGATGTCTTTGCGAGCAAACTTAGAAACAATCTTAGGTCTTCATCTATCATAACCTTCACCTTTTTACCCAATACCCAAACCTTAGCAAATATTTAACAAACTTAGCATACAAACAAACAAAAGGTTCCTGTAGAGTACTACAGATGTTTAGGATGTGAAATACCTACCCTATGCATAACCAACCCCCGATCCCCGAATCTCTTAGCGTTGTTGTTACATCGCGCAAAAGGTTCTTTCTTTCTTTAGACCTTTCCTTTGGATAAATTAAAGTTCGGTTGTAATCTAAGAATTAAGGTTCAAGTTAATTCAATAGCTTGGTATCCGATTTTCACCGCAACAGAAATGGCGACTTCACTGGGGAATCTTTGCTTAGAACTTGAGGGTTTAGCCTATTTTGTTTAATTGCATGCTATATTTGTAAATATTTACTTAACATGTATATTTGTCAATATATGTGATTGTTGGGTATTGGGTGCTTTGAGTGGTGAGACGGTCCTATGCCCGGACTTGAGCGCAATTATGATAGGATGGTGGTATATTCAAGGAGGCTTATAGGGAGTTGATTCCCGACCAAGCTAACTTGAGAAACCACTGCTCAGTGTAGGCCCTCTTGAAAGTTTTAGTATTATTGATCGAGTATTCGTGAAAACAATGCTACTTTCAACGAAGGAGCCTGTGACACTGTGGACTTTTAGAATACATTCTACCCCACTTTGGCCTTATTAGGGCGTAGTGCGATGACTATAAGGAAGTATTTCCGAAGTAGTTGATACACGATGCTACACTCAGACGAGATTCTCTTGAGAATATTATCGATTACCAAGTGATTTGGGAAGTCGATAATATCCGAAAGATGGGTTGATGACTCTGGGAACTTTTATAGAACCCGTTCGGCAGGTACAATCAATCCATAGTACAATCTTTGGGGATGGGTAGACCCTTGAACTCATGCTTATCCTTAACCCTAAACCTGTGTTGTGTGCATATGCATCTTGTTTGTGTTTTATGCATTCATATCATCATGTCATCATATCATCATATGGTTTCATGGAACTCAGACTTTGTTGTTCGTAAATGTCAGAGGTCGTCATGAACAGCGAAAGAAAGAAAACTTTGAAGTACACTTACAAGAGTTTTAACCTAGATGATTTGAAAAGGTTGAGCACCTTAGTGACAGATTCAGAGGGATTTCAAAGCCGATACGGGAAGCTGTTGCTACTCTTGAAGATAAATATGGATAGTGGACTTCTCTCTACCCTCCTCCAGTTTTATGACCCGCTCTACCATTGCTTCACATTCCCTGATTATCAGCTAGTACCAACCCTAGAAGAGTATTCTCATTTAATTGGGTTACCTATTCTTGAAGATTCTCCTTTTCCGATTGTAGAAAAGGACCCCAAAGAGCAAGATATCGCCAAAGCTACGCATTTGGGAGTGGAGGATATAAAAAAGAATCTGATTACAAAAGGAGGAATCTTCGGGTTAAAAGCAGAATTCTTGGTTGAGAAAGCTCAATATTACGCAGATCATTTAAGCATGGATGCATTCGAGGCTATCCTTGCCTTACTCATCTATGGTATATTCTTGTTTCCAACCTTTGAGAATTTTGTGGACCTCAATGCCATCAAAATTTTCTTGAAGAAAAACCATGTGCCTACTTTGTTAGCAGACACGTACCATTCTGTTCATCTGAGGAACTTCCATAATGGAGGAATGATCACTTGTTGTGCTCCTTTATTGTACAAATGGTTCACTTCACACTTACCCAAAGCCAACGCTTTTTGGGATCCAAAGAAAGGATGGTGGTCACAAAAGATCATGGCTCTTACCCATTCTGATATTGATTGGTATAGTCGTGATTATGATGGGATAACAATTATTGACAGTTGTGGGGAATTTAGCAACGTACCTCTTCTCAGCATTAATGGAGGGATCAGCTACAGTCCGATACTCGCCCGCCGACAATTGGGATACCCTCTAAAGGACAAGCCCAAAAGTGTTCAAGTAGAAAGCATCTTCTTCAAAGAAGGGGAAGATAGTCAAGGATTAAAAGAGAAAATTCTAGAAGCTTGGAAGCATCTACACAAGAAAGGAAAGAAAGATATTGGAAGGCTCAACTGTGTTTCTTTGGAACCTTACCTCCAATAGGTTCGGAAAAGAGTCGTCACGCTAAGGATGCCGTATCCTAGACAAGAGCCTATGGCCTTGAAGGAAGAACGCCCGTTGGTCTTCATGTCTGAAGAAGAAAAGTTGAAAATTGCCTTGGTCAAAGCACAGCAAACTGAAGAAGCTTGGAAGCACAAGTATCAGATAGTCATTGAAGAAAATGCGGAGCTCCGGAGACAACTCCAGTCGAAAGATGAAGAAATCCTCTCTTGTAAGAAGAGGATAGCACTAGAGGAACCTTATGAGCCTCAGTCTAATCCATGGAAGATAATTGTGGACAGACTCATCATTGAGAAGACTCAGTTGGAAAGAAAGATCGAGAAGCTCAACCTCAGGCTGCTAGGAGAACCTTGATAGGTTGCACCAAGTTGTTTAGTTAAAACTCTTGTAAGAGGAAATGATGTTTTGTAATCCGTTTTGTTTATTAATGAAATGACGATTTCTGATGTTCAAAAATATCTGAGTTCCATGACAATCATGTGCATTTGCATTCACACTTCTTCTAACCATTCAAGGAAATTCAACTTTTTTCTTTGCAGGCAACAACATGGTAAGAAGAGACATGCTTCGAGTCCCGAATCTGAGATTGGGCCGTCTAAGAATGTTAACCAGACTTGTCCGAAATCCTGCTGCTTTCATAGCCAAATATGGGGACCTATTGCCATTAATAAGCGCTCCGATCAATGAGCCCATGTTGCAAGCCTTGGTGGAATTCTATCATACAACTTATCATTGCTTTGTGTTCCCATATTTTCAGTTACTCCCGACCCTTGAAGAGTATAATGCTTACTTGAAGATCCCATGGACTTTTACGCTCCCTTATGGAAAGCCAAAGAAAAAGGACTTAGCTAAAGCCCTGCATATCAAGCTGGAAGACTTACCACCAATGAGGGCGAAAGGAGGATGGTATGGAATGGATGTCGGGCCTCTAATGGAAATGGCCGAGTATCACTATGAAAGCCGAAACCTGGGCATTTTTGAGGCAATTTTGGCACTACTAATATATGGATTGTATCTGTTCCCAAGCAGTTACGACTTCATCAGCGAAGAAGCAATCCGCCTCTTCATCCTCAAAAATCTGGTCAACACAATACTAGCTGATACTTATGTAGTCATCCACCGTTTTGCCTTGTATGATTGTGGGCGATTCTCATGTTGTCTTGCACTACTCGACCGATGGTTTACTTCTCATCTGCCAAGGACCCATATCCTTTGGAGGCTTCCTACCAAAAGCGCTTGGGTTTCTAAACTTGTCACTCTCAGACACCATGATATCACCTGGTACGACACTAGCATCGGCGACCAAATCATGATTTCCAGCTACGGAGATTTCCCCAATGTGCCTCTCATTGGGACAGAAGGGGTGATCACTTATAATCCTATCCTTGCTAGGCGTCAACACGTGTATCCTTCCGGGCCAGAGCCTGAACCAGAACTGTTGAGGCCTCGCTTCTGTGAGACAGGTCGCAACCAAGAACTAGAAGCTAATGCCCAATACGCTCAAAGAGATCCACACCTCATGGGCCCAACTCCAATGGAGAATGCAAGTTGCTTAACCACCAGGGGGTACCTGCTATGGTCAAAGGAAATTTCCTTAATCATGTTCTACACTCACGACTATGAGATAACTATGGAACCTGAGGTCCCCGCGACTAGGGAAGAGCTGAAATACGCTTTGGTTAAAGCGCAAAGAGAAAACGAAGACCTGTGGGAGATTATCCGCCAGGATCAAGTTCATGTCAGGGTCCAAGAAGGAGAAGGGTCGTCTTGTTAGATTGGTTTTTGTTTCGCTATTTCCCTGCTTTCCCTAAAAAAGGATTGAAATCCTGTTTGTTGCATTTACTTTCATTTTAAGAAAAGTCTTGCTTTTTAGCAAAGACCATTCTATTGTAATAGATTTCAAGTTATCAAATGAAAAATGCTTTTTAAAGCATGTCGTTACATGTTGGTCTAACTTTTTGTTCGTAAATGAAAATTTTGAGTTTCCTTGAATGGGTTATGCATCCGCATTTGCATGTCATCCTACATCAATCTTGCATTTGGGGTTCCGCAGCTCATCTCTTGTTCTTGTCCAGAAAGAGGAGATAAGGAGTCACGCTGAGTACCCACAGATACAACACACGGTCCCAAGCTCAAAAGAAGATGGCAGATAACGACCAAAGGTTCGACCGAATGGATAATGACATTGAAGGGATCAAAGGGGACGTCAACCAGATCTTGGAAGCCCTCAACGTGATCAAAGCAAAAATGGATACACAACCTACAGTAATCTCCGAAGTTGCCACAGCAGCAGCCAATGTCACAATGGCCCCTGTTACTTTAGCGGAGTTTCCCTATGGCATGTCCCGGGATTTTGTGCCACCTTTCAACAGCATGCAGTCTTCAGGTCTCAATCCGTTGTTCGACTCAACAATCAGAAACCCCATTTTTACTCCAGCAGGTGGACCTACCACAGTACGACCAGTCTTCGCCAATCAACAGCCAATCTTTGATATACCCGATGGATCCGAAGCTGAGGACGAAAAACACGAAAAGTTAAGGGTAGAGATGGACATCATGGCCAAAAGGATGAGGGCCATTGAAGGAAATCATGTCTTTGGATCTGATGCCAAGGATCTATGTTTGGTATCTGGATTAGTGTTCCCTCAGAAATTTAAAACGCTAGTCTTCAACAAATATGAAGGGACCGCTTGTCCTAAAGAGCACTTAATCATGTACTGTAGGCGGATGGCTCCGCATATTAAAAATGATAAACTATTAGTACACTGTTTTCAGGATAGTCTAAAAGGGGCTTCGGCCAAGTGGTATCTCGGTTTAGATCAAGCTAAGATTCACAGTTTCCAAGACCTCTCAGATGCTTTTATTCAACAGTACAAGTACAACATGGACCTAGCTCCCGACCGCCGTCAGCTTCTCAACATGACGCAGAAAAATACCGAAACCTTCAAAGAGTATGCGCAAAGGTGGCGCGGAACTGCAGCACAAGTAGAGCCTCCTCTTACTGAGAAGAAGTTGGCAGATTGGTTTGTGGATACATTTCGACCCGAATTCTACGAACGTTTGATCAGCAGCGTTACAACAAATTTCTCTGATATTGTGGCAATAGGGGTCAAGGTGGAAGCAGGTTTGAAGAGCGGAAAAGTGACTACTCCAAATGTTACCTCAAGCACCAACACGGCAAAGAAGCCAGTCAGCACGTTCCACAAAAAGAAAGAGGGAGAGGTGAGCGCAATCACATATGGAAAGAAAGTACAAAGCTCTCGAAGCCTCCACCAACAGTACCAACCATCATATATAGCGGCAGTGACCCCGATTTTTCAGCCTTCTTCACAGCATGGTCCCCAACCTGGGGCATTCAACAATCAACACCAGTATCAGCCTGGCAGTCAGCAACAGTATCGCACCAATAATCAACAACAATACCAGCAGCCGCAGGGTCAACAACCTCAGAACAGGGCCCCGAGGGCAAATTATCCAGCAAATAGGCCAAAGATACATCCTATTCCAATGAGTTACACCGACCTGTTTCCCATGCTAGTAGAAAGAGGGTTGGTTAAAACAAGAAAATTGGGTGCTCCACCTAATCCACTCCCGTTCTATTATGATGCGAATGCTCGCTGCCCATTTCATGAGAATGCTCCAGGCCACAATCTCGAAGGTTGCTTCGCCCTTCAACACCTAGTTCGTGAACTTATTGAAAAGGGAATTCTATCCTTCGAAGATAATCCGCCCAATGTTAAGAGCAACCCTCTTCCCAATCATGGTGGAGTCAATGCCATTACTGAAGAAGGGGAGGGGTCAGAAGACAAGAAAGTTACTACTGTTGGTGAGATCAAAGTGCCATTAGCAGACCTGCACAAACGCCTCGCTCAGGCGTGGTTACTCAAGACATCTCACAAAGATTGCAAAGAATGTATGCTGAATCCTGAGGGTTGTGACGCTGTGAAAAAGGATATTCGAGCTATGATTGAACAGGGAATGATAGAAATTGCCCACCGGAAAAAGGAAGAAGATGTGGCAGTCATCGAGCCTGTGTTTAACATACCAGGAGAATCCAACAAAGGAGCCGTGTTCAGAGATGATAATAGTAACAAAAACTACAAGAACATTCGTCCAGTATTTCATGATGATGCACCCCCGAAATTCGGGAGGGGACAGACTAGGTTTGAGCCAAGGGGAGGATTCCAGCCTCGCCCAAGAGCCGTGACACCAAAACAAGACTATTCATGGTGTGAAGGGATTTTCAAAGAAAAGAAACCGGTAAGTGTGGCCAACATTGCCGGTGGAAGCAAAATGACCCGGAGTGGTCGTGTCTATCAACCTCGAACATACAACGAGGCTCCTCCACCAGCGGTTTTTGTTCAAAAGACGCCTGTTCCTCAAAAGCCTGTTCCAGAGGCAACCACCGCCAAAGAACCTTTAGTTAAAGGAAAAGAAAGTCTCAAGAACGATGAAAAAGAATTCTTGAGAATCATTCGACGAAGCGATTATAGGGTGGTAGACCAATTGAATCAAACACCCTCCAAGATCTCGGTCATGGCTTTGCTCTTAAGTTCTCCAGCCCACCGCCAGGCACTACTCAAAATCCTGACACAGGCCCACGTCACTAAAGATATTACAGTGGGGCAGTTCGACTCCGTTGTAGCAAATATCACTGCTTGCAACACTTTGAGCTTTGATGATAATGACCTAACGACTGAGAAGCGTAAGCACAATCGTGCCTTGCATGTATCAGTCAAGTGTGAAGAGGATACAATGTCCCGAGTTCTTGTTGATACTGGGTCAGCACTCAATGTAATGCCTAAAAGAACTTTGGCCAAGCTGGCATATCAAGGCGCTACCATGAGACCAACCTCTCTTATAGTCAAGGCATTCGACGGATCCAGGAGAACCGTGATAGGAGAAGTTGATCTTCCTATTCTAATTGGACCACAAATCTTTGAAATCACCTTCCAGGTGATGGACATAAATCGGGTTTACAGCTGCTTATTGGGAAGACCCTGGATTCATACAGCTGGCGCTGTCACTTCCACGCTCCACCAAAAAATGAAGTTTGTTGTAAATGACCAGCTAGTCATTGTCCATGGAGAAGAGGACTTGATGGTAAGCAACTTGTCATCTTTCCGGTATATTGAGGCTGATGAAGACTCTCTCGAGACAGCCTTCCAAGCACTAGAAATAGCTCACGCTGTTCTAGTAGATGAATCAGACCTAACCCAAAGGCCATTATTTACCTCTGCTCAAAGTATTAAGGCAGCACTGAAAGCTGGAGTCCCACTGGGATGGGGAGAGGTCATCGAAGTCAATGCTCGAGCCAAGAATGATCGACAAGGGTTGGGTTACAAACCAACTCCGGAAGGCGAGCCAGAAGAAAGCACCATGAAGAAGAAGTCCTTAAAAGAGATATTCACCAGCGGCGGTGTGCAAGTCAATGCCATTATTGCTGAAAATGAGGACGGTAATCTGGATCATCTAATAACTAGAGGAGGAGGAGCATTGCGCAATTGGGAGGCTGTGGAAGTTCCCATCTTTTTACCTTTAGAGTAATTCATTCTGCCTGTTAGCTTTGTGCTTTTCTTTAAAAATTTCCTGGTCTTGCCCAAGACCTGCGAATTATTTTGTATTGGGCCACTTTGCGAAAATTGAAAATCATTAATGAAAAAGTGTTTTTGTTAAAACTCTTGTTATTTGTTTGCGCATCACTTTCACTCTTTTTGAAAAAAAAATGGCAATCTCTTTTGGAAAAATAATAATAAAAACCACCCTTCATCTGCATATCTGTGTGTGAGTGCCTGATTGTTCCTAAATAAAACATGCAGAATACCCCCATCAACCACAGAATCCCATGATCATTCGGTTCCTTCTACTAGCGGTTCATTTGTCTTTCAAGCTGAAGAAGAGAACGAAGAAGAGTTAGAAGTCCCAGAAGAGTTAAAGAGAATGGCTGAGTACGAAGATGATTATATCCAGCCTCATAAAGAGCAGATGGAAGTCATCAACTTGGGGTCAGAGGAGGACAAAAGAGAAGTCAAGATTAGGGCATCATTAAGGCCAAAAATCAAAGACAAGTTGATAACAATCCTCAGAGATTTTGTTGACATATTTGCTTGGTCCTACCAAGATATGCCAGGGTTGGATACTGACATTGTCATGCACAAGCTCCCCCTGAAACCAGAATATCCTCCGATCAAACAAAAGCTTCGCAGATCGAGACCAGACATGGCACTTAAAATCCGAGATGAGGTCAAAAAGCAAATAGATGTTGGCTTTCTAGCAGTATCCAAGTATCCAGAATGGGTGGCCAACATTGTACCAGTCCCGAAGAAGGATGGCAAGGTCAGGATGTGTGTCGACTATAGGGATCTAAATAAAGCAAGTCTGAAGGATGATTTCCCGTTACCACATATTGACACTTTGGTGGATAACACGGCAAGCTTTGCAGTGTTCTCATTCATGGATGGATTTTCGGGTTATAACCAGATAAAAATGGATCCAGAAGACATGGAGAAAACAACTTTCATCACACCATGGGGCACCTATTGTTATAAGGTAATGCCTTTTGGTTTGAAGAACGCAGGGGCAACGTATCAGAGAGCTATGGTCACACTCTTTCATGATATGATGCACAAAGAAATCGAGGTGTACGTGGATGATATGATTGCAAAATCCCAAAGTGAAGAAGACCACTTGGATCATCTACTGAAGCTATTTGAAAGACTCCGAAAGTATCAATTGAGACTAAATCCAGCCAAATGCACCTTCGGAGTTCGCTCAGGCAAGCTACTTGGTTTCATCGTTAGTCAGCGAGGAATTGAGGTAGACCCTGACAAGGTTAAAGCAATCCAGGAGATGCCTGCTCCCAAAACTGAGAAACAAGTTAGAGGCTTCCTTGGACGTTTGAATTACATCTCCAGGTTCATCTCCAATCTGACTCCTACCTGCACACCGATCTTCAAGTTGTTACGAAAGGATCAAACGGTCGTATGGAATGAAAACTGCCAGGCGGCGTTCGATAAAATCAAGCAGTATTTGCAAGAACCTCCAGTGCTGATTCCTCCGGTACCTGGAAGGCCTTTGTTCATGTATATGACCGTGTTAGAAAATTCGATGGGCTGTGTCTTGGGCCAGACGGATGAGTCAGGGAAGAAAGAACATGCAATCTATTATCTAAGCAAGAAGTTCACTGATTGCGAGAGTCGTTACTCCCCCCTGGAAAAAGCTTGTTGTGCGTTGGCATGGGCTGCTAAACGTCTGAGGCAGTACATGATTTGCCACACTACGATGCTGATTTCTAAGATGGACCCCATCAAATACATCTTTGAGAAGCCAGCTCAGACAGGAAGATTAGCCCGATGGCATATGCTCCTATCAGAATATGATATCCAGTATGTTGCTCAAAAATCCATCAAAGGGAGCATCTTGTCAGAACACCTTGCAGAGCATCCTATGGAGGATTATCAACCGCTCAAGTTCGATTTTCCTGATGAAGATGTGATGTATATTCAGCGCACGAAACCAGAGCCTGGTCCAGAGGAAGGTCCCGAGCCGGGATCCCGTTGGGAGATGATGTTCGACGGGGCATCAAACAAAAATGGACATGGCATCGGAGCTGTTCTAAAAAATCCAACTGAAGGGTACACTGCGGTCACAGCCCGACTCTGTTTCTCCTGTACAAACAACATAGCGGAGTATGAAGCTTGCATCCTAGGATTGGAGGCTGCCATTGACCTCCGTATCAAAATCTTGGAAGTAATTGGTGATTCTGCTTTGGTGATATACCAACTCAAAGAAGAATGGGAAACCAGGGATGAAAAATTGATTCCTTACAAAACCCACATCTTAGAGATGGCTGAGTATTTTGATGAAATTACCTTCAAGCACGTACCAAGGGCAGAAAATCACATTGCCGATGCGTTGGCCATGATGGCATCCATGTGGAAAGTCCAGTTTGTCAACGAGGCACCTCTGATTCTCATCGAAAGAAGGACAATACCCGCATACGTCATGGCAATAAACGAAGAATCTGGGGAGAAGCCATGGTTTCATGATATCAAGAATTTCCTCCAAAACCAAGAGTATCCCGCTAACGCGTCCACAATTGACAGAAGAGCAGTACGGAGGTTGTCATCTAAATTCTTCATCATCAATGGCATCTTGTACAAAAGAAACCATGATATGGTCTTACTCCGATGCGTCGATGAAAATGAGGCGAATCTCATAATGACCGAAGTACACGAAGGAACTTTCGACACCCATGCAAATGGCCACACCATGGCTAAGAAAATCTTAAGAGCGGGTTACTTTTGGTTAACTTTGGAGACGGATTGCATACTCTTCGCTCGAAAGTGTCATAAATGTCAAGTTTATGCTGATAAAGTGCATGTCCCTCCACATCCTCTCAATGTGAATGCGTCACCTTGGCCTTTTGCAATGTGGGGCATAGATATGATCGGGGCAATAGAGCCAAAAGCTTCTAATGGCCATCGCTTCATCCTTGTCGCAATCGATTATTTCACCAAATGGGTGGAAGCATCATCATATGCAAATGTGACGAAACAAGTGGTCGCACGCTTCATTAAAAAAGAGATTGTCTGCCGATATGGTATCCCTAACCAGATCATCACTGACAACGGTTCGAATCTGAACAACAAAACAATGAAGGAACTTTGTGACGATTTTAAGATCAAACATCACAACTCGTCCCCTTACAGACCTAAAATGAATGGTGCAGTTGAAGCTGCAAACAAAAACATCAAAAAGATAATACAAAAAATGGTCGTAACTTACAAATATTGGCATGAGATGTTACCATTTGCTTTGCACGGCTACCGAACATTAGTACGCACTTCGACAGGGGCAACTCCCTTTTCCTTAGTGTACGGGATGGACGATGTGCTACCCATTGAAGTCAAAATACCTTCCTTGAAGATCTTGACGGAAGCAAAGCTGGATGAAGACGAGTGGATAAGAGAAAGATTCGACTCGTTGAATCTCATCGACGAGAAAAGAACGACGACCATGTGTCACAGTCAAATCTATCAACAAAGGATGGCCCGGGCATTCAACAAGAAGGTTCGTCCCAAAGAGTATAGGGAAGGAGAGCTTGTGCTTAGAAAAATCCTACCTACACAAAAAGACATGCGTGGCAAGTGGATGCCCAACTATGACGGCCCCTTCATTGTGAAGACTGTTTTCTCCGGAGGATCTCTGATTCTCGAGACTATGGATGGCGAACCCCTTAAGTATCCCATCAACTCAGACGCAGTAAGAAAATACTACGCTTGAAACAAAATACATAGAAAGAGGATTTCAGTGCCTCGACCAGATGAAAGCCCAATGTTTGAAAGATGACAGACGCTGGGGCAGAATCATGTGCGGAATATTAGAAGAAAGGCCAACGCCTGTTGTTCTCGTCAGATGCAGCAAAGCAAGTGAACTGGCAGTCGGAAGGACCGAATTACTATGGGATTCTGTAATCTTCTCTGTTGCCATTTTTCAAAACTTTTAAAATCCCCAAGGCTTTTCCTTTTGTAAAGTTCTTGTCTATCAATAAAATCAGTTCTTTTTTGGCCAAATCATTGTTATGATCTGCTGTTTTTGTTATGCAATTTCACTTATTTGTTAATAAGAATTTTCATGAAAGCAAAGTGTTTTGAAAAACCTAAGTCTTGTTTTAAAAAGAAAAAGGAGAAAGCACAATTTGACAAAATGATTGAAAAGTTCTAAAGGTAATATGATGATATTACACAGTTCTTGAAGTTGTGGAGATCGCTGTTACCTTTGACCGAGATAGATACGTCCGATAGCAGCTCTAGCTATTAAGCTAACACTTCTTCCTTGCAAGATTACGGGGACATTACTGAGAAAGGAACGTTATCTGCACCAAAGAAGGAAGTGTCGTCTGACTTGAGGCATTTTGAAGCTCAGCGTGACGATTTCCCTCTTTATTTGATTTTCCTCTGTCCCTACGGGTCGTTCTGTGTCTTGCATACAGCATCATGCCAGCATACGCATTTGTTTGCATTCCCACCGTCGAGATCCTTTGGTCGTTACCTTTATCTTTGTTTTGTTGTTACAAGCTCGTTTTAGAGTCGACATCCTGGGGTTTCCTTATTTTGCTCTGGGAAGTTAGTGGTGACTAGCAATGTTTAATTTATACAAACAGGGGGTTATTACCAACTTTCACCTTCGATTTGGTTATCACTAACAAACTTTGAAAGACTAGTGGTCACTAGCACGTATTCAGAACTAACTACGTTTGGTACAGTAGTTTGGTCGTCACCAACAATTTTCCAAACCCAGTCGTCACTGATTCTGTCATAAAGCCAACCAATCGGCATTTGAGTCCTTTTGATTCGGTTTTCACCAATCTTTGCTAAAAAATCTAGTGGTTACTAGTATTGCCTTCTAAAACCAATGGTCATTGGTACTTAAGTTGGTCGTCACCAAAATTCCCTAAATAGTCCAATAATTATTGGCATCGCCTGGAATCCAATAGTTATTGGTACCCGTTTGATTTGGGTATTACCAGTCTTTTTGAATCTAGTAGTTACTAGTATTACCTTCAGACCCAATTGTTATTGTTGGTTTTTGATTTGGTTATTACCAATCTTTCTAAGTCTAGTGGTCACTAGCATTGCTTGGAAAATCTAGTTTTCACTAGCAGATATCCAGTACCAGTTGTTATTGGTATACCCATGGATTTGGTCGTCACCAGTTACCATAAGTCCAATGATTATTGGCATCGCTTAAATCAGATTGTTATCACCACTTTGGTCTGGTCGTTACCAAACTCTGTGAAAATCCAATGGTCATGGGTCTCCTGGGACTCGGTCATTACCAATTTCTCTAGTTAAGTCTAGTGGTTACTAGCATTATCCAGAATTGGTTGTTATTTGTATATCCTGATTCGGCCGTCGCCAAACTCTTTGAAAGTCCAGTGGTTACTGGCATTGCATGAAAACTAATCGTTATTAGTTGGTTGTTACCAATTTCCCCAGCAGAAGTCTTGTTGTTTTAACAATTTTGTTTGGAATTCCCAATTGTAATTGGGACTTTGATTTGGCCGTCACTATCATCCCTAGTAAGTCTAGTGGAAACTAGCACTGCTTGAAGCTGTTTGTTGTTCTGGTCATCACCAGTCGCCCCAGTTGAAGCTTTTGATTTTCCAGTCGAGTCTCGGAGAACTAGTGGATACTAGTTTCCCCGGCGTGTCCGGTCTTGTTTCTAACCTTTCCCTGAAGATCCCGTTTGAACTCTTTGTTATAGGAATTTTCTCATCTGGTTATCCCCAGTGAGATTCGTGTCTTTGTTCCGTCTTTTCCCCGGTGAAGCTTCGCTTCCCCAGTGGATTTTGTTCCCCAGCAAGTTTCCCCCCAATGGGTTTCTTCCCCAGTGTGGTTTGCTTTTCTTTTCCTTCATTTCCCCAGTGGAGATTCGTTATCTTCCCCGGTGGGCTTCCTCATCTGGTTATTCCCAGTGAGGTTCGTATCTCCTCTCCCCAATGAAGGTGTGTCTTCCCGGGCGAAATTTGTGTCCCATGCGTGAAAGATTTCCTTGAACAAACATCCTCACTCATGTTTGAACTACCTCGCTTGCTTGGTCTTGAATCTTTCCTCAGTATGTTGGGTTCCCGTGAGTGGTTACTCGTTGTTTTGCCGTTCTTTTATATTTGTTCGTGTGTTTGCATCTGTCTTGCATTCAAGCATCATATGACATCATTTAGATTCATGGCATGTTCGCATTTGTCCTTTTGCATACCATCGGATCTAAGGGGCAAAATTTCTGGTTTGCTATATTTAAATACCTTTCACACGATTTCATGAGGATTGTCATCTCTCATTACCATCTAGTGAAGATATTTAAATAGGGGCATCTTTTGCACCCCAAATTTTGACCCCTTATATCCTCTTCATATCATATGCATTTATTTATCTAACCTTAACAAGTTTCGAAGTGTATTTTGTCAAGACACAGATGAAACGGGGCTCCGCACTGATAAAATCGAAGGTTCAAGGATTGGGCAACCAATGTTTTGGGTTGAATAATTTATGAAATAAGATCAAGAGTACCATATTGGGCCATGTGTGAGTTCAATTTGAAGTAATCACCCACAGATGGGGTGCAGTGCAGTTCAAGGCACCCAATTAGGGTTTTTCGGGTTGAAAAAGTCAACTGTAGTTTGACTTTAGATTCGGGAAATAATTAAAGGATAAAATTATGGTTTAAAAAGTTCATATGGCTTAGTGAAGTCCCCTCAAAGAGTTTCAAAGTCTTGGAAGCTCCGAAACATGAACAGACAGTTCGGTAATCGCCGATCGATCGTACGGTTGATCGAAAAGTCAACCCCCTCAAGTTTTAGGAATTGGACTTCAAGTGGTGAAGCAAAGTTGTTCTTTATGTCATGAGGGACCTACATATCAATTTTCATGATCATCGGATCAAAGACGTGAGAGTAATCGAAAAATCGGGAAATTAGGGTTTAGAAAGGGGCTAAACCCTAACTCCCTAACCGCACACCCGAACGAGGTGGTTCAAAGCTCGTCGGAAAGCTCTTAACAAGTCCTACAAAAGTCCTATACTAGTCCACTCTCAGAAAATTCATGGAATTGGAGTTATCATCAAAATCACTTTTTAGTACAAAACACTTAGTGGATTTTTCAAAATCTGGCTGCATCAAAACTTGTTTTTTGTTAACTTTAAGGGGTTTTTCAACCTAGTTCCATCAAGAATTTGGAAATTCCTAAAACATGAAAGTTGTAGAACTACACAAGGGCTTTCTAAAAAGTGCAAGAACTCCTCAAAAGGATTTGTGAGCAGGAAGTTATGAGGCCTTGAATTTGGGCCTGTCACACTTGAAATCCACTTGGTCCAACTTCTCAAAATCAAAATTTTTCATCTCCAACCACTCTCCACCCTTGGATCATGATACATTATGATATTCATATGTGAAGAGGAAGGAAATGACAGAAAAAGAGAGGTTTAGGAGAGAGAGATGCAAGTTGCAAGTTTTGGATTAAAATATTCAAGTATGGAAGGATGAGAGAGAAACTTTTTCATTTCCAACTGTGGTAGCTGACTTGTTCTGTGCTCTAGGCTTATCTCAGTAATTTCATGGACATCTCCACTTGATGTTTCTGATCTTTCTTGAGCCATGGAGCTGATGGAAGAAGATCTTGGCAAGATTTGGAAGAAACTTCATGAATTTCCCTCCAAAAATGAAAGTTACCAAGCTGCCCTCATCCTTCTTTCTCCTATAAATAGAGGCCTCCCCCTCACTTGTTTTTCACACCAGAACTATCCCAAGCATCCTAAGCATATAGTTCTCCTTTTTTCCCTTCTTGCTTGTAAGAGAAGAAAAAATCACAAAAAACACCAAATTGGTCACTTTTCATTTTTCATGCCAATCCTTTGTCTAAAACCAAACACACTTCAAAGACCATCCATACAACTTTAAAATGGCCATTTGAAGCTGTTCCCATTGTTACATTTCTCAGAAAAGCCACCAATCTAAAAGTCAACTCTCACACTCCATATTTTGACTTTTATGCATTTTAAGAGCCAAATCACTACCTGGGTCCTTTCCATCTGTTTAAACCGTACACACACCTCACATATGTCATGATATAACTGTCCAAAGCATTGGAAATTATTGGTGAAGCACATTTCCTCAACTGTCTACAAAATCGCATTTTGCTTCAAAAAGGAAGAAGACTATCAATAGGCTTGAAGGAGGAATTCTTGCTTGGTGCTGTTGAGAGGAATCTACAAGAGGTTAGTACTAATAAACCCTTTCCTTACATGAATGTCATCCATACATGTTTGAATTTTGAACTTGAAAGTTTTGGTTTGTCATGATTGTCATGTTGGTTACCTTTGAATCTCAATCATATGAGAAGCTTACTTTGAGTGTGCTAGTGTTTGATCTTGGCAATATCATGTATAGAGTAGAACAGTTGGAATTAAATATTTTGCTTTGATAATAAGTTATGTTTAGGCTGTTGAATTATGTTTGAACTTATCATCATACAGTCCATCTATTGCTGCATAATTTGCTCACTTTCAATATCATGATGAGACCAGTTTTTTCTTACCATTTACATTTGTATGTGTTTAAGCATCCTTGTTGTTTTTGTTACTGTCAGTTCTACTCTAAATTGAAAAAGAGAAAGAATAGGGTTGTAGTTAGTTTGTTCTAAAATTGACTTGCAGGTTTATTAAGCATTGCTGTTATTACTACCTTGTCTTGCATCAGTTGTGGTTTACATGCTAGGTTTTGTTAGGGAAACACTAACTATAATGAGAAGTGTGAAATGGATTGAATTTGATTTTCATAGCCTGAACCTTTTTTTTCTGCTCATTTTAGCATGTATTTAAGAATCACTTGGATATGTTGCCACACATAGTGGCCAACTTTGTGTTTTGCCTGCTTTTGATTTCACCACCAAATCTGTTAGGATGGAGGGTTTGTTACTTTGAACCTTTGTTGCAGCAGTAGGATAGATACCAATTGGAATAGGTCATTAGATGATGTTTGGCAAGCTGAAGTTTGTAATGTGGTTGTTGAATATCATGTTGTTGAAGTTGATTGTGACTGACTTGAGCTTGTCATGGATGTCTAACCCCTAGTGCTATTTAGCTTCACCTTGTTTGAATCCTCATTTAGGAATTATCAAGGCTGGTCTCATAGTAGGTTTTTTTCTTTTGAGAAGAAGATTAGTTGCCTAGACTTTTGCCAAACTGTACCAGACATTATGTTTTTGAGTTATGACTTCATTAGTGTTGATCAGAATTCCAAAGAGAGATCAAGTTTCAAACCCTCAAACCAACATCCTGGTATTAATCAGCTTTGTGTTTAGCAGTTTAGGTTTGCATTTTGTTTCAGTTCTGTTAGCTCTAGGACTTAGACTAGAAGTTCACTTTGATTACCCCAACTGTTGTGGACTGTTGATACAGATTGGTAGTAACATGAGCCAAACACCAAGGCATTTTTTTGAAGCTGTTTAGCATGTGGTAATTTCAGTCTATTACCCCTTGTCCTCAAAACATCATACCTTATTCAGTATTGTATCAAATCTGGAATTGAGACCTGCAAGTTGGAAACTAATTACCAAGATTGTCTTAACCTCAGTCCATTTGGTAAGGGCCTATCAGTTGAGTTTTTGTTGAGGGAAGAATTTCAGTGGATGCCAAGGACTGTTCTTGAACCTGATCCTGCTAGCTCAAGCCAATTCAAGGGAATAAAGGAACTTTGATATAAAGACTTGCTGCTAGAGTGCCATGAGTATCATTGGCTGCTTGTAAGCTTTCTAACATTCTGAGCTTGTTGTCAAATCAAATTTGGTCATACATTCTTTGCCATTGCCTTTAGAATATTAAGAGTTTCTTGTTTTGGCCTGGTACATTTGATGGATAGCAAGTCTCATAAATTACAAGTTTGATTCACTTCAAGATGTTGTTGGACCAAACCATAGGTGTAGCTATCAATTCTGTCACATTAAGGTTAACATTGCAATTTGGGCATTTGGCTGAGACTTTGGATTTTGAGGACTGATATGGTGTGGTTGAAGTACCTCAACTTTGGAAAAGAGTTGCACAAGTAGTAGCAGGCCTGAAGATTTACTGTCAATACTTTCAGACCACCAATATCACTTGAGCCACAAATCTTGTGCTGATGAATTTGTTGAAGCCATTTAGGGTAAGATCTTAGAAGCCTCATACAACTGTTGTTGGTATATCTTGTTTGGGGGCTGGGATGTTGTTTTGACTTGTAAGGCCTCAGTGGGAGTGATAAGGTCTGTCTCATAGCAGACTATTGAGTTGGTAGGAGCTATCAATTGCTGTTGGCCTTCACATAAGTTTTGAACCTTGTTAGAACTCAGGAGCAGTTCTATGTTGAACCCTAGATGTTTGAAACTATTGAGGTAGACCATTGTTTTGAAAAGACCTTGTTGCAGCCTAGTTGTATAAAACCTTTAGAAATAATCTGTACCTAGAGGCTGCAATGCTTGAGTGTTTTGTCTGCTCCATACCACTGCTTGAACTGATCAGGAAGTGTGTTGCCATTCCATAGCACTTGGTTTTGATGTTTTAGGTCTGTTGTGGATTAGACATGTTAGGCAGGGGGTAGTATTATTTCAATTGTTTTGCTGTTGTGGCCTATGGTTGTGTAGAATATAGATGATGCAATGCAAAAGTGTTTGGTATAAGCTAGTGATTACAGTGGAGGAAGAATCAAAGTCTGTGAGTTTGGTTTGTTAACTTTTGGTTGATTTTGCATTAAGCTTATTTGGTTGAAAAGCTGTTGACCAATCTGGTTGGTCATGAGGATTGAATGTTGATTCTTTATTCAAGTCATTAGTTGGCCAGATTTTGTTAGAGCTAAGATTTCATTTAGTGTGTGATTCCGTTGGCATCTGTTTGTTTTAAGTCATTGTGTTTAAATTGCAATTTGGTAATCATTGCTCACCACCATTTGTTTTCAACTTAATCCTTGGTTTATCTTCATTCAGCAAGTTGTGGCAAGTGTGTATATAATTTTGGTTTAGTATGAGAGTGGCTAGAATGAGTGTGGAGTACCAATTTGCATCACATGACATAATAAGCATAAGCATTCGAATTTTTCATCTCATAAAGAATCTTGAAAAACTAGCATCACCATCGGATTCCTCTTGTTTTTCTGGGTAAGATGCATATAAAGTTTGTTAAAATCAGTGGAGATTTGAGAAAGTTGGAGTTGTTTTGCAAATCATGTTGAGAATTCTTGAGTTGCCCAGAAAATCAACCAATTTAAGCTATGTTTATTTTTTGTTTCCACTCAATTAATGGATGTAACAGCCACCCCAGTGGCAGACCATTGCGCGCCTTATACCCCTCTACCTACATGACCAGGGTTCGATCCGGGTGGAGGTCGAACCCTTTTTGTTTTTTTTTTCCAATTTTCATTATTAAACTATTTTCTTAATTCTTTCTATCTCCTTGCACACGCACGTGTTATGGCCTGGTGGTTAGCTTATCATGTTTGTAAGCATAAGGGCGTGGGTTCAAACCCCACCCATGCCCTTTCCTTTTTTATTTGCTTGTTTATTTTGTTTACTTATCATGAAATCCATAAAACTTCAAATGACCATAGTTTATTCATTTTTCATCAGTTTTAACCCATTCTTTTTGCAACATCTTCGTTATGATGTCTAGTTTTATTTAATGAATTGTAATATCATAATTTGCTTGTTTTTACAATGCTTTGCTCTTGCTTGTTGGTAGATCAGTTCTTAGGTTATTACCATGTGTTCCAATTTGAAATTTCTTCATACCATGTTCGCTTTTATCTTGTAAGATTTATTTTCCTTTATGTTTGTTAGCATATTAGGATGTCACTCTTTCATTGGTTGTTACCATGTGTTTTCCCTCAGCTTCGTTTTGTTAAGTTTATCTCACACCTCCTAAATTACGAGGCTAAACTAATTTAATTGTGTGAGATTGTTATCTATGCATGCTGTTGTCACGCTTTGAGCTTATAGCATGATTTGTTTTCAAATTGTTATTTGTTTACATAGTTGTCACCTTTATCATGTTTCCTAATCTTTGTTAAGACCATGCTTTCAATCTTTGTTAAGATGTGCCTATATCTTTGTCAAGACATGCTTATTGTAATATGCTTACCATGCTTGGTTGTAACCATTCATCCTACTCAAAATACTTGCTCATTGCAATGTGTTGGTTAATCCTTGATCATAATCATTTTCTTCTATATTCCTCATGCTTGAATATGTTTGTACTTTGTTAAAATTTCTTTCCCCAAGTGATGAAGCTTGTTAGCTTTCATCCAATTGCCTAATCATTTGTCCCTCCAAAGGAAGGTCTGTCCACTTGACTGTCATTGTCTTGGACCAAAATCTTAACTCTTTTGACTTTGTTAAGTCACTTCAACCCTAGTTTAGAAACCTTTAGACTTCGCTTGAAGTCTAAGAAACCCACCCATACTAGGAGTGTTCTTCAACTAGAACCCCAGGAAAGAGTTCGTCAACTCTGTGTAAGAATCATCGTCATGACTTCTTACTTCCCCTGCAACTTAGCTTAGGGAGTTTTGGAAAACTCTACACAAACATTGTTATGTTTGTTCCCCTTTGAACCTTGATCATAATTAAGTGTTCTTCAACCCTAGTAAGGTGAACTACGATTGCTCTGATTCTATCCTAGTTAGGATACGTAGGCAGAGGACGCGATGTCTTTGCGAGCAAACTTAGAAACAATCTTAGGTCTTCATCTATCATAACCTTCACCTTTTTACCCAATACCCAAACCTTAGCAAATATTTAACAAACTTAGCATACAAACAAACAAAAGGTTCCTGTAGAGTACTACAGATGTTTAGGATGTGAAATACCTACCCTATGCATAACCAACCCCCGATCCCCGAATCTCTTAGCGTTGTTGTTACATCGCGCAAAAGGTTCTTTCTTTCTTTAGACCTTTCCTTTGGATAAATTAAAGTTCGGTTGTAATCTAAGAATTAAGGTTCAAGTTAATTCAATAGCTTGGTATCCGATTTTCACCGCAACACTTGTCAGCTTACCTTTCGTAAGTATCCTGCCTACCTTTTGTAGAAGGAACATTTTCTCCTAACCTTTTGTTCAGGAATATTTTTTGCTTTTCGCAGAAGAAAATACGATCATCCTCTCCTAAGGGAGTTTCCTATGTACCTTTTGTAGAAGGAATTTTTCTCCTAACCTTTTGTTCAGGAATCCTCTCTACCTTTTGTCGAAGGAACATTTTCTCCTGACCTTTTGTTTTAGATTCCTTTCTACCGTGACAGAAGGAAATACGATCGTATTCTCCCAAGAGAGTCTCCTCTATATAATGTAGAAGGAGTTATTTTGTCTTCAAACCTTTTGTTTTGGAGTCCTCTCTACCTTTTGTAGAAGAAATATTTCTCCTAACCTTTTGTTCTGGAGTCCTCTCTACATTTTGTAGAAGGAATATTTTTCGCCTAACCTTTTGTTCGGGAGTCCTTCTTGCCTTTTGTAAGAGGAAAACCATTTTTCTAGAGTCCTTTCCCCCTTTCGTGGAAGGAATATCTCACATTCCTATTTCTTGAGTCCTCTCTATCTTTAATAGAAGGAATATCTTTTGGCCAATTATGTTTCCATGTTACGAGGTGCCTCATCTTCTGGCTGGCAAAACACTCATGTTCATTCAGCATTGCATCTCAAGCATATCATCATATCCCTCCAATAACAAGAAACCTTTTTCAAGCCATCTCGTTGACTGTTTACTTTCACCTTATACCTCTCCAGTCGAAAATCCCGGGTATTCTAGTATTTAATTCTCTTCTACCATGAATGTTCGAGCACCTTTACCCTCCAGATATTCAGGTCCAAGAGGATTAAATAGGGGCAGCTGTCACACCCTCATTTTCACCTTTAGCCTTTATACCCTACATTCGGCATATCACACACCGTTCTATTGCATATCGAGCATGCAGGTTCACAAGGTATGGACTAGGTCGGTTTGTTATTTTTTCATTTTCAAATGAGATAACTTGTCTATCTTGAGCTACATGGAAGAAAAGGTTCATCATTTAAGGTTTGATCTAAATTAGAAAGTCTACTCTTGTAGATTTCTTCAAAGAAAAGTTACTTGACAAAATATTAGGATATTCAAGATATATTCCTAATGACCATGAAATGCAAGGCATAGTTCAAGATTGCTTCACCCAATTTTGTTTCAAACATTCTTGAACAAGTGGAGCTCAAATTTGCAAACCATGAGTCAAGATCACAAGTCCATAATTCAAGACTTCATCCATTTCAAGCTTAATGGTTCTAAGGAAATCCATCATGAATTCAAGGTTAAAGGCAAGAATATTATAAAGAGAAGTTTTATGACATTACAAGAATGTCATTTATTGCAAGATTTCCAACTCTAAGTAATGTTTAGAAATTAATTTATTTCTAATCTTCATTCAAGTCTCTAGTCAAATTCATGTTATGGTAATGTCCCACCAAGTTTACATTATGCTTGCAAACATCCAAGAAACATGCAAGGATTAAATCAACATTGGAATGTTTTAAGACCAAGATTATGCATGTTAGTCATGAACAAAACAGTCCCATGCAAAAGGTGACAAGTCTCCTCATGTCACAAAAAACTACATGTCACAAGACCAAGGGAATAACATGTGACAATGCTTCTACATATCAGAATTTTCAAAATGCTGTCAAGAGTTGGTGGCATTGACCAAGAGGAGCTATCTAAGCACAAGCCAACAAAATGGGTGCAAGGCACAAAGTGCTGCAGAAAAAATAGCATAGGAAAGTAGTGCAGAAAATGCAGCATAGCAAGTTGCATGGAAATGGAAAGAAAGAGAGTGACATGAGAAAATGTGGCAAGAGACATTGCCCCATGAAAAAATCTGATGTTTGGGGGGAAGAGAAAACCCTAGGAGCTGAGATAAGAGGAGGGGGCTGTAAACAAGAGAGTGATTCATTCAATATACATTCTACACACATTTGCAAAACCAGAAAATAGAGAGAGCAAACAAAACCCTAAAAACCAGAAAAATAGAAGGCTTTGCAAACCAGAAAAAAGGAGAGTGAGATAGAACCAAGAGAATCATTGAGAAACAAAACCTCCACAACACAAAGTGAAGAGTGGTGAAGCATATTCAACCAAAACCAAGGAGGACTTGCAAGAAGAATAGAAAGCTCTTGGGTATCCATTCCTTTAAACCTTTCTCTCTTTACTATTTTGCTCTTATATTCATTTCATTTACTTTCTTGTGTGTTGTTGTATTGTATATATCATGTAAGGTCCCAATAGGGACCAAGAAACCATTTTCAAGAAACCATAAAAACGAAAGAAAAACATAGAAAAAGTTAGGGTTTTTGCTCTGGTAGCCTGACCGGGCCGTGTCACACAACACGACCACCCGTGTCACACTTCTGTTGGCCTTTTCAACATCAAAAAACCCCAGGCCTCACAACACGGGCCGTGTCACACAACATGGCCACCCGTGTTGCACCTCTGTTTGAGGTTTCAACATCAAAAAACCCCAGGCCTCACAACACGGGCCGTGTCACACAACACGGCCACTCGTGTTGCACCTCTGTTTGAGGTTTCAACGTCCAAAAACCCCAGGCCTCACAACACGGGCCGTGTCACACAACACGGCCACCCGTGTTGCACTTCTGATTAGCCTAAAAAACATTTTCTCCCAGACCTTATGACACGGGCCGTGTCACACAACACGGCAACCCGTGTCACACCTCTGTCACGCTCCAAAAAACCACATTGCATGTACCCGATGACACGGGCCGTGTCACACAATACAGCCACCCGTGTCATACCACTGTTTTGCTACTTTTTTCGACATTTTACCTCCAAAAAATTTTTTCTCAAGGAGTTCGCACGGTGAACTCCTTGATGGCACTTCGTGCCGTTTTTTTTGCGTGTTTCGATTTTTTTTGCCGACTAACACCCTATGTTTGTATGATTTTAGTGTGAATGTTGTTATGGTTCTTGTTGACCTTTGATTCCGAAAAATCATTTTTTAAAAAACAAACTTTCGATTTTATCGAGACACTTTCACCCATGTAAGTCGATTGCCTTGTGCATTGCCACCGACCTTGTTCGTATCACTTCAAATTCATTTTCATAAACAATAAACCTTGATCCAACGTCAAGTGGTTCTCTTTTCTCATAAAAATCCAAAACACAAAAACATAAACGATTAGAATTATGCACCACGAACTTTAAAGTGGTGGAAAAGGAATGAGAATGGAGTCCTCCTACACTCGTTCCGAATGTTTTGGATACAAGGCACTCGACTTGGTTATTCGAAACATTCATTTCTATCCAAAGTCTTTTGTGTATAATCCTAATCAAGAACAATTTCTCTTAAGAAACTTAAAAATAACATCAACTCATCAAACCTATTTTCGCCTTAGGGCATCAATCCAAAAACCCTTTTTCAAGGTATAAAATCAACCAACAAACAACAATTTCATAAGCCTCTGAACTACGGAGCTCTGATTCTTTACTTCTTTTAAGTGAGGATACATAGGCACAAGGGCCACAATCCTTGGCGAGCATTAAAATAAACAAACCAACCCCTCTTTTCCTTAAGCAAGCAAACTCTTAATAAAAACACCCATTCACGTTAAATAACCTAGGAGGTTCCCATCGAGTACGATGGATGCGAGGGGGTGCTAGCACCTTCCCCTCGCATAACTGACTCCCGAACCCTAAGACTTGGTTGCGATGACCACGCTCTTTTCCCAAAGGTTTTATCGCTATTTCCCTTTCCCTCCTTGGGATAAATAAAATCCGGTGGCGACTCTGTGTCATTTTTCGCGTAGCGACAGCTGGCGACTCTGCTGGGGAATTTTTTCCTAAGCGAGTCAAGCCTAACCTAGGTTGTTTTTGCGTGTTTGGGTTCGTTCCTTTTTGCTTGTTTATCGATTTCCTTGTTTTTTTTCAATTTTATCTCACCGTGTTTGGTTTCATTGGTTCTTGGTATGGATTGAAAACTTTGGTGGCAAACCTTGAGGGAAAGACTCTATACCCGAGTCTAGAGTGTTAAAATTGAGATGGGAGAGGTTGAGTAGTATGGGCTTCCGAGATGCTCATCTCGTGATAGTCGATACGAGAACCTCGCTTAGAGTAGATTCATTTGAGAATGATGAGAACCGTCAAGCTCTTGGCATGTTTGATCAACGTTTTCTCAAGAATCCATTACTCTAAGGACCTTTTAGAACCCTAAACCTTTGGCCAACTAAGATTGATGGTCGCATAGTATGGGTCCTCAAGAAGCTCTTCTCGTGTGGATCGATACGAAGACCTCGTTCAGAAGAGACTTTCTTGATGGAGTTGTTGCCTGGCAATGACTGATATACGTAACAAACAGTCAAGAAAGTCCATGACTTTGAAATCCTTGTCTAGAACCCAATGTCGATGTGTCTCGTAGTATGGGTCTCCGAGAAGTTCTTCTCGTGTGGGTCGATACGAGGACCTCACCCAAAAGAGATTCATGTGATGGAGTCATCTTCCGACATATTCATGTCATGTATGATGAACAGTCATGTGAATCCATGACTTTGGGATTCCTTTTAAACCCTAGATCACACCTTGTGATAACCTTTTTTATAAAGCAGTCAGTATCGGCCCTATCCATACCACAGACTTTTGAACCCATATGCTCGAATTCTGCATCCGTTCATACATACATACTTCATAAAAAAACTAAAAAAAAACCAAAGCTCTTAGTTTCTTGTTCTTGTTGCAGATATAAGCATTTTTCATAAGCAGTTATGATGAATGTGAATTTAGGAACAATGAAGTTAAACAAGAAGGCCGACAGAAAATGCACTTTCACTTTCAAATACAAAGATCCTTCAATCGACAGTCTAAAAGATCTAAGTGCCAAGATCACTCCCATCAAGCACAACAAATTTCACTCTTCTTATGGGAGAATTTTGGATCTGTTGACAGAGAAGGTGGAGTTTGATGCTCTCACAGCCTTGCCTCAGTACTATGACACGTCTTTCTGTTGTTTCACCTTCGCCGATTTTCAGATAGCTCCTACTTTGAAAGAATTTGAGAAGATTTTAAACCTCTACATCAAATATCGCAATCCTTTTCCCAAGCTCGAAGAAGAGTTCACGTTGAAGAAAGTGGCTTCTACCTTAGGGATTCCTACATCAGATGTGATAGCCAATTGGGCACCCAAAGGAGCTAGGGGTTTCTCAAGGAAATTCTTGGAAGAACAAGCATGGAAGTATGCCAAGGAAGAGAAATGGGAAATATGTGGTTCAATTCTGACACTCTTAGTCTACGGAATTGTGATGTTTCCAAATGGGGAAAATTTTGTGGACCAAGTAGCTGTGGAAATCTTCTTGACCAAGAACCCTGTGCCTTTCCTCTTATGTGACTTCTACCACACACTCCATACAAGACATACAAAAGGAGGTGGAATGTTCCTTTGTTGCGCCCCACTCCTACATAAGTGGCTAAGGACCCACATGCCCGAAAAAGGTCCTTTTGCTTCAAAGGAACTCTCATGGCCTCAAAGATTCGCTTCACTCACCGCTAGTTCCATCACATGGTACAAGAGGGAATGGGAAACCAAAGATATTATCTTCTCTTGTGGAGAATTTCCCAACGTGCCTCTTGTGGGGACGCGAGGTTGCATCAATTACAACCCGGTGTTACTCAAGAGACAGTTTGGACACTCCATGGATGGCCCTTCTAAGGAAGAAGATTTGGTGTCATTCCTTGTCAATACGGCCGATCCAAGTGATCCGTCTGTACGAAGAGCAAGAAGAGCATGGGTGAACATCCAAAGAAGCAATCCAGACAATGGGCGGAAGAACATCCTTGCTCGTGAACCTTATGTCAAATGGGTGAAAGAGAGAGTGAAAGAGGTCAGATTACCTTTTATCTTTGATGCACCTGTTTTCCCATCTAATCCTGAGCCCGAGCCTATCTTACCCGAAGATATGGAGAAAATTAAGGCCAAAATCCAAGAACTTGAAGATGAGAACACCCAGCTTTGAATTCGACTCAACGAGACTAAGCAGAAAAGCGAAGCTTGGGAAGACAAAAGCAAGGAGTTGAAAGAAAAGTTCTAGGATAGCAAGAAAAGGGCTAGGGAAGAGAAAGGAAAGAAAGAATGGGTTGGTGGAGCTCTCAAAAACGCCAATGCCGACTTGGATCACCAAAATGAAAAATTGGACCAAGTGTGGCGAAAGGTCAGAGACTTAGAAAATGATGTGAGAATAGCCACCCAGATGAAGAAAGATGAAAGGGAAAAATTTGAAGCTCAGATTCACAAGTTGAAAGGCATTATGAAAGGCTGCGAAGATCAATTAGCTCGTGAGCTATTGGAAAAGGAGAATGCGCAGTGAGACTTCGTGCAAGCAGAGTACTAATTGGGTAGAGCTATCGAAGAAATCCGTTGACTGAAAGATGGAATATATGATGAACTATATCTGGAGTTGAAGGACAGCTGCCACCATTGGGAAGAAAGTTATCGTCATGCAGAAACTGCGGTACTTCATAGAGATGACATCATCCATGATCCCCAAATTCTCTATGAGGAGTGGAAGAACAAATTCATAAACTTGGCGGGATTCTCCAACTTTGTGCTTCAGCAGATCCCTGAAAGGTTGAAGGTAGCCGATCAAGTGATGACTCCTGAAAACACTCCTGTCCCTGTGTTCGACTTTGTAAAGTTTTGCAAGGAAACAATGGGAGAACTTGTTACAGATTTAGAGGCTGTTCGCAGAGCCCAAGGAGTCACATTTAGAGTTGATTTGTAATTTGCTTAAGAAGTGTATCTTTTGTATTTTGTATTTGAACTTGGCTTCAAGCCTTAATGAAATGAGAGTTTGTTCTATTATGTCTCTTCTGATTAATTGTAATGGAAAATGTTTATATTCTCAATAATAACTAACAAGGTTACTAAGAGCTTTGCACATAACATTATTCATATGCATTTCATACGCATCATGTCGCATTTCATAAAAACAAAACCAAAAACTTACAAAAACTTGACCTCCATTCGCAGTAAACAAGCTGACTTCCCAACATCCCTACTACACTCGTGGCAAGCAAAGGTTACTGATGGATCAGATTGAGCAGACTCAAGCCGCTTTCAGAGAAGAGATGACCCACATGAAGACTCAGATGGGCCAGTTGATGGAAGTCATCCAGGCTATGGCTAAAGGACAAGAAGAGTTGAAGCAAGCTATGGAGAGAAATGTTGCTAACACTCCAGTTCCTACTACTGTAGGCTCAACTCCCACTCCTAACAATGTCATTCCTACTCCTAGAAATGAAATCCCCGTTCCTGGTGGCACGATCCCTACTCCTGCTGGCGCAGGCGCAATCCCTATTCCTCGTAGTGGTACGACTACCCCTCAAATCCACTTTGATGATCACGAAGGTTTCTAAAACTCTCACAATGACTTGGCTGCAGACGGTTCTGGAGCACCAACTACTGACTTGGAAAAGAAGGTACTCGCCTTGCAAGAGACGGTCAAAGGACTACAAGGCCCAAGCACCTTTGGGTTAGAGGCTGCGGATATGTGTTTGGTACCCGGTGTTATGAAGCCACTCAAGTTCAAAGTCCCTGACTTTGAAAAATACAAAGGGACAAGCTGTCCCCGAACTCACATCCGATCTTATTGTAGGAAGATGTCTGCCTACTCTGATGATGAAAAACTACTAATGCATTTCTTTCAAGATAGCCTCAGTGGAGCTTCCCTTGAATGGTACATGCAGTTAGAAGGTACGCATATCAAGACATGGAAAGAGTTAGCTGAGGAATTTTTGAAGCACTACCAATACAATTCTGACATGGCACCCAATCGCACACAACTTCAAGGCCTGACCCAGAAGTCTGGTGAGGCGTTCAAAGACTATGCACAAAGGTGGAGGGACTTAGCTGCTAGAGTCCAGCCTCCTCTTCTTGAAAGAGAATTGACCGATATGTTCATGGGGACTCTTCAAGGTCCTTTCCTAAAACGCTTGGCTGGATGCACATCTACTGTGTTCTCAGATTTAGTGATGGCTAGTGAGAGGATAGAGAATATGATAAAGATTGGAAAGATTCAAATTGCTGATGGAGCTTCTAAGAAGCCCTACCAAGGTTTTGCAAGGAAAAGGGAAGGTGAAACAAGCGCTGCTTTGATGGATAAGGGGAAGGCCAAAGCATACCAAGGCTCTTATCATCATGTGGCCGCTGTTACTCTAAATCAACCTCTCTCCATACCTGTCGCGGTGAAAATCGGATACCAAACTATTGATTAGTTTGAATATTTAATTCATCTTGCAACCGAACTTTGATTTGTCCAAAGGAAGGGATAAAGATCGAAATTCCCACAATGCAATGCAAATGCAAGGTTTAGAGAGTTATAGGTTCGGGGGTTAGTTAAACTTAGGGAAGGTGCTAGCATCCTAAGTTTCTGTAGTACTCTACAGGAACCTCTTGTTTTATGTTTGTTTATTGCTAAGTGTTTATCTGCTTAAGGTTAAAGACCTAGTGGTTTATTTCTAAGTATACTCGATAAGATGTTGCATCTTATGCCTACATATCCTTACGGGAGTGAAATCAGAGTATCTGTAGTTCCCCTAAAGGGTTAGAGGAGTTCTTTGACTGTGGTCAAAGTTCCTACGGGTTTAGGGTGGTTGATTGATTGATTTTAGGAGAATAGACGCTTTATCATTTTAAGGGAGATGTAACCGCCACAAGTTGTAGGAAAATAGTCTTTGCATCGTCTTAAGAAAAGGACTTACGTACTCGGATAGGGATCAACGAGGCACACCTTTATCTATCTTAAGGAAAAGTCCCTACATGTTGATTGTATTGTTGTGTGGTGGAGGTTCTATCTCACTTATGATGCTTAACATCTTTCTCTAATGTGTTTGAATAAAGTTGTATCGAGTTGTTGAATGTTTGAATATTGAGTTGATTGTTTTTGTTTCTATGTTGTAAGATAAAAGACAAGGTCCTCCTATGGGCTAGGATCTATCTTAAGTGATCGACTTGAATGGGATCAAGGATCAAGGGGAATGTGATGCAAATGATGCACTACACACAAGTGTTGACTTATGTGTAGGTTTTTCCTTTGGACGGGTGCAATGCAATGAAATAAATTACGATAATGTAAATTACTATAAAATAAATTGCGGGAATGATAAAGCCATACACATACGCATGAAAGCGCTGAAGTGTGTGAGAGTGAGTGTGTCGTGGGGTGCATGATTAGATCGAGTTTTACGATGTTTGCTTGATTTTAAGCGAGGTTGATTTTTGCGAAACGAGTCGTATTTGATTATTTTGGGCGGATTGATTTTAAGCGAGAAGTTGTAGTAATTTAGTGAATTAATTTTAATGATTAATTTGAGGAAAAAAATTAGATTAATTGGTGAGGTTGATTTTAGAAAATGTTAATTTAATTTTATTAGTAAAAAAAGGTTTTAGATGCGCATTAATCTTAAATAAATTGGATTTAATAAAAAAAATTTAGATGTTATCATAAAAGAAATTAATTTAGATTGAATAAAAGGTTTATTATAATTATTCTAAAAGTTGTTTTTAAGTACAAAATGGTTTTTTTTAAAAGATATATTGTTAATTATTTAGAAAAAGAATTTATTTAGTTTATTTAAAATAAAAAAGAAGATAAAAAACTAATTAAATAGTTAATTTTAAAAGAGTTATTAGTTCACTTAAAAAAATAATTATTTGATTATTGGTCTATTAACAGAATAATTAATTAAATTAAGTTAAAAGGTTGTTTTAGTTAAAAAGTAGATTAAAAAAAGAAGATTAGCGGTCGATTAGGTTAAGCGTGGTGATAGTGAGTGTATGTGTGTTAGACAGAATAGAATCCCTGCAAACAAAATTGAAAGAGGAAACGTGAACCCTAGCCTCCCCCTTTCTATCTCTCTCGATGCGAATCTGAAACGCCATTTTTCCTTTCCTTGCGTCAATCCCGTTTAAATCCTAAAACAAGACAGCAAAGCATCAATAGCTTAAGAAATTTTAACGCGAATGAGTTTTTTACCGATAATTGGGAGCGGAGGCTGGTGATGAGACGGAGACGATTTGAGCGATGGTTGTTCTCAGAGGTTTCTAGCGGCGGTAACGATGTCACCGAGAGATAAGTGCTTCTCTTTTAGGGTTTCGAACTTGTCGTTTATCTTGTGGATTCGTCCTCCCTTTTCTATGTTTTAGGCCTCCCTTTTATAGGCTCTGAATCGGAATTTCTTGATTGGATTTTGATTGTTTGTCTTGAATGTTGATTGGATTTCCTTTTTGGGACAAATCGAATTTGAAATTTTCCTTTTTCGGTGATGGTAGTGATGACCTGCTTGATTGGTATTCAAATCTTTGATTTGCGATTCGATCTGATTTGATAGCATCTTGCATTATTCCATGAATATTCTTTAACGGTTTTAATCTCCAAACAATTACTAATTTTGCATTTGGTATTTTGACAAGTGCGAATAATGAATGATTTGGGCCAGAAGATGGACAACCCAGAAGAAAGAATGAGCTTTCCTCTGGTACATTCTAGTGAGGGCTTCCACGAACAAAACACAGTTGGTGATGAAGGGCAGCAACTGCAAGTGTTCTTTGCACACAAGCCGAACGCAGGGTATTCAACCTCTACTCCCTTGGTTTTCTTTTAGCTCAAACTGTTATGTGCCTGAACACCGCTTCCTTTTTCATGTGTTCTATGAGGATGTTCGGAATAACTCATTGTGCATGTTGTATTTCAGGAGGTTTTGCTTCCCTCCATTGGAATCAGCTTAATGGACATGCTCCTTGCTAACCAACTCAAAGGCTTTGATAATACCATTTGCGACTTTAGACGAGTCAGCATGATCCAGGTCCAGATTTGGGGAGTACGAGTAAATGATCAACTAATCCAACATCAAATGAGTGTGGCAGAGGCCTCAACTTTCTCGTCTTCTGTTGATGCGAGGGTATGGAATACGTTGAGAATTTCCTGTCCCAACTAGTGGCTTAACCGTGTCGTCCAACTCTGCAATCTTCCTTGTCAGATTGGTCTTGTCCCTCTTCAACATTTCATTTTGTGTAGAAAGCGTCTGATCTTGCTCTTGGAATTGTCACAATGCTATTTGAGAGGCAAGTATTTCTGACTCTTTGTTTTCAGGTCCAACATGTAGCTCTCTCTTTCTTCAACGAGACCATTAATATGTTGTCTATGGTTTGGATTCTCTCTTTCTTTTGCAGAGAACTCTTTTCTTTGTTGATCATCGATTCCAGTTTTGATGTTGGGGATATCCACAGAAGATGATAAATTAAAAGTAATTCTTTCTCATTGTTGATTGGAACATTTGCATCTTCCCTTTGAAGATTATGTTAATTGTTATCCGTATAAACTAATGGCGCTTACTTTAAACTGAACAGGGACTTTCCTCGTGGCTTTCTAATCTAATCCTTTATCGTTTCAGGTGTGGGTGAGAGAGTGCTCGTTTGTAGCTTATTTCCTGAACTGATGTTATGGCTGATACCATTGGTTATTCTGTGACCGATACCTGGTATTTGTAGCCGATATCATTGTGTTGCTGTTGTAACTGATATTGGCTATGTGGTTTATGCCTGATGCAGATTGTAGACTGAATTTATGGCTTATGTAGTTGGCAGGGGTCTGTTTTGGCTGATTATGTGCAGCAGTCGGATTCAGATATGGGGAGATACCATCAACAAGGTCTATGAAATACCATATGTTAAAGTGTAGCAAACCATGATACTCTCTACGAAAGTGAACTTTGACGGGAAAACCGGCGAGACAGACAAGGTATATGGACCCTCCTTCCTTTGAAGCTCTGTTAGCTGTGATGATATTTCCTTCTTAGATTATCCTGTTTCAATATTTTTTGGTATTTGTTTTGGAAGGATGTGGGCTTGATGCAGGCTGAGAGCAAAAGTGCGCATTTGAACAAACAAATGGTTCTGTTGCCGGGAATAGAGGCTTCAACGTCACTGATAACGTCATTCCAAACCTGATACCGCTTCCACTGCTGCTTTGCAAGGCATCTTTGGAGTTTTTTGAATGGTTAGTTCACTTTTTAAAAAAGATTGACCTTGTCTGATGTTGTCAATATGATGATGCCCTACTAATGCTTTTGGACTTCTTTGCAGGATGTTCTTGGAAGTGGTTTGCATCTTGAAGCAAACTCATTTTAATTTTCTTTGAATCGTACTGCTTTGACGGTGTTGTCTTAATCTGAACTTGCTTATTAATGGAAATACAAAAAACCTTGGTATCTCTGTTTCAGTTTCAAGCAGGAAAGAATTCTTGGTGTTGGCGGCGGAAGATTAAGGGCATGTTACCGCTTTAGTCCGCGAGGCTGCATATTCTACATTGAGAGCTTTTTGGTTAAATGCAGCAGTTCTAAAGATAAGTATCTCTAGTCTCTTTCCAAATCATCTTGGTATGAAGTTGTTCATCCATTGTGGCATTTTGGTTACTCATGAGATTCACAGTCGGGATTACTTGCATCTTGTGAGGTAATAAAGTCGTCTGTTCCACTGCAGGTCTGTTCTGATTATCAATTTGTGTTGCTTTGACAGGTTGTGGTGTCGGCGTTGCATAAACTGGCGGCAGAGTATTGATTCCCGCAGAGCATATCAGTTGGACAGTTGGATTCACAAAATGATACTGCCAAAAGTCAAATAAATGAGCTTCTGATATTGTTTTGCGTAGGCCATGGCTGAACATTGACGGTGCCGGTTCCTAGCAGTGACCTTGTCAGTATTCTTATTACTACAAGTTGAATGGTTGCTGAAATGCATTAGCACAAAAGGTCGCATCCATGTTCTTATAGATAGTCACCATGTCTTCTACAAAAGGCACATTCATCGAGTTTCTTGTGTCTAGTGTCATTAATTTAAGCCACTTGAAAATTTGTAAAATCTTCTGAACAGGCTGTTGAGGGGGCCAGAAAGGTCATGTGTGGGGTAGCTCACGTGTTGAGCTTATCTTTTGATGTATTTTCTGTACTTTATATTTGATTTGCAATCTTGGAAACCGGAATGTAATGATCAGTGTATTACATAATAAAGGCACACCTTATATAAATACTTGTATGCCTCATTTGCCTTTTCTTGAATAATCTTTCATCTGCCTTAAGTTATGTCAAAAGCTTGGAAACTTACGGTGTACGAACGGTGTAAGTTAACATGGTATCGACATAGCATCACAACACCGTTCTATTAAAGAAAGCTTGCTTTAAAAAACTGGTCAACACAACAATACTCAATCTGTTGTTCCATCTATTTTTCCACGAGGCTAAAAATGTTTGTTATTGTCAACGAAACGTACACGCGCGAGAAAATTATGATGTCCTTTATCTGAAACTCTCGAGTTGTGCGCTTGTGGATTAATCTCCGTGCAGCTTAAAGCTTTTCCAGCTAATGAATTAATTTAGACTTTGCCTTGACAATAAATGTTGCCTGCGATGTTACTCTCCATGAACCAAACAAAACCTCAAGTGTTTTGCGCCCAATACCAATAATAAGAAACTTAATCCTCTTGGGTGATCAATGAAACTCCGGAGAAGTCTTGAGAAAGCGACCAGTAAAATAACTCAGGATCTTTATATTCCAACAGTCACCTTGTGGTATTTGGCGGTGAGGGTCCATGTTTTGGTATTACTGCACTCGCACCAGTTGGTTAGTCGATAAGAAATGTAAATGTTAAAATAAGGTCAAATAACAATAGAAAACACGCCAAAAGAGATGGGCTCTTATGGTAAAAAATTAGGGTGTGACAGATGCCCCTGTTTAAGTTACTTCTATCCGAAGATATGGAGATAGAAATCTTCGTCTCAACGAGATAGGAGGGACTTAAATATATACATTGCACAAATTTTTGGCCCTAAGACGCCACCGAATGCAAATGATATGCAATGATATGAAAATGCTATGCAGAGCTCCTGTGAGGAAAAGACATCACAGGGGAAAACCAGACACGACATGCGAGAAACAAAGGAGTAACAGACTCAACGAAGCGGGACTCCACGAGGACAGGACACAACCACCAATGGGAAAATCTCCAAAGTATAACGATGGCACATGCACCGAGGGTATGGTGACTCAGACAATAGGTGAGAAGCTTATTACCATAATGTAGTGGTTGGTAATAATCCAAATGAATTGAGTCGATGGTTCAGCTTTATTTGTACTCTTTTCTTTCTTTTCTTGTTTTTGTATATCCTTTCCTTTTGGAACTCAGCTTGAAATAGTAAAATGTATAACTTCCCCGAGCGTCATGATAAGGGTGCCATGAGCTGGTCTCAGTCTCTGTCTGAAATGTCAAAATTTTGTAGATGTAGATGTAAATGTCGTTGTAAACATTGTTGCAGTTGTAGAACTTCCCCGAGCATCATGGTATGGGAACCATGAGCTGGTCTCAGTTTCTGATGTAGAACCTCCCCGAGCGTCATGATATGGGAATCATGAACTGGTCTCAGTTTCTGATGTATGACCTCCCCGAGCGTCATGATATGGGAATCATGAGCTGGTCTCAGTCTCTGATGTATGACCTCCCCGAGCGTCATGATATGGGAATCATGAACTGGTCTCAGTTTCTGATGTATGACCTCCCCGAGCGTCATGATATGGGAATCATGAGCTGGTCTCAGTCTCTGATGTATGACCTCCCTGAGCGTCATGATATGGGAATCATGAGCTGGTCCCAGTCTCTGATGTAGAACCTCCCCGAGCGTCATGATATGGGAATCATGAGCTGGTCTCAGTTTCTGATATAGAACCTCCCCGAGCGTCATGATATGGGAATCATGAGCTGGTCTCAGTCTCTAATTGAAATGTTGAAAAATTTGTAGATTGTAGAATCATTGTAATGTGTAGTTGTCGTTGAACTTCTTGGCTGTGAGCCATAATGTGTTGTAAGTTGTAGAATTTTGTAGATTATAATCGAGATTGTAAAACTTCAGATGTAATTGTTGTTGATATAATCTGTAGCTATAGTCGTGAATTTGTAAATGTAGTTGCCAATGTAGTTGTAAAGTTTCACCGGGGATCTTTGGAAGAGATGTGAACCGGTTGAATTGTAATGTATGTCTCCTTAAATAAGGATAGACTGATATGATAAACTTCTTTGACTTCTTTGGAGAGATGGCGCTTGATAAACTTATGTGAGGACCCACTGGGGGTTCATTCTTGAGAAGCCTCTTAGCTGTTGTAAAAAATGTGTGAATTCTCAAATAAAGAGAACTATCTGTAAGGTTTTCCATTTACCAAGTCGATAATCACTGGAGATGGGTAAACTGTCTTGCGGATACTGTCATGTGTCGTTTTGAATGAGATCTTGATCAAAACAAGTTGCTCAGATAAAGAGATTGTTTGTAGTCCAAATGTAGATGTTCGAGAGAAAAAATGTTGAAGAAATGTCTGTCTTCATGAATATCCTCCTTGGGGAATAGAGTGCAAAATAAATGCACACTTAATCCACATTCAAAGGTCGGAGATGTCCATGATGTGATTGCCAAAGACTGAAGTTCGATTCAGGAAGTAACCGAAAAGAAACTGTCAAGCAAGACTCGGCCATTGAGGTATGAACTCAAATGGGATTGCACTAAAATAACCATCTTCCATGAGGATTGAAACCCATGGGGAAAAGAAGCATCGCGCTTTTTCTGCCTAGGGTCGACAAATCTAATTGGAGGGATAAGATGCGCCCATGGATGAAATAAACGTCCATGGTCATCCCTTTGTTATCCATATACCGAGTAAAACACGAAATAGTGAAAAAGGTTTAAATCAATTTGGATTTTGCTATCGGGAAAAAGATTTTGATAAATGAGAAACTTTATTGAATGGCGGTCAGCGGAAAGGCATGACCCCAATTTTACAGTGTTGGAAAATAATAGAGATTACATCAGGGGAATAACAATTTGCTCTCCTTGAGTGAATGAGAACTTCCTTAAGCGAAATACTTCTTGACGGCATCCGTATTCACAGGGTAAGTAATCTCTTCTCCGTCCATTGTTGCTAACATCAGAGCACCTCCTGACAAGACCTTTCTTACCACGTACGGTCCATCATAGTTCGGGGCCCATTTTCCTCTGACGTCGGTGAGGAAAGACTGAATCTTCTTGAGCACAAAGTCACCTTCTTTGAATGCACGGGGTCGAACTTTCTTGTAAAATGCCTTCTTCATCTTCTGCTGATACAATTGTCCATGGCATAGCGCAACCATCCTCTTTTCTTCAATTAAGTTCAACTGATCATATTTGTTCTGGCACCATTCAGCTTTTGATAACTTCGCATCCATCAAAATCCTCATAGATGTAATCTCAACTTCTATCGGGAGTACTGCTTCCATACCGTAGACAAGTGAAAATGGAGTTGCCCCAGTCGATGTGTGTACCATCGTACGATACCCGTGCAAGGCGAACGGGAGCATTTCATGCCAATCTTTGTAAGTAACAACCATTTTCTGAATGATTTTCTTAATGTTTTTGTTGGCGGCTTCAACAGCCCCATTCATCTTTGGTCTGTAAGGGGAAGAATTATGATGCTCAATCTTGAATTCTTCACACAACTCTTTCATCATCTTGTTGTTCAAATTGGAACCGTTGTCTGTAATAATTCTGCTTGGCACACCATATCGGCAAATAAGTTGATTCTTGATGAATTTGACAACCACATGTCGAGTTACATTAGCATAGGAAGCCGCCTCGACCCACTTAGTAAAATAATCAATGGCTACTAAGATGAATCAGTGTACATTAGACGCTCTCGGCTCTATCATTCCAATCATATCAATTCCCCACATAGAGAATGGCCATGGTGATGAGATAACATTCAACAAAGTTGGAGGTACGTGAATCTTATATGCGTAAATATGACACTTGTGACACTTTCTAGCAAACTTGTAACAATCTGATTCCATTGTGATCCAATAGTAACCAGCCCTTAAAAGCTTCTTAGCCATAGCATGTCCGTTGGCATGAGTGCCAAAAGATCCTTCGTGAATTTCCGTCATTAACATACCCGCTTCTTGTTTGTCAACACATCTCGGCAAGACCATGTCAAAATTCCGCTTGTACAACACATTGTTACTCAGAAGAAAATTTCCAGCCAACCTTCTCAAAGTTTTCTTGTCTTTGTTGGAAGCTCCCAAAGGATATTCTTGAGTTCTAAGAAACACTTCGATGTCATGGTACCATAGTTTTCCATCTTCAACTTCCTCGACGGCAATGATGTAGGCAGGTCTGTCAAGATGTTTTACTTCAATCCGAGGACACTCGTTCCAAAAGTTTACCACAATCATTGAGGCCAAAGTTGCCAACGCATCTGCCATTATATTCTTATCACGAGGGATATGATGAAACTCAACCCTATCAAAGAACGGTAACAGTCTTCTAGCATAATCCCTGTATGGGACCAAATTATCATGTCGAGTTATCCATTCTCCAGTGATTTGGTTGATTACCACTGCAGAATCACCAAACACATCCAAATTCTTAATTCTCAAGTCGATTGCTTCCTCAAGGCCCAATATGCATGCTTCATACTCAGCCTCATTATTAGTACACTGGAATGTTAATCTAGAGGTAAATGGGAAGTGGGTCCCCTGAGGAGTCACAATAACATCACCTATCCCTTTTCCATGAGCGTTGACAGCTTCGTCAAAGATTAAACCCCATTGAGAACCTGGCTCTGGCCCTTCACCATGTATGAGTTCTTCACAATCTTTCATCTTTAAAAACATAACATCTTCATCAGTAAAGTCATCGTTTGAGGGTTGATGATCCAAAATGGGCTAGTGAGCCAGATGATCAGCCAAAACACTTCCTCTAACAGCTTTCTGAGTGTGATACTCGATATCATATTCAGACAACAACATCTGCCATCTAGCAATTCTCTCAGTCAAAGCGGGCTTCTCAAAAATATTCTTGATAGGATCCATCTTTGAAACTAACCAAGTAGTGTGATTCAACATATACTGTCGCAAACGCTTGGCGGCCCATGCCAGAGCGCAACAAGTCTTCTCTAACATAGTGTACCTTGTTTCACAATCAGTAAATTTCTTGCTCAAGTAATAAGCAACATGATCTTGCTTCCCTGTTTCATCTTGCTGGCCGAGTACACAACCCATTGAATCTTCTAAAACAGTCAAATACATAATCAAAGGTCGTCCTTCAACTGGCGGTATCAGGATAGGTGGTTCAAGCAAATACTCTTTGATACTATCAAAAGCCTTTTGACAGTCTTCAGTCCAAACATACCCTTGCTCTTTCCTCAGAAGCTTAAAAATGGGTTTGCACGTAGCAGTCATGTTGGATATAAACCTGGAGATGTAGTTCAAACGTCCCAAGAATCCTCTGACTTGTTTCTCGGTGGCGGGAGCTGGCATTTCCCGGATAGCTTTCACTTTGTCAGGGTCCACTTCAATCCTTCTTTGGCTGACAATAAAACCCAATAGTTTCCCTGATCGTACTCCAAATGTGCATTTGTTGGGGTTCAAACGGAGCTTGTATTCCCTCAAACGACCAAACAGCTTAGCCAGGTGTTTAACATGATCATCCTCGGTCTTTGACTTAGCTATCATATCATCCACATACACCTCGATCTCTTTGTGCATCATATCCTGGAACAAAGTGGTCATAGCCCTCTGATATGTTGCCCCTGCATTCTTTAATCCAAACGACATAACTTTGTAACAAAAGGTGCCCCAGGGCGTGATGAATGACATCTTCTCTCTGTCCTCGGGAGCCATTCTAATCTGGTTGTAACCTGAGAAACCATCCATGAAGGAGAAAACCTCATATCTCGCAGTACTGTCAACCAAGATGTCAATGTGAGGTAATGGGAAATCATCTTTCAGACTGGCTTTATTCAAATCTCTGTAATCTACACACATGCGAACCTTACCATCCTTCTTCGGAATGGGTACAATGTTAGCCAACCATAGCGGATACTCGGCAGTGACAAGGAAACCTGCATCAATCTGTTTTTGTACCTCTTCTTTAATCTTTAGAGCCATGTTAGGTCGATTCCTTCTGAGCTTCTGTTTTATCGGTGGGCATTCTAGCTTCAAAGGCAGACGGTGTTCAACTATAGCCGTGTCCAATCCAGGCATATCCTGATATGACCAAGCAAACACATCAACAAACTCTCCAAGCAGATCAATCAGTTATTTCTTCACATCAGGTTTGAGCAGAGCTCCAATTTTCACTTCTCTACGGATTTCTTCTAATCCCAAATTGTTCACTTCCACGGGCTCCTGATGAGGTTGGATAGCTTTCTCTTCTTTCTCAAGCAGTCTGGAAATTTCTTCTGGGATATCATCTTCTTCGTCCTTGGCTTCGTACACAGGAAACTCGAAATTTGGAGAAGGCAGTGGACCATTATTTCCAGGATGTATTTTATGTAGCAATCTGCGCAAGTGATGTGATTTTTAATAAGTTTTGTAAAGTGGGAAGTGTGTGTATGCGAGATGCTACTTTATTATTTTCCAACATCGTAAATAAATATAAAACTCAAGTGCAAATGAAAGTGATTTATTGATGATAGCAAAACCAAAGAGACACGCCCAACAAAGTCACCTTTGCCTTGGGCAGAGCAAAGGGAACTATTAAAAGTAAGCCCTTAAAAATGTAGTTTCGCCTTGGGCAGAGAGAAAGTTTTTAAAACAAATGCTTTACTTAGATATATGAATGGCAGCAGGGGCTTCAACCGCACTCCAGTTCTTGACCACAACGCCTGGGGTCACAAAGTCTGGGATGTCCTTCTCTGAATCTTCCTCGGTGATGGCATAAAATCCAAAGGTATAGTCAAATTCATCTGAAACATAGCCTGGATCTTCCATATAGGGCTCGTAGTCTTCGTAAGGAATGGAGGACCTGGCAGAACCATCTGATATGTAGCCCTCAAGCTCATCTTCTAACACAACATTAATCTGAGGATGATGGACGACTCCTCCACTACGGAAAACTTCATTGATCAGCGGAAACCCTTGACTTTTGGTAGTTTGTTGAACAGAACTGCTGGTGAAACCAAGACCTTCCTTATTTTTGTTCTCTGGCAAAGACAACACCTTTCCCCATATTGTCTGATGACCACTGTTCACTACTTGCTGCACGTCTTTGAATGATGACATAGATGCCTGAGATTCTCGGACGCCTTCGCCCACAATAGACAAAGCTTGAAATTGCGTGCCAACCTCTTCCTCAGCTTCAACATATGAGAATGATGACAAGTGACTTACCACCAAAGCTCTTTCTCCACAAACTGTAACTGTTTTCCCCTCAAAAGTATATTTCAACTTCTGATGCAGGGTAGAAGTAACTGCCCCAGCTTCATGTATCCATGGCCTCCCTAGCAAATAGCTATAGGCGGCACGAATGTCCATGACCTGAAATATGATCATAAAAGTCTGTAATCCAATAGTCATTGGCAAATCTACTTCACCAATTACAGTTTTCCTTGACCCATCAAAAGCTTTGACAATAACATGGCTTGGCCTCATAGGTGGTCCTTGATAGGATAACTTGGACAAAGTAGTCCTAGGCATTACATTTAGAGAGGATCCAGTATCGACCAATACACTAGACAGAGAGTCATTCCCGTAATTGACAGAAATATGTAAAGCCATGTTATGTTTCCTTCCTTCTTCTGGGAGATCGTCTTCATTGAAACCCAGATTATCAATCAAAGTAATACTACCAATGATGTTATCAAATTGTTCCATAGTCACATCCTGCTCAACATAGGCTTGTTCCAAAATCTTCTGAAGTGCTTCTTTATGAGCCTCAGAACTCATCAGCAATTGTAGCACAGAAATCTTCGACGGGGTTTGCAGAAGCTGATCTGCAACCTTATACTCGCTCCTCTTAATCACTTTTAGACATTCATCTGAGTTGGATAAATTAGATCCACCAGATTTCCCCACAACTGGGTCTCTTGAGCCTGATGGTTCGAACAAAACTTCTTTTTCTTTCGGTGGCATAATTGGGTAAACTCGACCACTCCTTGCCACCCTACTAACATCTGCAATATTAACTACTGAAGGTATGGTGGGCAAAGGCACTTCTTTCCCATTGTCCAGCATAGTAGCATTGTATCTGTATGGGATAGCCTTACTGGAAGTATAGGGGACAGGTCCAGGCACATTGATTACCAACGGGGTAACAGCCGGCGTTCTGCTATTATACACAATTTCGATACGTTCCACTTCTTTAAAGTAAGGCACTATAACACAAACCTCTTCGGCCCTTTCGATTGAAGTTTTCTGAATATCATCTGCCAAACAGTCTTGAATCATGTTAACAGAGGGTGAACCATGCAGTGGTAACGGGTTAACTTGTATATTAGGATCAGAATCTTTGAAGGACAAGATTCCATACTTAATGAGCCTCTGGACGTCTGCTTTCATACCGAAACAACTTTCAATATCGTGCCCTGGAGCACCTTGGTGGTAGGGGTAAAACTTGTCAGCTCTATAGGAAGAAGGAGGATTTGCAGGAATCATAGGTGGAGCTTTCGTTTGAATATGACCCTTCTGGACCAAAACCGGAAACAAGTCAACATATTTCATAGGGATAGGCTCAAAGTTTATCCTCCTATACGCACGACCTTGATTGTTGAACGGCCGATTCTGCTGAGGATACTGCGGATTTTGCTGAGGTTGAGCACTGGGGGACTGAGGTTGTTGATATGGCTGAGGATTTTGTTGAGGCTGATAAGCTAGAGCATTAAATACTAGTGATACAGCAGCAACCTGGTGTGATGGCGAATATCTTTTTCTAAATTGTCCCTTTTGAATGGCATTCACACCTTGCTCTTTTTTCTTCCCAAAGCTACTTCCATACTTTTTAGGAGCACTCTCTCCTTTGGCCAATCTTCCTTCGCGAACACCTTCTAAACGCATTCCCATATTGACCATTTCAGTAAAGTCACTGGGTGCACTGACTACCATCTTCTTATAAAAGAAAGTACCAAGAGTCTTCAGAAAAATCTTGGTCATCTCCTTTTCTTCTAATGGTGGTGTGACTTGCACGGCCAACTCGCGCCAATGTTGAGCATATTCCTTGAAACTCTCTTTATCTTTCTGTGCCATTGCTCTCAACTGATCTCGGTCGGGTGCCATGTCCACATTGTACTTATACTGCTTGACAAAGGCTCCTCCTAGATCATTGAAAGTTCGAATCTTCGTATTATCCAACCCCATATACCACTTGAGTGCAGCGCCTGTCAAACTGTCTTGAAAGTAGTGAATAAGTAGTTGATCATTATCAGTTTGGGCGGACATCTTCCTAGCGTACATAATAAGGTGACTCTGAGGATAAGTATTCCCTTTGTACTTTTCAAAATCAGGGACCTTGAACTTCGGTGGGACCTTAACATTTGGAACCAAGCACAGCTCAGAAGCACTCTTACCAAACAAGTCCTTTCCACGAAGGGCTCTTAACTCCTTTTGTATTTCAGAAAATTGGTCTTGAAATCCGTCTATCCTCTCTTCTAAACCCACAGTTTCGGTCGGTGACCCATGCCAAATTGGTTCATCCAGAATATACGGAACAACGTTCACATGTGGAGACGCGGTAGTCATCACAGCAAAAACTACAAGAGCAGCTTGAACAGTGGTTGCGACAGGAACCTCGGGAACAGGTGGACGATAACCAGCCGGAGTGAAATAAGGAGGCATCCCCCACGGGAAACCTGGCGGCATGCTGTAGGTTACTTCAGCAACAGAAGACACCACTGGGATCGGTGTTGGCGCCACTTCAGAGATCACAGTCCTTGGAACTTCTTGGTTGTTGATCGAGGCTTGATTGGACAAAGCTTCCACCAGACCATTCAACCTCTCCAAACTTTCTTTCATAACCGCAACTTCATCACGGAGCACTCTATTCTCTTGCTCTAGTTGGTCCATCTTCTGGCGTTGACTAGCTCGAGTGTTGTATCGGTGATTCAGCTTGTCTGCGGAGATGAAGCAAGAGTGAGACCCTGGAATGCAAATGAGTATGAAACTTTCAAGAAACTCAAATTGTTTCGGTATTGTAACGTTGGAAAAAACTTATTTTAATTGGATAATCGAAGCATTACAAAACAGAGTACTCTTTTAAGAGTTTATTACATTGAACCAAAAGCAAAAGAGAAACTCGGAGATCTACTCCTTATGCTCCTTCTGTGCGCGAAGCTCTTCTTCTAACTGACTGACACGTTCTTGCAACTCGGCCTTCTCACTAATGAGTTTATCGACACATTCCTTCCAGACCATAGCTGTTGGGGGAAGATCGTTACTAGTGACAGCTCTTGAAGAGGTGTGAGAGGAAAATAAATCCTCTCGCGCCTTCCTCTTCCTTGCAAGTTCTACTTCTGGCATCCTCTGGGATTTCTCTCTCTCTACCTTGAGTATGAAAAACTTGTTCTTCCAAGCGGCCTTCAGCTTCTGAGCCTCGTCGAAGGCAACCTTCAACTGATCTACTTCGCTCACGTCAAACCAATCCGGATCATGAAAAGCCAATACCATAGGTTCATGGAAAGGGAATGGTATCTTAAGGTCGAGAGCTCTTTCTCGCACCCAATGTAGATATTCCTCAGAGACAGCACAATTGGGGTATCCTAAAGCAGCTTTTCCTTCCTTATTGATGTACCTCCATGCATAAATTATGACGGTCTTCAGGTCTGGGTCTTCTCCTTCCTCGAGAAAGATTCCTTCTAACAGAGTCTGGTCAGGTACTTCAATCATGGGATGCCCAAATTGGAGATGGGCCAGAGCGGGGTTGTAACTTATGCATCCTTCTCTCGCAATGAGTGGTATGTTAGCAAATCCTCCGATGCTATGGATCATACATATACCTCCATAGGTAGGGTCGTACCACACAATGTCGGAGTGAGTAAGGGCCATGACTATCTCGGACCAACGGGGCGATTCTTCCTCTTCCCAAATAGACGGGTGCCGAGTTAGACGAGCAATGAACCATGAATACAACAGAGAGGTACAACAAACAACATGTCCTCCTCCTTCAGCATTCTTCGAGTGAATAGAATAGTATGTGTCAGCGAGCAAGGTGGGAACGAGATTCTTGAGTATGAACAGTTTAATTGCATCCATGTTAACAAAACCCTCGACCTTTGGGAACCAGAAGATCCCATAAACCAACAAAGCAAAGGTAACTTCCATGAGAAGGACCTCCTCCCTTTCAGCATGGTAACGGAATTTTTCGATCAAGAAATCAGCTGGGAATCCAGGGACTCCTTCCTTGGTGGTCAAGTGCGCTTGAACATCTGCTAGACTGAGATGAGTAGCGTTTGCAATTTCTTAGTGACTGGGTTTGTCCTCCTGGCCGGTGAATATGGGACGGGTTGTCACGGGCATCCTCAGGAAATTAGAATACTCTTCCAGTGTCGGCATCAACTGGTAATCTGGAAAAGTGAAACAATGGTACAATGCATCATAAAACTGAACCAAGGTCTCCAACAGCCCTTCTTTCATCTTGAGTTCGAGAAAACGGAAGACTTCTCCATATTCTGCTGCGAAGGTGTAACGGTTCTTGATGAGGTCTGCTAGCTCTCTCAAGCTTTTAATGTTAGGACTCTGGAAAGTGTACTCCAATACTTCTCTTTTGAAATCCATAGTTACAATACCTGAGAAATAAATTTGAGTTTCTTGAGTAAAGAAAGAATGCAATGCAAGATGAGTAGGACTTCATGGGATCCCAACTATTTTTAAACATTGTGGCAAAAGAAAACGTTTTTATTTAATTTTGAAACGGAATACAAATAATTGCTTTTAAAAGTCCCAAATAAGTAGCTAAATAAAAGCTAGTAAAGACACTAAAGAAGTTTTGAATTTTTCTGCTTGAGTTGCTCTTCTAATTGCGTCTTCTCACGGATAAGGTTGTCCACGATCAGCTTCCAAATAGTGCATTGCGGATCGGAGAAAAATAAATCCTCCATGACTTTCCTCTTCTTGCAGGGGAGTAATTCTTCATCTTTTAACTGTAGCTGCTTCTGGAGTTCCTCTTTCTCTTTCTAGAGTTTGTCAATCTCTGCAACAGACACTTGGTACTTGTTCTTCCATGACTCTAACTCTTGTTGCAACTTCTTCATAGCAACCTCTAACTTCTCAGTTTCGGACATAAAGACATAAGTGGGTTCCCTTCTTGGAGGTATAGGGTCTTGACGAGAATAAGGCATCCTTAGCTTGATTGCCCTGTCTCTTACCCACTGGAGATACGGTTCTAAAGATACACAATTAGGCCTTCCTAGACTTTTCTTCCCCTTCTTGTACACATTACACCATGCATCCAGAATCTTTCCTCGAAGCTCTACATCATTGTTGAAGAAAATACCCTCTACATGGGCACTCTTAGGAGGTTCCTTCAACGGGTATCCCAACTGTCGACGGGCTAAAACGGGATTGTAGCTGATTCCTCCATCGAAACTGAGCAATGGTACATTAGCAAAGTTACCACAACTATCAATGATTAATGCCCCATCATACACTTGATTGTACCAATCAATGTCAGAATGGGTCAATGCCATAACCCTCGGAGACCAAAGGTCTTTGCCAATGTTCGTAAAAGAGCCAGACTTTGGCAAGTGCGAAATAAACCACTTGTAAAGTAAGGGTACACAACAAGTAATCATTCCCCCACCACGAAGGTTTCGGAGATGTATAGAGTGATATGTATTACCCAACAGAGTTGGCACTGGGTTGTTCTTCATAAAGATCTTGAATGCTTTGAGATCGATGAAACCATCAAAACTCGGAAATAGAAACAACCCATAAACAAGCAAAGCGAAAATTTCCTCAAACGGAGCCTTATTAGAATAATCAACATAGAATGAAGCCTTCTCGACTAGGAAATCTGTCTTTAAACCAAGCATTCCATCCTTAGTAACTAGGTTGGCTTTGACGTCAGCTACCTTTAAATGGAGGGCCTTAGCAATATCTTTCTCATCAGGGTCCTTTTCCAAGAAGGGAAAAGGAGATTCTTCTAGGACAGGTAGACCAACCAAAAAAGAATACTCTTCCAACGTAGGTAATAACTGAAAATCCGGAAAGGTGAAACAATGGTAAAGAGGATCATAAAACTGTAGTAGAGTGGCAAGAATTCCTTCATTCACTGAGCGGCCTAACAAAGATATTAGCTTCCCATATTTGTTCTTGAATTCCTCTTGATCCTTAATAAAGCCCCACGACTTCTTTAGGTCGTCCAATTTGGGACTCTTAAAAGTATATTTCACAGTACGTCTTTCATTTGAAGTCATGGTGACCTACAATGTTCATAAACGAAAGTGAATCCCATGAAGTCCGATGCAGAATGATGTTATATGAATGCAGCAAACACAAGTATTCACATAAGGACACAAAGATAAACAAACAAAGGGGAACCCTAGGTTTGCAACGAGCATGGAGCATAGGGTATACCCATCCCCAAAGGATGTGGACTAAAGGTTTGATTGTACCTGTAGGACAAGGTTCTAAAGGGACTCGAAATCATCAGCCCATCTTTCGGATATTATCAATTTCCCAATTACTTGAGGATTAATAATATTCTCAAGAGGACTTCTTTTGAGTGTAGCTTCGCGTAGCACTATTTCGGAAGTACTCCCTCATAGTCTCTCACTACATCCTAATAAAGGCCAAAGTTGGGTTAAGGTAACTACGGTTCTCAATATCATAGGCTCCAAGGTCGAAAATAGTGAGTGTCTTCACGATTACTCGTTCAACAGTACTATCTCGAGAGGGCCTCAATTGAGCGGGATTATCGATTTAACTTAGTCGGGATTCAACTCCCTATAAGCCTCCTCGAATATATCACCGTCTTATCTTAATTTCTCTCAAGTTCGGGTGTAGAACTTTATCTCACCACTCAAGGATAACAACCCAAAAAACACAAGAGAAAGTATACAAATAAACAATTAATCAAGTAAGCAGGTATATAAAGCAGTAAACAAATAAAATAAGATAGGGAAACCCACTAGAGGCGTCCCCAGTGAAGTCTCCATTTTTGTCGCGGTGAAAATCGGATACCAAACTATTGATTAGTTTGAATCTTTAATTTAATTTGCAACCGAACTTTGATTTGTCCAAAGGAAGGGATAAAGATCGAAATTCCCACAATGCAATGCAAATGCAAGGTTTAAAGAGTTATAGGTTCGGGGGTTAGTTAAACTTAGGGAAGGTGCTAGCATCCTAAGTTTCTGTAGTACTCTACAGGAACCTCTTGTTTTATGTTTGTTTATTGCTAAGTGTTTATCTGCTTAAGGTTAAAGACCTAGTGGTTTATTTCTAAGTATACTCGATAAGATGTCGCATCTTATGCCTACATATCCTTACGGGAGTGGAATCAGAGTATCTGTAGTTCCCCTAAAGGGTTAGAGGAGTTCTTTGACTGTGGTCAAAGTTCCTACGGGTTTAGGGTGGTTGATTGATTGATTTTAGGAGAATAGATGCTTTATCATTTTAAGGGAGATGTAACCGCCACAAGTTGTAGGAAAATAGTCTTTGCATCGTCTTAAGAAAAGGACTTACGTACTCGGATAGGGATCAACGAGGTACACCTTTATCTCTTTTAAGGCAAAGTCCCTACATGTTGATTTTATTGTTGTGTGGTGGAGGTTCTATCTCACTTACGATGATTAACATCTTTCTCTAATGTGTTTGAATAAAGTTGTATCGAGTTGTTGAATGTTTGAATATTGAGTTGATTGTTTTTGTTTTTATGTTGTAAGATAAAAGACAAGGTCCTCCTATGGGGTAGGATCTATCTTAAGTGATCGACTTGAATGGGATCAAGGATCAAGGGGAATGTGATGCAAATGATGCACTACACACAAGTGTTGACTTATGTGTAGGTTTTTCCTTTGGACGGGTGCAATGCAATGAAATAAATTACGATAATGTAAATTACTATAAAATAAATTGCGGGAATGATAAAGCCATACACATACGCATGAAAGCGCTGAAGTGTGTGAGAGTGAGTGTGTCGTGGGGTGCACGATTAGATCGAGTTTTACGATGTTTGCTTGATTTTAAGCGAGGTTGATTTTTGCGAAACGAGTCGTATTTGATTATTTTGGGCGGATTGATTTTAAGCGAGAAGTTGTAGTAATTTAGTGAGTTAATTTTAATGATTAATTTGAGGAAAAAAAATTAGATTAATTGGTGAGGTTGATTTTAGAAAATGTTAATTTAATTTTATTAGTAAAAAAAGGTTTTAGATGCGCATTAATCTTAAATAAATTGGATTTAATAAAAAAAAATTCAGATGTTATCATAAAAGAAATTAATTTAGATTGAATAAAAGGTTTATTATAATTATTCTAAAAGTTGTTTTTAAGTACAAAATGGTTTTTTTTTTAAAGATATATTGTTAATTATTTAGAAAAAGAATTTATTTAGTTTATTTAAAATAAAAAAGAAGATAAAAAAAAAACTAATTAAATAGTTAATTTTAAAAGAGTTATTAGTTTATTTAAAAAAATAATTATTTGATTATTGGTCTATTAACAGAATAATTAATTAAATTAATTTAAAAGGTTGTTTTAGTTAAAAAGCAGATTAAAAAAAGAAGATTAGCGGTCGATTAGGTTAAGCGTGGTGTTAGTGAGTGTATGTGTGTTAGACAGAATAGAATCCCTGCAAACAAAATTGAAAGAGGAAACGTGAACCCTAGCCTCCCCCTTTCTATCTCTCTCTCGATGCGAATCTGAAACGCCATTTTTCCTTTCCTTGCGTCAATCCCGTCTAAATCATGCAACAAGACAGCAAAGCATCAATAGCTTAAGAAATTTTAACGCGAATGAGTTTTTTTACTGATAATTGGGAGCGGTGGCTGGTGATGAGACGACGACGATTTGAGCTATGGTTGTTCTCAGAGGTTTCTAGCGGCGGTAGTGATGTCACCGAGAGATAACTGCTTCTCTTTTAGGGTTTCGAACTTGTCGTTTATCTTGTGGATTCGTCCTCCCTTTTCTATGTTTTAGGCCTCCCTTTTATAGGCTCTGAATCGAAATTTTTTGATTGGATTTTGATTGTTTGTCTTGAATGTTTATTGGATTTCCTTTTTGGGACAAATCGAATTTAAAATTTTTCTTTTTCGGTGATGGTAGTGATGACCTGCTTGATTGGTATTCAAATCTTTGATTTGCGATTCGATCTGATTTGATAGCATCTTCCATTATTCCATGAATATTCTTTAACGGTTTTAATCTCCAAACAATTACTAATTTTGCATTTGGTATTTTGACAGGTGCGGATAATGAATGATTTGGGCCAGAAGATGGACAGCCCAGAAGAAAGAATGAGCTTTCCTCTGGTACATTCTAGTGAGGGCTTCCACGAACAAAACACAGTTGGTGATGAAGGGCAGCAACTGCAAGTGTTCTTTGCACACAAGCCGAACGCAGGGTATTCAACCTCTACTCCCTTGGTTTTCTTTTAGCTCAAACTGTTATGTACCTGAACACCGCTTCCTTTTTCATGTGTTCGATGAGGATGTTCGGAATAACTCATTGTGCATGTTGTATTTCAGGAGGTTTTTCTTCCCTCCATTGGAATCAGCTGAATGGACATGCTCCTTGCTAACCAACTCAAAGGCTTTGATAATACCATTTGCGACTTTAGACGAGTCAGCATGATCCAGGTCCAGAATTTGGGGAGTACGAGTAAATGATTAACTAATCCAACATCAAATGAGTGTGGCAGAGGCCTCAACTTTCTCGTCTTCTGTTGATGCGAGGGTATGGAATACGTTGAGAATTTCCTGTCCCAACTAGTGGCTTAACCGTGTCGTCCAACTCTGCAATCTTCCTTGTCAGATTGGTCTTGTCCCTCTTCAACATTTCATTTTGTGCAGAAAGCGTCTGATCTTGCTCTTGGAATTGTCGCAATGCTATTTGAGAGGCAAGTATTTCTGACTCTTTGTTTTCAGGTCCAACATGTAGCTCTCTCTTTCTTCAATGAGACCATTAATATGTTGTCTAAGGTTTGGATTCTCTCTTTCTTTTGCAGAGAACTCTTTTCTTTGTTGATCATCGATTCCAGTTTTGATGTTGGGGATATCCACAGAAGATGATAAATTAAAAGTAATTCTTTCTCATTGTTGATTGGAACATTTGCATCTTCCCTTTGAAGATTATGTTAATTGTTATCCGTATAAACTAATGGCGCTTACTTTAAACTGAACAGGGACTTTCCTCGTGGCTTTCTAATCGAATCCTTTATCGTTTCAGGTGTGGGTGAGAGAGTGCTTGGACGATGACGAGGTTTGACATTAGAACCAACAGTGAAGGTAATACCCTGCTCGTTCGTAGCTTATTTCCTGAACTGATGTTATGGATGATACCATTGGTTATTCTGTGACCAATACCTGGTATTTGTAGCCGATATCATTGTGTTGCTGTTGTAACTGATATTGGCTATGTGGTTTATGCCTGATGCAGATTGTAGACTGAAGTTATGGCTTATGTAGTTGGCAGGGGTCTGTTTTGGCTGATTATGTGCAGCAGTCGGATTCAGATATGGGGAGATACCATCAACAAGGTCTGTGAAATACCACATGTTAATGTGTAGCAAACCATGATAGTCTCAACGAAAGTGAACTTTGACGGGAAAACCGGCGAGACAGACAAGGTATAGGGACCCTCCTTCCTTTGAAGCTCTGTTAGCTGTGATGATATTTCCTTCTTAGATCATCCTATTTCAATATTGTTTGGTATTTGTTTTGGAAGGATGTGGGCTTGATGCAGGCTGAGAGCAAAAGTGCGCATTTGAACAAACAAATGGTTCTGTTGCCGGGAATAGAGGCTTCAACGTCACTGATAACGTCATTCCAAACCTGATACCGCTTCCACTGCTGCTTTGCAAGGCAGCTTTGGAGTTTTTTGAATGGTTAGTTCACTTTTTAAAAAAGATTGACCCTGTCTGATGTTGTCAATATGATGATGCCCTACTAATGCTTTTGGACTTCTTTGCAGGATGTTCTTGGAAGTGGTTTGCATCTTGAAGCAAACTCATTTTAATTCTCTTTGAATCGTATTGCTTTGACGATGTTGTCTTAATCTGAACTTGCTTATTCATGGAAATACAAAAAACCTTGGTATCTCTGTTTCAGTTTCAAGCAGGAAAGAATTCTTGGTGTTGGCGGCGGAAGATTAAGGGCATGTTACCGCTTTAGTCCGCGAGGCTGCATATTCTACATTGGGAGCTTCTTGGTTAAATGCAGCGGTTCTAAAGATAAGTATCTCTAGTCTCTTTCCAAATCATCTTGGTATGAAGTTGTTCATCCATTGTGGCATATCGGTTACTCGTGAGATTCACAGTCGGGATTACTTGCATCTTGTGAGGTAATAAAGTCGTCTGTTCCACTGCAGGTCTGTTTTGATTATCAATTTGTGTTGCTTTGACAGGTTGTGGTGTCGGCGTTGCGTAAACTGGCTGCAGGGTGTTGATTCCCGCAGAGCATATCAGTTGGACAGTTGGATTCACAAAATGATACTGCCAAAAGTCAAATAAATGAGCTTCTGATATTGTTTTGCGTAGGCCATGGCTAAACGTTGACGGTGCCGGTTCCTAGCAGTGACCTTGTCAGTACTCTTATTACTACAAGTTGAATGGTTGCTGAAATGCATTAGCACAAATGGTCGCATCCATGTTCTTATAGATAGTCACCATGTCTTCTACAAAAGGCACATTCATCGAGTTTCTTGTGTCTAATGTCATTAATTTAAGCCACTTGAAAAGTTGTAAAATCTTCTGAACAGGCTGTTGAGGGGGCCAGCAAGGTCATGTGTGGGGTAGCTCACGTGTTGAGCTTATCTTTTGATGTATTTTCTGTACTTTATATTTGATTTGCAATCTTGGAAACCGGAATGTAATGATCAGTGTATAACATAATAAAGGCATACCTTATATAAATACTTGTACGCCTCATTTGCCTTTTCTTGAATAATCTTTCATCTGCCTTAAGTTATGTCAAAAGCTTGGAAACTTACGGTGTATGAACGGTGTAAGTTAACATGGTATCGACATAGCATCACAACACCGTTCTATTAAAGAAAGCTCGCTTTAAAATACTGGTCAACACAACAATACTCAATCCGTTGTTCCATCTATTTTTCCACGAGGCTAAAAATGTTTGTTATTGTCAACAAAACGTACACGCGCGAGAAAATTATGATGTCCTTTATCTGAAACTCTCGAGTTGTGCGCTTGTGGGTTAATCTCCGTGCAGCATAAAGCTTTTCCAGCTAATGAATTAATTTAGACTTCGCCTTGACAATAAATGTTTCCTACGATGTTACTCTCCATGAACCAAACAAAACCTCAAGTGTTTTGTGCCCAATACCAATAATAAGAAACTTAATCCTCTTGGGTGATCAATGAAACTCCGAAGAAGTCTTGAGAAAGCGACCAGTAAAATAACTCAGGATCTTTATATTCCAACGGTCACCTTGTGGTATTTGGCGGTGAGGGTCCATGTTTTGGTATTATTGCACTCGCACCAGTTGGTTAGTCGCAAATAAATGTAAATGTTAAAATAAGTTCAAATAACAATAGAAAACGCTCAAAAAGAGATGGGCTCTTATGGTCAAAAATTAGGGTGTGACAATACCCGCAAGTCAACCGGCTGTTCAAGCTCCCTATCAACAACAACGTCAAAATTATTATCAAGGTCCGCCAAGACAAAGGAGACCTGAGAAAAAATTTGATCCTATTCCTACAACGTACGCTAGGTTGCTTCCACTCTTGCTTAGAGGTTCATTGGTGCAGTTGAGAGAAATGAAGGCTCCCCCAGTTGTTCTACCTCCCGACTATGATGCAAATGCCCGTTGCGAATTCCATTCTGGAGCTCCCAGACATAACATTGAAAACTGCAAAACTTTGAAATACGTGGTACAAGATCTCATTGATTCAAAAGCCATCAATTTCACCAAGAACCCTCCCAACGTGACTAAAAATCCAATGTCGCACCATACCATGAACATGGTTGAAGAATCTAAAGGAAAGAAGTTGGTATCAAAAGTTGACAAAATGAAGACTCCCTTTGCAGTTGTTAAAGAACAATTGCTAATGAAAAATATTGTCCCAAGATGTATCGAGGATTGCCAACACTGTTTGAAAGATCCCCAAAACTGTTATGAATTGAAGATGGGCATCCAAAATTTGTTAGATCAAGGTGTCATATTGATAGAACAGATGTCCAGTGCGGAAGAAGTGGCCACTCTTGATATTCCCTATGATCCAATGGAGTTTACTTATGATGAAGAACTGTTGAACAATTTGTATGGTCAAAACCGTGTACCTTTGACAATTCCGTATGATGAAGATTGGTATCCTACCCAAGTTCCACTACAAATCCCGAATGATGTTACACCGCTGACAATTCCATGTGACCAGCCTCGTGCGCCCTTGGAAATCCCATGTGATTACGATTGGTACTCTGTTCAGACCCCATACAATCAAGTTCGTGAACCATTGCAAATACCATATGACCAAGTAGAGATTCCATTGTCCCCACCTTCACTTGCTCCATTAGTGATATCTACACCTGCTCCTTTCCCTTTTGAGAGTACCAAGGTTGTCCCTTTGAAATATGAGCCAACTTTTTACATTAATGGGCAGAAGGTGGAAGAGGATGCTGTGAAAGTTGATAATTCTGTAGAGAACATGGTTGGGACCGGTGGAATAACCAGAAGTGGGAGAATTTTTGCGCCCGTACCACCACCAAACAATACAAGTGAAAAGCAACCAATGATTGAGCAGGGGCAGACTTCTACTCAAAAAAGGAGTTCCAATGAATATGTCGAAGAATTCTTACGAATCATTCGAAAAAGCGATTATAAGGTGGTGGACCAGCTCAACCAAACACCTTAAAAGATTTCCATGTTGTCATTGCTAATATGCTCTCCTGCCCATCAGGAGTCGTTGATCAAGTTCTTGAAGACTGCTCATGTTCCCCAAGAAATATTCGTTGTACAATTTGAAGGAGTGGTATCGAACATTGCGTCCGCACATATTCTGAGCTTTAATGAGGGAGAGTTACCCCCCCGAGGGGAAGAACTATAATAAAGCTTTGCACATCTCCATTGAATGTGTTGATGTTGTGTTGTCGAGAGTATTGGTAGATACTGGGTCATCCTTAAATGTTTTACCAAATAATTCATTGGCCAAGCTGACCATTGAAGGGTTGATGATGAAACCCAGTTCAGTGATAGTGAAAGCTTTCGATGGGGCAAGAAGGACCGTGATAGGGGAAGTTGATCTCCCCATCAAAATAGGACCTCACACTTTCATTATCACATTCTATGTGATGGATATCTACCCGGTGTACAGTTGCCTACTAGATCGTCCATGGATTCATGCGGCCGGTGCTGTAACGTCCACTCTTCACCAAAGGCTAAAGTTCATGGTCAATAACCAACTTGTCGTCATCGAGGGAGAGGAGGATATGCTAGTAAGCCATTTGTCTTCATTCCGTTATATTGAAGTGGGAGGGGAAGTTCATGAGACCCCTTTTCAAGCGTTTGATGTGATAAGTGTAGAAATGATCCCTGCTAAGAAGGAGGAAAAGAAATCAGAAAGGGCAGGACCCCCTGTTGCACCCTAAAATTTGCTCAACCTACTTCACTTGGTTTATGTTTCAATTGCATTAGCATTTGCATATAAGGTCATGTACATAGTCTAATCATTTGCATAGCATAGCATAGAAAATCATCCAACAAGGGACCAAGTACTATTCTCATCTCTATGAGCCTATCAAGAGGTTATTGTCCAAATTCAGGCCTATCCAAGTCATTAGAAAGAAATTGAAATCTAAGAAGTCAGTGGATCAAGCAGTGGGTCTCTCTCCTATCTTGAGGGTATTTGAAGATCATCAAAGAAGTTATGAGCTGTGAATTGAGCATGGAGGGTATCTAGACATCATGGAAGACATAGAGAGTCATTTTGAAAGTGAGACAAGTCATTGATGTGATCACAAGAGTTGCAGTTGAAGACAGTCAACTAGGGTTTCATCTGGGTCAACCCTAGGTCAAATGATTGATTGAAAGGCATCAAGGTCTATCTGAGAGATGTGGGGTTCATCATTTGACATGTAGATAAGGATGTGGTGTTGTGCCAAGAAGAAATCAGGAGAAATCAAGAAGAAGAGGAGTTTCTAAATTAGGGTTTCTGTGTAAAATCCCCTGATTTAGGTCAAACTTCCCAGCAAGATAATTCAAAATGCAAGATTCAAATGGATCCTTGGTCAACATGAAACTTGTATAGGATCTCAATACCTTTAATTTGAGTGGTGGAAGACATCAAGGAGATTTATATAACTCAAGTTATGGTCCTTGCAAGTTACAGGTCATCTGAGGCATCTGAAATTTTGTCTGTGAAAGTTACTTGACTTCCAAGCAACTTTTACCCCTCAAGGAGATTTCAAATTAATTTCTGGTCAACATAGGAGTTGTTCCTCATTGTCTTATCTTTCTATAAAGGTATGGTATGCCTTCATATGATTTGTGGAACTCTACTTATGGTCTTGGCAAGCAAAGGGTATTTTGGTCATTTGAGAATTACAGGTCATTTCAAGCCTATGCCCAAAACTCATACAAGGAAGCTTCAAATGAAAAAATTCACAACATCAAACTTGCTCCAAATGACATTTTGAGTTTATAAAAGTGATCATGAAAGTTTGGAAAGGCTCATAGCTCAAGGTTTCAAATTTGGTCATTTAAAAACGGAATTTAATGAATAAAAGTGACCTAAAATTGAGATTTTTCATAATTTGGCCAAATGGGATGAAATTATAGGTCATTTTGATTGGAAAAAATGTTTTAAGAACATTGGCAAAAGTGGATTTTTGAGTTTGGTTCAAAATTTGGAAGTTATGCTTGGTTACTTATGTATGAAGTAACATAATCAAAATCCAAGGGAAGTGTGCACAAGAAGTTTCTACAAAGTTCTAGAGCTTTATAATTTCATCTATATATTGAATTGAGAGGCTTCATTCAAGGGTTGGTGATTCATTTTGATTACAACACATAGTTTCATCTCATTCTTCCATTTTGCAAAACCATTTCAAACTCCATCAAATCTTCATCAATTTCCAAAGTTCTTGATCCTATCATTATCTAAATCATTCAAGGATCAAATTTCCATCAGAATCTGGTTGAATTGAGGAAGAAATCGTGCTATCCAACTTCATCATCCAAAGTGCAAGAAGAAGTGGTTACAAGAATCCAAGAGGTGTGAGCAGGGATTATTGCATACAGAATCAAGGATCAAGTGTGTTGATCAAATCCAGAGCATTGCAAGCCTTGGATCCAAAGAATTCTCCACCTGTTTTCATCATTTACACCAGGTTGGTAATCTCATCGAATTGGCATGATTTAGTTAGAATAAGGTAGAATCCTTAGGTTAGAATTGTTAGGTTAGGTTAGAGGATCATTTCCATAAAGTTTGAGAAGGTTTCATCGAGGTTACCATAGAAGCACCAAATCTATTAGAGTTTAGAACTCCTAGAATATGGCATGATAATCTTAGATTTATAGCTCAGGATAATCAGCATGGCGTGTAGATTATGTTAGGGTAAGAGTTGGCAAGAATTGGAATGTTTGATCTCAGTGCAAAATGGTGGAAACAGGACTTTCTACCTATCGGGTTTGAATTTTGAGTGAGTTTTAAAGGAAGATATTATCATGGCTGTGTAGAGGGGAAGAAGTAGAGCAACTTTGCTCTTTACAGATTGGAATTTCATGGGGAATTGAGGTTGTATGAATGAGTTGAAGATCTGGTTCATGAGCTCGTGCATGGGGCTTCAATGGAGGAAACCCTAGCTTTGGAGAAGATACATGAGGACCGTTGGATGAGGTCTCTCTTGTTGACTGAAGATCTGATCGCATGGCCATGGTTTAAAACTGGAATTTGGAGGGAACTCTGGGTGCCAAACGCACCGTTTCATTAATTCCTTCTGATGGGCTCAAGTTGCCCCTGCTTTCCACACCCCCTAGTTGCCAGGCCCAATGAAAATGAACTGAGTTTCTTGCTAATTGCACCGTTTACCCTCTTTTTTATTTTTTGTTGTGTTTTCTGATCACTGGGCCCAGACGCGCTTTGCTATGCGCGCCCCCCAGTCTGGGCCCATCATCATGTTTTAACTGAACAAAATGCTAACTGCACCCCTAATCTCATTTAATCCATATTAATTTCTTTCATTTTTTTAATTCTTTGAAAAATCATAAATAATTGAAAAATGCTTATTTTTTAGTGGTTGTTTTTGCATTAGGTTTATATTTCTGTTGAGAAAATTAAGAAATAATAAAATTCCAATTTGATTTTGTTTTAGCATTTTTAGAATATTTTTCTTTTAAATAGCTTTTTAAGTGGTTTAATTTGATGCATGATATTGTTGATTTTAGTTTAATTAGATGCTTTTACATTTTTGATCCATTCTTTTTAGGTTGATTAGCTTAGAACTTTAGCTTGTATATAAAATTTAATCCATGATTTTAGGACTTAATTTTAGATGATTTGTTTAAGTGTGATTAGAAGATTCAAAACTAGGGTTTAGGAGATAACATAGGTACAGTAAATCTTTTCTTTTAGGAGTTGTAGTTTGAATCTTTGGGGTATGGGACTATAGGGGTTAGGGGTAGATAATAGATCCCTTAGAAATTAATAGGTTTCCCCTATTCTACTATTACTATTAGTATATTGCTTGTGCCTGCTTGACTGTGTGGTGTGCCCTCTCTAGGGTTATTTCATTTGACTGTGTGGGGTATTGGGTTTGTTTGGGGATGGGGTGAGCTGAAGACCTTGATGATGAAGTCCATTGGAGATTAAGAGAATGAAGACAAACTTCCAGAGCTGATGAGGAGTATCTCTTGCTGGCAGCTGTTGAAGGTTATAGGATCTAGGAGTTAGGCAGAGCTCTAGAGTAGAAAGCTTGATTCACAAACATGGAAGGTCTTGTTTGCCTCCATCCCTCTCTATGATGCAGAGTCTCTCTAAGACCTTCACCCCCTTCCTTTGGAAGGCTTGGTGATAGTGTCTAAGAGATAGAACTCTTGAGAGAAATATTCTATGTGTTGTCAGCAGTCTGTTTGCCACCCTTGGTGGTCAACTAATTGCTTAACACCCCAGTTCATTCTTGTGATTGATTCCTCAGCTTGGAGATTGCTACTTGAAGAAAAGCCATTGCAGACTGAATACAAAGACCTTGCTTGAAGGCTGTGAAGATGAAGACTGATGCTTGCTTGGAGCTTGTAGATAGTTGTTGGTGACTTGAAGGCAGATGTTGATGAAGATTGCTTTTGCTGTTTATTTTTGCTGTTTATAATTCTTGATGTATTGATTGAATTTCCCGGACTGTATTGCTTGCTGTTTAACCTGTTAGGTTGAAAGTGAATCCTGTTCACTTTTGCCTGTTGTTTTCTAGGTTCGAGGTTGAGTGGGACTCCCTTGCCTCGCTTGTATTGTTGCATCCATGCATCTTACTGCTTTATTGTATATTTGCTATTGTTTTTGTTTCCGTCTATTCCCTTAGGATCTCTGTTTCTCTCTGAGCAAGAGAGGAGCATGATAGACATTAGGTCTTAACCCATGCATGATAACATTAGGTTAGTTTGATTCCCTTTTCAACCGTAGGTTAGAGTTCTGTCTCTTCTTTCTCAAAACAAACAGAAAAACACACTAAATATTTCAAACACAATAAAAGACACTTCTTCCGTAAAAGAATGTGAACTCATCAAAACGTCAATTTTTGTCCGCTTGGACCGGTAATCAGAAAAACCCTTTTTCAGAAGGAATAAAAACAATCAAGACAGACTGGTGTCGTACGTGGGCCGAACTACGTTTGCTCTGATCTTTCATGCTGTATGAAAGTACGTAGGCATAGGATGCGATATCCTAGCGAGCAACTTTCCCCTCCTTTCCCGTAGGTAGGCGAACTACGTTGACTCTGATTTCTCGTTTCAGACGGGAATACGTAGGCATAAAGTGAGATACTTTGCCGAGTCATTTTCTTTTCTTTTTAACCCCAGACCTGTAGAGTAGATAGAATAACAATCCATACCAGAAAACAAGCGTGGATCCCGTCGAGTACGACGGACGTGAGGGGTGCTAATACCTTCCCCTTGCGTAACCGACTCCCGAACCCAGGTTTTGGTTGCGATGACCATTCCTTTCCCCGTTTTGCGGTAGGTTTACCTCGAGCGTTTCCTTTCCCCTCTTTGGGATAAATAACGCACGGTGGCGACTCTTCTGTTCAGCCGGCGCCGATTTTCGCAGTAGCGACAGCTGGCGACTCTGCTGGGGATCCAACGTCCCCTGGCTGCTAAGGACTGCGATAGTTCCTTATGCATATTGGATCCAACGTCCCTTAAGCGAGTCAATCCTAGCGCTTGTTTTCCCGTCGAGGATTTTGTATGGATTTATATTTCTGTCCTTTATTTTTAGCATTATATTATTGTTACTATTGCTGTATTGGGGCGTGACGGGTGTTCTATGATTGAGAGATAAGTCGGACCTGGGCTTGAGTGCACCTAGAATTAGAGTGGAAATTAGTGGGCGCGCACGTGCTTTGCATGTCCTAGTGTCCCACGAAATCCACACTCAGACGAGGTTCTTCTGGTTGGCCTCCTGTCCTGCCCTTTGGGTGGCTCAGGTTGCTGGTTAGTTGGATTGTCGACTCTGGGAACCGATCATTTGGAAGTTGGCTAAGTGAGGCCTCTTCAGGATTTGATGATGCCACTCCTTCTGGGAATCGTATCATCAACCCTGAAAGTCTGTGACGCCAACGACTGCATAGGATGCCATACCTTTGTCAGTTACTAGGACATCCACCTGTGAGAGGGTTTGGGGTTATGCAGGTAACTAGACCTTCAGATACCGGTTATTTCTTGATCTGAGATCTTGGGTATTTATGGATAGTTTTGAGGTCTGTCAGAGACCAGTTGGAGTTATGATTTGAGGTCTGTCAGAGACCAGTTGGAGTTATGATTTGAGGTCTGTCAGAGACCAGTTGGATTTATGTTATGGGGTCTATCAGAGACTAGTGTTGGAGCTTTGTATTGGGTCTATCTGAGACCAGGGTTTGAGGAATTCTGGAGGGTCTATCTGAGACTTGTTGATACGGCTCAGGCTTCTCAGCTATGGCATTTGGTCCCTGTTGCATGTTACTTGCATTGCATTGTTTGCATAATCATTATCATTGCACCCTATTAACGTGTGTCTGTGCTGCAGGTGCATTTGCATATTCCCTGGTTCTAGTGCCCGGACTTCTGAGTATTGATCATGGCTGGTTTAAGGATGACAGTTGCCTACAAGTTACCTGTTCCTGATGTTACTCCTATCCTGGGACTGATTTCTCTTGCTGATGAGGATGTCCGTAGAAGCTTCAGGCAGAGTTACGGACGGCTGTTGAGATTGGTTCGCAAACACACTGATGATGAATTGAATGGGCTGTACACGCTGATGCAATTCTATGACCCCTCTTTGAGGTGTTTCACATTTGCTGACTTTATTTTGGGGCCTACCATGGAGGAGTATGTAGAGTTTACTAAGCTGCCAGTACAGAATAAGGTTCCCTTTATTCACTCTGCTGCTGAGCCCAAGTTGGAGGACCTAGCTAAAGCCTTGCACATGAATGCTTCTGAGTTGTTGATGACTTCTTGGCGAGGGGTTCCAGGTTTCTCTCTCCAGTTTCTGGTCGGCAAGGCTCAAGAATACGCCAAGAATGGATGTTAGGTGGTCTTTAACACTGTTTTGGCTCTATGCATTTACGGGATAGTGCTGTTTCCCAATTTCCCGAACTTCGTGGACATGGATGCATTTCATTTGTTTGCTGCTGGCAACCCGGTACCCACATTGATCGGGGACTTCTACCATTCGATGCACTACAGAAATGAGAACAGGAGAGGCAAGAACGTCTCTTGTTGTGTGCCTTTGCTGTACATGTGGTTTAAGAGCCATCTTCCCCTGAAGGGACCTTTTGTGGATAGTGCAACTATAGCTGACTGGCCAGAGCGCATGACGAGACTATCTTCCGAAGACATAGAGTGGTTTGACCGAGACTTGTTGAGGTCTGAGCTTATTTTCAGTTGTTCTGGGTACCCTAATGTTCCGTTGATAGGAAGAAAAGGGTGTATCAATTACAACCCTTCTCTGTTCGTTCGCCAGTTTGGATACGCGTTGAAGAACCCACCTCGGGAGGAAGAAGTGCAGGAATCTCTGTACTTCACCGGTGATTTGAATGGAGAGTTACTAGCCAAGCTTCAGCACGCATGGATGCGTATTAACAGGAGAGGGAAGCCACTGTTGGGGAAGAATGATTGTCAGGCTTATGCACCTTACAAAGTCTGGATCCAAGAGAGAGCAAGACAGTTGCTGATGCCATTTCCAGCTGCACCAGTCCCTGTTCATATTCCGGTGGAAGAACCAACTACTGTTACTATGGAGGTCTACGAGCGAGTTGTAAAAGAAAAAGAAGCCTTGATGAAGATCAATGAGGGGTTAGAAAAGGAGCTGGCTCAGATACGTAGTGAGAAAAACAAGGTTGTGCGTGCTTTCCATCAGCAGATCGAGCTAGTAAACAGGCTAGGTGCTGAGTTGACTGAAGAGAAGAAGAAGCGTGAACGTCTGGGTAAAGAGTTCAGAAGCTCTCATGACATGTTGGAGTCCAAAAAGAAAGCACTCGACGCCGCTCACCGGGAAATCTCTTCTTTCAATAAGACTTGGAATGCTACGCTAACCAACAACAAAAAGAGGGAAGATAAATTGAAGCAGCAAATTTTTGAACTCGAAGAGCAGTTGAAGGCTAGCATTAAGAAGTATGAAGAAGAGGTAATGGCCAAATATAGTCTCCAGAATGCATTGAACAAGGCCATCGAAGGCAGGAACGGAGCTGTGTCTCAGAAGCGGAAGCTAGAGGATCGCTTCGGAGAAGGGGCATGGGAGGAAACCGCTGGTGACGTGCGACGTGTTCTCAAGAGAAGAAACCAACTTGTCGAGGGTCTGCTTACCCGACCAAGCCATCCAGAGACCAAGAAGTTACTAGAGGAGTACCAGGCCTATGAGTGTACTTGACTGGTGCATGTATTAACTTGTATGCTTTATTTGCATAGTGCTGACCATCACCAGGATTGTTGGTAGAGGTCATGCCTTCTTATTGTACACTCAGTGATTTTGTATTCTTGGCTTATTGGATTTCTCTGTAATATATGAGTCGTTTTCTATGATTCGGCTCCGATCTTCGTATTGCTAGCACTGTCACCGCACTGACCCACTCGCACTAGAATCGGGGAATGATATTCCCTAATGCACAGACACATATTGCATTGCATTCATATTCATATTGCATTACAGGTGATTATTGCACGGTATCTCATTTCTTGCTCTGTACCAGGTCTTTTCAGGATTGAAGATCAGCGCCCGCACCGATACTCCACTCGTACCAACTGCCGAAGAATCATGGATCAAATGCAGAATGAGATGCAAGATATGCGTGAGAAGCTGGCGCTCTTCATGCAGACAATGGAGACCATTGCGAAAGGTCAGGAGAATTTGCAAGCTTTGGTGCAGCCTCTGTTGGTAAGGAATGCTGGACACGGAAATGAGGATCATCAGTCTGTGCGAGTCGACACTGTCCATGGGGATGGTACTCCCACACCAGTGGCTCTACCTGTAGTCAATATACGTGCTGTTAATTTCAACAACGGCGCTGCTGCCGGGAACGGTAACGTTGGAATGGGGAACGAGACTATCGTTAACAATGTTGGGCTTGGAGATGTTAACCTGGGTGATAATATGGGAGGCAATGGCTTCGGTAATACTGGATTTGGCTTCAATGACTAGGGATTCGATAATACTGGGAAGTACGGTTTCAATGGTCAAGGCTTCGGGCAGGACGGATTTGGTATGACTAATCAGGGTTATGGAGGATTCGGAAATGGAAATGGCGCTGGGTTAATGGCTTTTGGACCTGTTGGAGTTGCTCTGGGGTACGACAACAGGGGGCGAGGCCCGGTAATGAATCAGACCAGAGTTGGTCGTAACAACGGATACGATGGATATGGAGCTGGGAATGGCAACTGGCAAGAGGACCAGTAAGAGGACGCTTTCTCCGGTGGAGGTTTCGAGGGGCCTATGGATGACTCCCAGAGGATCAGAATGCTAGAGGAGTAGATGAGGGGGGTCGTAAATCAAAGTGCTGTCGGCTTAGATATGTCAACAATGGGTCTGGTGCCTGGCCTGAGGGTGCCAATCAAATTCAAAGCTCCTACATTCGACAAGTATAAGGGGGATACTTGCCCAAAAGTGCATGTGCGGTCATATTACAGAAGGATGTCGGCGTATTCTAATGATGAGAGGATGCTAATGCATTTCTTTCAAGATAGCTTGTCAGGCCCTTCCCTCGAGTGGTATATGGGATTGGAACCAACACATATAAAGACATGGAAGCAGCTGGCAGAAGCATTTGTAGCTCACTATAAGTATAACAGCGACTTGGCACCCAATCGGGTCCAATTGCAGGGGTTGTCCCAGAAGAAGGGTGAGAGCTTCAAAGAGTATGCGTAGAGATGACGCGACATGGCTGCTAGAGTCCATCCCCCTTTGGAGGACAAGGAAATGAATGACATGTTCATAGGAACATTCACCGGTATGTTTTATGACAAGTTGTTTCACACTTCTTTGGGCAGTTTCTCAGATTTAATCCTGATGGGAGAAAAGATTGAAAGCAACATTAAACAGGGGAGATTCCAAGCTGAGGAATCCACCTCAACAGGCAATAACAGAAGGGCTTTTGGCGGACGCCGTCAAGGCGATGCAAGCGCAGTGTTTGGGGGCCGAGGCCGAGGCCGGGGCAGAGGTAGAAACCAGTACAATCAGCCGCAGCAGGTGGCAAGCGTTACTATTCCGTTTTAGCAACAACCGTTTCAGCAACAACCATTTCAACAACAACAGCAGCCACAACAGGGGGCACAGCCTGCCCAACGCAGATTCCAGGGGGGTAAACCAAGGAGGGTGTTTGAGAAGCCTCCTTCAACGTATGCATATTTGCTACAGACGTTACTAGGTTTGAACTTGGCAGAGAAGAGAACTCTGGCGCCAATAACGGGCACTCCTCCGTATGGTTATGATGCAAGCAGGCACTGTGAATTCCACTCTGGGGCTCCGGGCCACGATATAGAGGGTTGCCATGCGTTCAAACATGTAGTACAGGATCTATTGGATAGTAAGGCTATCAATTTTGGAACGGCGGGTCCGAATATAGTGCAGAAGCCCATGCCCAACCATGGGACAAACGCCATTTTAACTGAGGAGGGGTTGAATTTGATTATGAATGTCGACGATCTAAAGACACTGTTGTGCGAGGTAAAGAGCCGATTATTGTAAGGGGGTGCCTATCTAGGATGTGACGAGTATTTCTTAGAGTGTTGGACCCTAGCTGGGGGTTATGATGACTTAAAGAAAGGTATTCAGGCTTTAATAGATGGCGACACATTGCAATTTGACCGAGCAGCAATTGAAGAACCTGCAGGGGTATTAGCAGACAAGCAAAGTGATGTGGCTACTGTAACGATTCCTCGGAAAACGATCACTATAACGGCACCGGCCAAGCGACCGCCGATCACTATCACCAAGGCCGTACCAATTCCTTACGAGAGCACTAAAGCCGTCCCCTGGTCCTATGGGTTGGAAGTGTATTGTGATGGGGTGAAGATTGATGTTAATAAGCAGCCAGCTGAGACGGTAGACAACGTTGTCGATACTGGAGGTATGACAAGGAGTGGAAGGATCTTTATATCGCCTGAGGTAGAGGCTGAAAGACTGGCGAAGGGAAAGGGAAAGATGAATGAGATTGTCCCTGTGCAGGCAAGCGGAAAAGAAACGGCATCGAAAGATGTGGAAGAGTTCATGCGCCTTATCCGCAAGAGCGATTATAAGATTGTTGAGCATCTGCAACAGACGCCGTCAAAGATATCTATCCTGTCGTTGCTATTGTGTTCTGAAGCTCACAGAAATGCATTGTTGAAAGTCCTGGATACTTCCTTTGTACCCCAAGATGTTTCCGTGAATCAGCTGGAGGGGGTGTTGGCGCATGTAAACTCAGGCCATAGCTTGGGCTTTACAGATTTTGATTTAACCCCGAAGGGAAGAGAGCATAATATGGCGTTGCACGTCTCAGTGGAGTGTAGAGGATCAGTCATGTCTCATGTACTGGTAGACACCGGATCGTCTTTGAATGTGCTGCCCAAGAAAGCGATGATGAAACTAGATGTCAGAGGAATCCTGTGCACGCCCAGCGACTTGGTGGTCAGGGCATTCGATGGTACGCGAAGAACAATTTTTGGATCCATAACATTACCTCTACAGGTGGGGCCGGAAGTCTTCGCGAATGAATTTTATATCATGGACATCCAGCCAGCATACAGCTGCCTTCTCGGCCGACCCTGGATTCATGGTGCTGGGGCAGTCACGTCTACCTTGCATCAAAAGTTGAAATACATGGTAGGAGACAGCGTGGTCACTGTATGTGGGGAAGAAGATATACTGGTTAGCCATCTGTCATCATTCAAATATGTGGAGGTCGACGGCGAGATTCACGAAACACCCTGTCAGGCATTTGAAGGGTTGCGCATCAAAGACAAAGGTCCCGGGCCGAGTAAAGCGTCTGAGGTAGCCGTCTCGTCATACAAAGAAGCTCAAGCTCTAGTAGAGAATGGTGAAACAAAGGGCTGAGGCAAAGTGCTGGATATTCCCGTGAAGATGGACCGATTTGGGCTGGGATATCAACCGTCATCATCAACACCCGCTGTGGGGGCACCCCGTTTCAGAGGACCAATAACCATCACTGCTAGTGGAGTATGCCACGAGACCATCAACGCTGCTTCAGAGTCTGACGAAGGAGACAGCGATTGCGATATGGACGCCTGGATTCAGCCGAGCGTGCCAGGACAAGGATTATGCAATTAGTCTATTCAGGAGATTGTTCCTGTGACTCTTAAACAGTAATGCTTTGTTTTTTTAATTGTTGAACAATCTGGTGTCTCGCCCGGGGCATCATGATTTTGCTTAGGGCCATGCTGTTATGAACATTGCGTGTTTAACATTAAATAAAAAGCGTTTTTTTTCATGTGCAAATATTGCGATCTCTGTTTTTCTTGTTTTGTATTTTACAATAAAATGGCAACGCGGTTATTCGCTTTATACGCATTTTGAAGCATTTAACCAATCCTTTTGCAGGATAACATTTTCAGATGACATCATTGAACCACCTATGACTCGTCCCGACTTTGAGCATCTGGTATTTCAGGCCGAAGAAGAGATTGTTGAAGATGGTGACGTTCCCGAAGAATTGTCTTGGTTGGTGAAGCAAGACGAACGAGTCATTCTGCCTCACGAAGAGGTCATCGAAATTATTAACCTGGGGTCGGAAGGGGTTGAAAAGAACATCCGTATAGGAGCCGCGCTGCAGAGCGACGTCAAGCGAAGACTGGTTGAAATGCTCAGAGAGTATAGTGATGTGTTCGCTTGGTCGTATGAGGATATGCCAGGGCTTGATACAGATATGGTTGTGCACCGTCTGCCGTTGAAAGAAGAATGCCCGTCGGTCAAGCAGAAGCTTCGCAGAACTAGACCCGATATGGCAGTGAAGATTAAGGAGGAGGTTCAAAAACAGTGGGATGCTGGTTTCCTAGCTGTGACAAAATATCCCTCATGGGTCGCTAACATTGTACCAGTGCCAAAGAAAGACGGTAAAGTGAGAATGTGCGTAGATTACCGTGATTTAAATAAAGCGAGCCCGAAAGATGATTTTCCGCTTCCTCACATCGATGTGCTGGTTGACAACACTGCTCAATTCTCCGTATTCTCCTTCATGGACGGCTTCTCGGGCTATAATCAGATTAAAATGGCGCCAGAAGACATGGAGAAGACTACTTTCATTACGCCTTGGGGAACATTTTGTTATAAAGTGATGCCCTTTGGGTTGAAGAATGCTGGGGCAACGTATCAGCGTGCAATGACGACTCTTTTTCATGATATGATGCATAAGGAGATCGAAGTTTATGTTGACGATATGATTGCCAAATCCCAGACGGAGGAAGAGCATTTAGTGAATCTGCTGAAGTTATTCAAAAGGCTTAGGAAGTTCAGGCTGAGACTGAACCCTAACAAGTGCACCTTCGGGGTGAGGTCGGGTAAACTGCTGGGGTTTATCGTGAGCGAAAAAGGAATAGAGGTCGATCCTGCAAAAATAAAAGCAATACAAGAGATGCCGACGCCTAAAACAGAGAAAGAGGTGCGCAGGTTTTTAGGGAGGTTGAACTATATCGCTCGGTTCATATCTCACCTAACAGTTACGTGTGAGCCATTATTCAAGCTGTTGAAAAAAGACCAGGCGGTAACGTGGAACGAAAATTGTCAAAAGGCGTTCGATAAAATAAAGCAGTATTTGCAGGAGCCTCCTATTTTGATACCTCCAGTGGCAGGGAGACCCTTGATTATGTATTTGACAGTTCTTGAGGGAAGTATGGGTTGTGTTCTCGGTCAATATGACGAGACAGGAAGAAAAGAGCATGCGATCTACTACTTGAGTAAGAAATTTACTGAATGTGAATCTCGATATTCAATGCTTGAAAAAACTTGTTGCGCGCTAGCCTGGGCCGCCAAGCGTTTGAGGCAATACATGCTGAATCATACAACCATGCTCATCTCGAAGATGGATCCTATCAAATATGTATTCGAAAAGCAAGCATTATCGGGGAGAATTGCCCGTTGGCAGATGGTCTTGACTGAATATGACATCCAGTATGTCTCGCAGAAGGCTATAAAGGGAAGTGTATTGTCTGAGTACTTGGCCGAGCAGCCTATTGAAGATTACCAATCGATGAGGTTTGATTTTCCTGACGAGGATATCATGTACCTAAAGATGAAAGATTGCGAAGAGCCGTTGCCAGACGAAGGACCAGAATTGGGTTCCAAATGGAAGTTGATCTTTGACGGAGCTGTAAACGCTTACGGTAGCGGAATAGGGGCAATCATCACCACTCCACACGGGTCGCACATCCCGTTTACTGCTCGATTGACCTTTCCGGTTACCAATAATGAAGCCGAATACGAAGCTTGTATCACGAGGCTTGAAGAAGCCATTGATTTGCGAATCAAAAACCTGGACGTATACGGAGACTCAGCTCTGGTGGTGAATCAAATCAAAGGAGAATGAGAGACACGTCAACCCAATTTGATACCGTACATGAATTATGCGAGGAGATTGTTGCCTTTCTTTGACAAGGTTGAATTGCATCATGTACCGCGAGCAGAAAATCAGATGGCTGACGCCCTGGCCACTTTGTCCTCCATGTACAAAGTCAACTTCTGGAACGAGGCTCCCAGAATTGTTATCTCTCGGCTTGACAGACCTGCCTTCGTATTTGCCATTGACGAAGCATCTGATGATAAACCTTGGTATTTTGATATCCTTAATTTCCTGAAGAACAAAGAGTATCCGGCTGGGGCGTCCAGTCAAGATCAGAAGACTCTCAGGAGATTGGCGGGTAATTTCTATCTGAATTCGGACGGTGTCTTATACAGAAGAAATCACGACCTGGTGCTACTACGTTGTGTAGACGAAAAAGAGGAGAAGTTGCTCATAGAGGAAATACATGAGGGTACCTTTGGTACGCATGCTGGTGGGTATGCTATGACGAGAAAGCTGCTGCGGGCAGGTTATTTTTGGCTAACTATGGAAACTGATTGTTTCAAGTTTGTGAGGAAGTGCCACAAGTGCCAAATTTATGCAGATAAGATCCATGTGCCTCCGAGTCCTCTGAATGTGATGTCATCGCCGTGGCCATTCTCGATGTGGGGCATCGATATGATTGGAAAGATCGAGCCAACGGCTTCTAATGGACACCGGTTTATTCTAGTAGCAATCAATTATTTCACCAAGTGGGTGGAAGCGGCATCTTACGCAAATGTAACTAAGCAGGTGGTAGCCAAATTCATCAAGAGAGATATCATCTGCAGATATGGAATCCCCAAGCGGATAATCACTGACAACGGTTCAAACCTGAATAATAAAATGATGAAGGAGCTCTGTCAGAATTTCAGGATCGAGCATCACAACTCCTCCCCTTACCGACCCAAGATGAATGACACTGTTGAAGCGGCCAATAAGAATATAAAGAAGATCGTTCAGAAGATGGTGGTGACCTATAAAGATTGGCATGAGATGCTACCTTTCGCTTTGCACGGTTATCGTACGACGGTACGCACATCAACCAGGGCAACTCCGTTCTCATTGGTATATGGAATGGAAGCAGTGCTACCACTGGAAGTTGAGATCCCTTCTCTGAGAGTACTACGAGATGTCCAACTAGATGAGGCAGAATGGGTGAAAGACAGGTTGAACCAGCTGAGCTTAATGGATGAGAAAAGGCTAGCTTCTCTAGCATACGGTCGTTTGTACCAGAGCCGAATGAAGAAAGCATACGATAAGAAGATACATCCTCGGAGCTTTCAGACGGGCGACCTTGTGCTGAAGAGGATTCTCCCACCACAGGCAGATCACAGGGGCAAGTGGACCCCCAACTAGGAAGGGCCATACGTTGTCAGAAAAGTCTTTTCAGGAGGAGAGTTGTTGTTGTCCACCATGGACGGTGAAGACTTTACATCGCCTGTGAATTCGGACGCAGTTAAAAAATACTTTGCTTGAAATTGACCCGCTGGACAGAAAAAAGAGAGTCCAGGCAAAAATGGGGCATCCTGGCGAACCAAAAACAGAATGAAAGGTTCGGGAAAAAATTAGGGATAAAATTGAAAAAATGTACGCCCGCGAAGTTGAAAACCTACACTGGACAGCTTCGGCAAAAAGGGGTATCCCGGTGAACTGAAAACCCGTAAAGGGCGGTTCACGCAAAAGTTAGGGATTTGAAAAGCAAATGACTGCGGTCCGAATTTGATACTGCATTTGAGCTTTGGTGCGGGAGAATATACCTGAGGGGGCGATTATCAGATACAATCTCTTCGAAAGTGTGGATACCGGAAAAGCATTAGAGTCGGGCGAGTCATAGGAGGATCAGTTCGTGATGTTCGTCTGCATCCCGTTGCCGACATGTGTACAAATTTGATTTGTCATTATATTTATGCTTCTTGTGCATACTTGTATATTTGTTGTGCGTAGCTTCCTCTTTTCAGGAGTTACATCCCGTGTACAAAACTCTGCCCATTCAGGGGCCCTATCAATAAAATATGTTATTCAGTACTTGATGCTGGTTCTTTACTGTTTTGTGCATGATAAACGCCTAGGTTTAATGAAACTAGCATGTATATAACGTCACCGGCCCTTGCCAATAATTGCTAAAACTTTGAATTAACTGAAAATGATGTCACTAACGCTAACCTGAATAGATTTGGTTGCGTAGACCTGTCTTGTCTTGTTTGTGGTGTTGCAGGGTTCGTAGCCGTATGAGGAGGACGATCAAAAGATTGCAGTATGGATCAGAAGCTCGTAACGAAAGACTCGCTCCCCACGCAGGTCGTGCTTCCAAGATAACAATGTCCCTTACTGAAGAAGGATCGAATTTCCCAGCTAGTCGTAGCTTATGCCAAAGGATATTCTCCAGCAAAGTCGTCCATCCTCAGCAGAGGTTGGCGATTCCAAGATTGTAGGCTGTATTCAGACAGTGTAGTATCCCCCAGAAAGATTCCCCTATCTCGAGCGGAGTGGTTTAGCCTCAGAAGATTAACATTTCCAACTCGTGAGTTGTATTCAGACAGTCTACCCTTCCCAGTAGGGTCAGTTACTCTCCTCCAGCGGAGACAGTTGATTTTTCCCGAGAGAATCGTTTCGTCCCCAGCGGAGTTCTCTTTTCAGCAAGTGTTCTCTTTCCTCCCAGTGGAACTCGAAGATTAAGACTCTCCCCGGCAGAGTTGGTTGCGCCCTGGCATTTATTTTGTCAGAATACCGTGTGATATCCGTTCATTACCCAGCAGAAGTCCAATCATACCGGGCGCATCTGCTATTCCCCAGCAGAGTTATATTCCCCAACAGGGTTGACTTCACTCTTCCAGCATTTATTTTGCTGGAATAATTCTGTAGCACCTGGCTGTCCCCAGCGGAGTCGGCATTGTCTTCAGCATTTATTTTGCTGAAGCGGTTTCCTGTATCTCAACAGTTCGAGTCTGCATTTGCATTGGCATATAGTAAAAAAGAGCGTGGCATTTCCATGTCGAATGGAGCATTGCGTCATTGTCAAACATATGCATTTTGAAACATAAACCAGGCGTGAGACATTCAACGAAAGTGTCAGCTTTGGCATTATTCCCCACAGAGTTATCATGATGAATTTCTCTTTGTCCCCGAGCAGAGTTATTGGTGTAAATGTCTCTCGTTTTCCCCGCCAGAGTTGCTAGTTGAAGTTTCTCTAGTCCGACCAACGGATTACTTTCTTCAAATCAGTTGTTACGTCAGCGTTAAAGGGTTTCGTGAATCAGAATTTCAGAGGCTGCCGCCGGTTATCCGAACAGGCGTCCGGTAGCTTGGTTTCCAGATGTCCCCAGTAGAGTCCGCCCCAAAGTCGCTGTCACGTCAGTACTAAGAAGTTTGTGGGTGGGATCAATGGAGAAATGGGTCCTGACGTGGACAATCTATTCCTATATTGACGGGATTTCTTCGTGGTAGAGAAGTGGGTGTCCTAACGTGGACAGATTTATTTCCCCGGGTTTATGAGAGGTGCTAGTCCTAACGTGGATAGATTTGATTTCTTGGTATTGATTAAATGTGAAGTCCTGACGCGGACAAGATTGATTACTCCCTGTGCTGGTGTCCTGACGTGGACCATTTATTCCCAGCAGTTATCTTCCTTCGTAATGACGAGATGTGAGTCCTGACGTGGACAAGTTTTATTTCTTTAGCAGGTTGAGATGTGAGTCCTGACGTGGACAAGTTTTATTTCTTCAGCAGGTTGAGATGTGAGTCCTGACGTGGACAAGTTTATTTCCTCAGCGAGTCGAAGATGTGAGTCCTGACGTGGACAAATCAAGATAAAGTGGATTCCTTACGTGGAAAGATTGTATTCCTTACGTGGAAAGATGGTATTCCTTACGTGGAAAGATGGTATTCCTTACGTGGAAAGATCGATTCCTTACGTGGAAAGATGGTTTCTTTACGTGGAAAGATGATTCCTTACGTGGAAAGATGTGATTCCTTACGTGGAAAGATGTGATTCCTTACGTGGAAAGAGATGGATTCCTTACGTGGAAAGATGTATTCCTTACGTGGAAAGTCTAGTCCTGACGTGGACAGATCCAGAAGAGAGGTGATTCCTTACGTGGAAAGAAGATGTATTCCTTACGTGGAAATTTTATTCCTGACGTGGACGAAGTTTATTCCTGACGTGGACGAATTTTATTCCTGACGTGGACAAGTTTATTCCTTACGTGAAAAGAAGTTTATTCCTTACGTGGACGAAGGTTATTCATAATGTGGAGAGGTTATTCCTAACATGGACGATGTTATGCCTAATGCGGACAAGTGTATTCCTAACGTGGAAGAGTTTATTCCTAACGTGGACGGTTTATTCCTGACGAGATGTGCTAGTCCTAACGTGGACAATTCATTCCTATGTTGATAGAATCCCCTCGTGCTGACGAAATGCAGACGAGTCACCCCTAGCGAAGTCGCCGAGATTTTTCCGGGTTGACGGCAGGTGGAATCCTAACGTGGACAAGTTTAGTTGAGATTTCTTTGATGATAGAATCTTTTTCAGGCTGATGAAAATAATCCCCAGAACGATCGCTAATGGATAAGTTCGTTGCTGTAACAACCAGATCTAATCAGCAAATGTTGTTCCCCAAGCAGTAGTGCAGTTTATTTCTGCGGTTGGCAAATTTCTGGGTTCTTAGTATTCAACCGTCTCGTACCTCGAATGTTTGAAGGTCGTCCGCTCTTCACCCAATCGGGTCCAAGTCGCTTGAATAGGGGCAGCTGTTGCACCCTAAAATTTGCTCAACCTACTTCACTTGGTTTATGTTTCAATTGCATTAGCATTTGCATATAAGGTCATGTACATAGTCTAATCATTTGCATAGCATAGCATAGAAAATCATCCAACAAGGGACCAAGTACTATTCTCATCTCTATGAGCCTATCAAGAGGTTATTGTCCAAATTCAGGCCTATCCAAGTCATCAGAAAGAAATTGAAATCTAAGAAGTCAGTGGATCAAGCAGTGGGTCTCTCTCCTATCTTGAGGGTATTTGAAGATCATCAAAGAAGTTATGAGCTGTGAATTGAGCATGGAGGGTATCTAGACATCATGGAAGACATAGAGAGTCATTTTGAAAGTGAGACAAGTCATTGATGTGATCACAAGAGTTGCAGTTGAAGACAGTCAACTAGGGTTTCATCTGGGTCAACCCTGGGTCAACCCTAGGTCAAATGATTGATTGAAAGGCATCAAGGTCTATCTGAGAGATGTGGGGTTCATCATTTGACATGTAGATAAGGATGTGGTGTTGTGCCAAGAAGAAATCAGGAGAAATCAAGAAGAAGAGGAGTTTCTAAATTAGGGTTTCTGTGTAAAATCCCCTGATTTAGGTCAAACTTCCCAGCAAGATAATTCAAAATGCAAGCTTCAAATGGATCCTTGGTCAACATGAAACTTGTAGAGGATCTCAATACCTTTAATTTGAGTGGTGGAAGACATCAAGGAGATTTATAGAACTCAAGTTATGGTCCTTGCAAGTTACAGGTTATCTGAGGCATTTGAAATTTTGTCTGTGAAAGTTACTTGACTTCGAAGCAACTTTTACCCCTCAAGGAAATTTCAAATTAATTTCTGGTCAACATAAGAGTTGTTCCTCATTGTCTTATCTTTCTATAAAGGTATGGTATGCCTTCATATGATTTGTGGAACTCTACTTATGGTCTTGGAAAGCAAAGGGTATTTTGGTCATTTGAGAATTACAGGTCATTTCAAGCCTATGCCCAAAACTCGTACAAGGAAGCTTCAAATGAAAAACTTCACAACATCAAACTTGCTCCAAATGACATTTTGAGTCTAGAAAAGTGATGATGAAAGTTTGGAAAGGCTCATAGCTCAAGGTTTCAAATTTGGTCATTTAAAAAGGGAATTTAATGAATAAAAGTGACCTAAAATTGAGATTTTTCATAATTTGGCCAAATGGGATGAAATTATAGGTCATTTTGATTGGAAAAAATGTTTTAAGAACATTGGCAAAAGTGGATTTTTGAGTTTGGTTCAAAATTTGGAAGTTATGCTTGGTTACTTATGTATGAAGTAACATAATCAAAATCCAAGGGAAGTGTGCACAAGAAGTTTCTACAAAGTTCTAGAGCTTTCTAATTTCATCTATATATTGAATTGAGAGGCTTCATTCAAGGGTTGGTGATTCATTTTGTTTACAACACATAGTTTCATATCATTCTTCCATTTTGCAAAACCATTTCAAACTCCATCAAATCTTCATCAATTTCCAAAGTTCTTGATCCTATCATTATCTAAATCATTCAAGGATCAAATTTCCATCAGAATCTGGTTGAATTGAGGAAGAAATCGTGCTATCCAACTTCATCATCCAAAGTGCAAGAAGAAGTGGTTACAAGAATCCAAGAGGTGTGAGCAGGGATTATTGCATACAGAATCAAGGATCAAGTGTGCTGATCAAATCCAGAGCATTGCAAGCCTTGGATCCAAAGAATTCTCCACCTGTTTTCATCATTTACACCAGGTTGGTAATCTCATCGAATTGGCATGATTTAGTTAGAATAAGGTAGAATCCTTAGGTTAGAATTGTTAGGTTAGGTTAGAGGATCATTTCCATAAAGTTTGAGAAGGTTTCATGGAGGTTACCATAGAAGCACCAAATCTGTTAGAGTTTAGAACTCCTAGAATATGGCATGATATTCTTAGATGTATAGCTCAGGATAATCAGCATGGCGTGTAGATTGTGTTAGGGTAAGAGTTGGCAAGAATTGGAATGTTTGATCTCAGTGCAAAATGGTGGAAACAGGACTTTCTACCTATCAGGTTTGAATTTTGAGTGAGTTTTAGAGGAAGATATTATCATGGTTGTGTAGAGGGGAAGAAGTAGAGCAACTTTGCTCTTTACAGATTGGAATTTAATGGGGAATTGAGGTTGTATGAATGAGTTGAAGATCTGGTTCATGAGCTCGTGCATGGGGCTTCAATGGAGGAAACCCTAGCTTTGGAGAAGATACATGAGGACCGTTGGATGAGGTCTCTCTTGTTGACTGAAGATCTGATCGCATGGCCATGGTTTAAAACTGGAATTTGGAGGGAACTCTGGGTGCCAAACGCACCGTTTCATTAATTCCTTCTGATGGGCTCAAGTTGCCCCTGCTTTCCACACCCCCTAGTTGCCAGGCCCAATGAAAATGAACTGAGTTTCTTGCTAATTGCACCGTTTACCCTCTTTTTTATTTTTTGTTGTGTTTTCTTATCACTGGGCCCAGACGCGCTTTGCTATGCGCGCCCCCCAGTCTGGGCCCATCATCATGTTTTTACTGAACAAAATGCTAACTGCACCCCTAATCTCATTTAATCCATATTAATTTCTTTCATTTTTTTAATTCTTTGAAAAATCATAAATAATTGAAAAATGCTTATTTTTTAGTGGTTGTTTTTGCATTAGGTTTATATTTCTGTTGAGAAAATTAAGAAATAATAAAATTCAAATTTGATTTTGTTTTAGCATTTTTAGAATATTTTTCTTTTAAATAGCTTTTTAAGTGGTTTAATTTGATGCATGATATTGTTGATTTTAGTTTAATTAGATGCTTTTACATTTATGATCCATTCTTTTTAGGTTGATTAGCTTAGAACTTTAGCTTGTATATAAAATTTAATCCATGATTTTAGGACTTAATTTTAGATGATTTGTTTAAGTGTGATTAGAAGATTCAAAACTAGGGTTTAGGAGATAACATAGGTATAGTAAATCTTTTCTTTTAGGAGTTGTAGTTTGAATCTTTGGGGTATGGGACTATAGGGGTTAGGGGTAGATAATAGATCCCTTAGAAATTACTAGGTTTCCCCTATTCTACTATTACTATTAGTATATTGCTTGTGCCTGCTTGACTGTGTGGTGTGCCCTCTCTAGGGTTATTTCATTTGACTGTGTGGGGTATTGGGTTTGTTTGGGGATGGGGTGAGCTGAAGACCTTGATGATGAAGTCCATTGGAGATTAAGAGAATGAAGACAAACTTCCAGAGCTGATGAGGAGTATCTCTTGCTGGCAGCTGTTGAAGGTTGTAGGATCTAGGAGTTAGGCAGAGCTCTAGAGTAGAAAGCTTGATTCACAAACATGGAAGGTCTTGTTTGCCTCCATCCCTCTCTATGATGCAGAGTCTCTCTAAGACCTTCACCCCCTTCCTTTGGAAGGCTTGGTGATAGTGTCTAAGAGATAGAACTCTTGAGAGAAATATTCTATGTGTTGTCAGCAGTCTGTTTGCCACCCTTGGTGGTCAACTAATTGCTTAACACCCCAGTTCATTCTTGTGATTGATTCCTCAGCTTGGAGATTGCTACTTGATGGGCTACAGACGTGTCTACTTAATGCGTCTAGCGGTATCTTACTGCAAGTGCACAGCCTATCGAAGTAATATTTAAGATTATCGATCCACAGGGATTCTATCGTTACTTAGTGCTAGATGAACTTCTAGTTTAGCTAAGGCGAATAGTTGTCACGATTGTTGTTGGTTTCCTAAGACTATTGAAGGCGGAATTAAATTTAAGTTTTTAATAAAATAATACTAAGACGGTCGGTATGTAATTATACTAACTTAGGTGGGTCAATCTAACCTAGGCTTATAAAGATGTTCACTTAACCTATTCGGTAGAGATTACTAGTTTGAATACCCTCAACTCACACTCTCGTGGTCTTGAATCAGATCTTATCCCTAAAGCCCTATGCCTGCTCTCGCTAGTCCATAAGTGTTTAGAGATAATTTTTGGAAACTAAATAATTCTAATTTATCTTAAAGCGCTCTCGCTGTATTTAATTTAAATGCCTAACTTTAGCTATCTGGTTAAAATCTCACACTCTCGTGGTCTTGACCCAACCTAATACCCTTTTCTTACTCTCGTAACGAAAAGGTCGAATTTAATTAAAAAGCATCAGCCAGAATGTTAAGCGATTAATTATTTTATCCCATGGTTATATTTCACCGGTTAGGTTAGTTATAACTACATACCGCCCTAAGGTATTTAGCTACTCATCGAGGTTAAATCAGACTCAGAGTTAATTATTGACTTACTAATGGCAGAAAAATAAATAGACATTATAAATAAATTAAATTGCAATAACTGAAAAACCTGATTAACAAATATCTGAGTAGACTCCTTCTTCCACAGGCCGGAAGGCTTGGAGTAGGCGGAAATAAAAATTAAAACGAATGCTGAAGGCTGGAAACAAATAAAAGTATAACAATTCCCTAATGTTGGAAATTGTTACACGGTGGGTTTGGATACAAATAAAATAAGGCAGAAAATAAAATGCTGGAAATAATAATTCTGATGGTAAGGTAATTCGGCAGAGCTTCCGCAGGAAATTTGGATACTGAAGTCTGTCCCTGAATCCTCCTGAGCTGGTCCTATTTATAGAGCTTCCAATGGGCTGGTCCTTGGTCTTTTGCTTCTTGGGCTTTGCTGAAGTGGTTGAGAAAATGTTGGAAAGTGGCAGCAGAAAATGGGAGAAGTCTCCCTCACGTGCTGCCTTGAGGAGAATTTCCAGGAGGAGTGGGCATCACTGGTGGCTTGACGTAGTCTGAGTCAAAATTCAAGTTATATCTTTGTCACGGGCGTGACAAGGTCTTCACGCTCGTTGTTTGATGTTTTCAAGTGTCACGGTCGTGACTACTTCCTCACGGTCGTGATGTCCCAAAGTAAGGTGTCACGGTCGTGACACCCTTGTAACGACCGTGGTCGTAACAAATTATGCAGAGTTTATGCAGGCTTCTGTCTTGCTTCATTTCTTGTGGTTTCTTTGTTCCTTTCTTCTTAATTCATGATTTGGCCTCACATATCGATGTACCTGCAAAATAGTAAGAAAAAACTCGAGGAATCGAGCGTTAAAACGGTGAATGCGCGGTAAAAGTCAATGAAATCTAGCGATATAACCGATGCGTTTTCTCGTCATCAAACTTCCCCAAACTTAAACCTTTGCTTGTCCTCAAGCAAATAGTCGGTTGAAAATCGGCGGACAAGATTTTATTCGCGCATACTCATAGCAAACCGTCCGGTGGATCGTTTCGTCGGATAGTCCGGTACTTTGATAGAACACTACCGATACACTAATGACATAAGCAACAGGCTATGTCGTCGACTTCCCGTCAAGCGAAACAATCGGCAATCACATTGCGATTTCACCTAGAGTTTTTCGATCTTATTTCACCCGGTTCGTTCTAGCGCAGTCACATTAAGCCCTTTGCCTTCGCACGCACGTAGTGGAGTAGCCGGTTAGCGATTTTGATCCTTTTTTTTGCACGGGGTCTGGTACACGAGTGTGGTAACCCTTCATGTTTTATCTGATGCGGAGGTTGTGGGGGATCGAGCCGTAGCACGCCCTACCGAGTTCAGAACCAGTACCTCTGAACCAACCCGGAACGGAGTCCTTCTCATATTTCTCGTTTCTTATCTGCGACCGTGTACTTTGGTGCAATCTCTTTTCATTTTGCATTGAGATACGAAGGATCATTATTGATTAGGCATCAAACGCTTATATTCATCGGCTCCCCACGTGGTTTGTGTTCAGACGGTGCTGACTGCTAGTATAAACTACTGGGGGTTACTTTTGAACTGAAACTAAAGGTGCACTCGCAATGGTGATCGGGATGGAATTTCTTAAGCAGGGGGTCGAAGATGTCAAGATTGTATTGGTCTTGTTTAATCGTTCCCGGCTTCGTAATTACGAACCATTCGGTGGTAAGTCGGGTAATGCGAGTAATTTAAGGATTTTTCTAGTATGGCTTAATAATCGGGGAAAACTCGATATTAAAGAAAATAACGCACAGATTTGCTCATTTCATTGATTTTCTAAAAGGAATACAACAGAATTGAAAGTACATTGAAATGAAAAGTACCTCTCCCACACTATATCAGACATTGTCCTCAATGTTGTGATATAATAGCGGTATAAATACAGTACAAGACTAAAACTGAAAAACAACATAAAAGCAAACTACTGCTGCTGGTGATCGCGGGCTCGGCCTCTGGTGCGAGAGCGGCGTCTGGAGGGAGTCGCGTCGGGATCAGAGCCGGTGCCGGAGGTAGCAGTAATGCTGATGCGGAGCGCCTCGAGCTCGCCGAAAAGTTCTCCAAACCGCTCATTGGTGGCCGCGTGGTTGGCAGCAATGGTGCCGAGCAGAGCGTCGTACTGTGCCTTCTGCTGACGCTCTAGTGCTGCGTTCATCAGGTTCTGCTGGTGGATCGCAAATAGGACGTCCTCAAGTGTGGCAGCGGGAGCCGCCTGCTGTCGGGTGGAAGTCTCGGGGATGTCCTGGGCATGCTCAGCTGCATCCATGGCGTCCTGCATCTCGTCCACTGGGGCGTCTGGCTGATCATCATGTACCGGGGCGTGATCCGCAGCAGCTGGTAAGGCAAAGAGCCAGTTGGCTAGGTTTGCTGGGTCGATGCGTGTGCGGGACGGCAGAGTGATGTGGTGGAAAACGGTGCCATTGACAACAGGGCTGTACCTGCCATCCTCTCGCTGCGCGATCAGGTGGGCGGACCGGCAGTAGCTCATGGTCAGGAAATCGGCGGCGAGGTGCGGCAGATCAGCGAGCGCGTCACCAAGCCCCAGCTGAATGGCGAGGGTGGTGACAATGCCTCCAATGAAGAACGGGGATGAGCCTCGGTGCGCGATGGCCTGGATGTGGTAGAGCATAAAGGGGGCAGCGTTGATTGGCTCGTCATGAAGGGCACAGTACAAAAACAGGAGCTCCTTTGAGTTGAGCTTGTGGTTGCTCTCTCTAGCAAAGATGGTGTTGCAGAGGACCCGGTGAAAGTAGCGGATAGCCGGGTTGTGGATGTGTGTGGCGTTGAGACTCTGGAAGGTGGTCGCACGGGTGTTGGTGAGGTCGTGCCACAGTGTGAATGCTTGTTCACTGAAGTTGTCGGGCACGCGACGGTGGGCTTCGGTGCCGTGGTCGAAACCTAACAGCTCGGCAATCCTGGTTTGTGTGAGGTTGAACTCCCGGCCAAGCAGTCTGAATGTTACGATGCCGGTAAGCTGACTCTGAGAACCATGAGAGGTGATGTAGCTGTAGGAGCTGAGGAACTCCAGCGTCAGAAGTTCGAAAGTAGGCTGTGGCTGGTGACAGAGGTCCCACAGGCCAACCTTCTGCAATAGGCTTTGGACGCTGGACAGCATACCGAGTTCTTGCAGACAGTCGGTGGAAATGTACCGGGTGGGTTGCAGACCGCGGTTCTGGAAGCGGACGAAACGGTCTCGCTGGGTTTCTCCGGCTTCTCCTTCTCTGAAAATGATGGAATCCATAACATGCAAATGTGAAGAGTGAGGGTGGAAGGATTTTTGTGAGGTTTTGGAGGAAGAGTGGTAGAATGAGGGAGGTTGGTGTTCGGGTTAAATACGGGACAGTGGAATTGAAATGGTTAATGGTAATGGTGGATTAATGGGGTAGTGGAGAGGTTTTGGCGGTTTGGGAATGAGTGGGGATTGTGTTAGATAGGTTATGGATGGAGAAGAAGAGTGGACACGATGAGAAACAGTTCTGTTTCTCACGATCTCTGTAATAGAGATCGTCACGGTCGTGACTTAGGCGTAACGGTCGTGACACGCTAAATGAGCACGTCACGATCGTAAGTGGGGCGTGACGACCGTGAGGCTGTGTGGTGCTGAATAATTCCCAGAAAAGCACATTGTCTCACGTTATTTTTAAATTAATAATAATTCATTTTATTTAGTAGCACTTATATGAACACACACCATAGTATATAGCATTTGCGACACAGTAGTATACGAGCCTAAGACAAAATAGTGCAGTCATACAGTATATGGTCACACAGTGTATAGAAAAGAAATAGAAAAATTATTTAAGCTGCTAAAATGAAGAATCAATTGAAATAAAAAGTGCATGGCATAAAGAAAAACTGAAATTACATAAACTCAAATTATGTTATGAAATCGTTGCGAAAGATAAATTTAACTGGGAATGAAAATAATGATAAAAAATAATGAGAAAAGAATTAATAAACTAAATCACTGATAGCCGGTTCAAAGGCGTTTCTTCAGGTCTTCGATGGCGGAGTCCAGATGATAGAATTGTTCACAGGCCATGTCAGTCAATCCCACGATGTCCAACCGCATACTCTTAATGTCTTCTCTGAATAGATTAATGTCAGCTTGATAGGCATTGAGAGTGTGCATGATGTTCTGCAAGTTGTTAGCGTACTCTCCGTGATTCGCTCCAGGGGTTTCATGAACTTTGTCAGTTGGGTCAATGTCATGGTATCCAAGAGGTGTCTCGGGGTCAGTTTCAACAGCGGTCATTATATCATCTGTTATCCTGTGAGACTGAGGTGTTTCAGGAGTGGCTGGATAATCAGGTGGGTTTAACTCATAAAGCCAATTATCCTTATTATGAACACTTACTTTTGCATGATTGGGCAATGTGAACAGGGTGACTACTGTGTTCCGGATCAGGTACTCAAAAGGTGGGCGTCCTAAATTCCTTATAATATGTCTATTGAAGCAGAATTTAAGATTCATCAGGCGTACGGTTCCCAGACGGGTGCACCTGTCCAGTTGGTACCTAAGTCCTAAGGCATCAGCAATCATGGTTACAAGACCTCCTACCACTATAGGTAATTCAGGTTCATCTTGGATGCGGGTGAAGGTTTGCATCATGAAAGGGACACCATTAACACACTGTCCAGTATTGAAACATGACATAATAAATAATTCATCCTTAGAGACTCCGGTAATGTTTTCTTCTTTTCCAAAAAAGGTGTGGGCGAGGAATTTGTGGAAGTAACGAAGAGCAGGGTTATGGATCTCATCATTGTTCATGTCATTTGGTTCAGGGTGGTAGTTTCCGGTCAGAGTTCCCCAAAAGAAATCTAGCTCCACATCCATCAATTCTACCTGTGTGGTAGTAAAGGCAAAAGGTCCACTAGGGAATCCTAACAGGTCAGCTAGTTCTTTGTGGTTAAAGTCGTATTCTATTCCGAATAGGCGGAAACTAATGAATCCTTTCCTAGAACCAAAACCGCGCTCAGGTAGGTAAAGTAGGGAACTAAGGAACTCAAGGGTGAGCTCTCGGTAAGTCGCAAACTTGTGTTGGATCATTGCATTTTCCCATCCGAGTCGGTTGAACAGGTACATGACACTATCCTGTATACCTAAGGTCTCCATAGTCTTTTCATTTGGGTACAGGGTCAAATCCATTTGCCTCTGTGACAACTCTTCGAACTTTATTCTTTGGTTCCTACCTCTAAATTGGGTTTCCATATAGTTAATAGGTTGGTTAGCCATAGTCAGTGAAAATACGGTGGAAACAATTCAGTGGAAAAGACTTTAGAAAATCTGTAAAAAGTGATTTAGGATAAAAATAAGAAAATGAAATGCTAAAATGTAATGGCTATAATAGTAATGGAAAATAAAACTAACAAAACAATTTAAACAAATAGTAGTAACGATAATCAAGAAATGCTCAAAAAGAAAAGAATAGTTTAAAATAGGTAAATAGGTGAATGGGTTGCCTCCCACTAAGCGATGTTTTTATTGTCAAAAGCCTGACGTAACGCTGAGGTTTAGATTAATCAGGGGAATTAGCGGACAATTTCAAAAGTTTTAGATCATTCGTATAGTCTCTATTTTCAACTTTATGATAATGTTTTAGGCGCTGTCCGTTTACTATGAATGGTTCATTGTTCCTACCCTTGATTTCTATTGCTCCACTTGGGAATACTTTAGTTATATCAAAGGGTCCTGACCATCTAGACTTTAATTTTCCAGGAAAGAGCCTAAGTCTTGAATTAAAAAGGAGTACAACGTCTCCCACACTGAATTCTTTCTTAGATAGGCGTTTATCATGCCATCGCTTGGTTCTTTCCTTATACAGCTTAGCATTTTCATATGCATCTAACCTTAATTCTTCTAATTCGTTAATGTCTAGGATTCGCTTTTCTCCTGCAGCGTTATAGTTCATATTGAGAGTTTTGATCGCCCAATAAGCCTTGTGTTCTAGTTCTACTGGGAGGTGACAAGATTTTCCATAAACTAGTTTGAAAGGTGTAGTACCTATGGGAGTCTTGTAAGCGGTCCTATAAGCCCATAGAGCTTCATTAAGTTTAGATGACCAATCTTTCCGAGATATGGCGACAGTCTTTTCTAAGATTTGTTTTATCTCTCTGTTTGAGACTTCGACCTGTCCACTTGTTTGTGGGTGATATGGTGTAGCCACACGGTGCCTCACTCCATACTTAGATAGTAATTTGTCAAAAATTTTTGAAATGAAGTGTGAGCCACCGTCGCTTATGACGAGTCGAGGTACACCAAATCTGGGAAAGATTATGTTTTTGAAAAGCTTGATTACTACTCGTGCATCGTTTGTAGGAGAAGCTATGGCTTCGATCCATTTCGAGACATAATCAACAGCTACGAGTATGTAATTATTACCGAAAGATGATGGGAATGGTCCCATGAAATCTATTCCCCAGACGTCGAAGATTTCTACTTCCAAAATTCCCTTTTGGGGCATTTCATCTCTTCTTGAAATATTGCCGGTGCGTTGACACCGATCGCAACTTATAACAACGATGTGGACATCCTTCCATAGATTAGGCCAGTATAAGCCGGCTTGCAAGATTTTTGCACAGGTCTTGGAAGTGCTCGCATGTCCACCATAAGGAGATGAATGACATTGGGCAATGACATCTTCTATTTCTTCTTCGGGAATACATCGGCGAAAGATTCCATCTGGTCCTCGTTTGAACAATAATGGTTCATCCCAATAGTAATGTTTCAGATTATGAAAGAATTTCTTTTTCTGCTGATAGGTTAGATCTGGTGGAAGAGCCCCTGCGGCTAGGTAATTGACAATGTCAGCGTACCATGGCAGTCCTACAGTTGTCTGTATTATTTCCACGGGTTCTGGTTCATTTATATCTAACTGCGCTAGGTTGCTTCCTATTTGTGCTATCAGCTGTTCGTACGGAAAATCATCGTTAATCGGCACTTGTTCGGGTTTAATACCTTCTATGCTAGATAAATGGTCCGCTACGACGTTTTCAGTACCTTTTTTGTCTTTTATTTCTAGATCAAACTCTTGTAGGAGTAAAATCCATCTTAGGAGTCTTGGCTTAGCATCCTTCTTAGTTAACAGATATCGGATAGCAGCGTGGTCTGTGTAGATGATTATTTTCTCTCCAACTAGGTAAGAGCGGAATTTGTCAAGCGCAAAGACAACTGCTAGCAATTCTTTTTCTGTAGTGGCGTAGTTCATCTGGGCAGAATCCAAGGTTCTACTCGCATAGTAAATCGCATGGAGTTTCTTTTCTTTTCTCTGACCCAGGACTGCGCCCACAGCATAGTCACTCGCATCGCACATGATTTCAAAAGGTAATCTCCAGTCAGGGGGTTGCATGATTGGTGCGGTGATGAGGGCTGTTTTTAGAGTTTTGAATGCCTTAAGACAATCTTCATTGAATATGAACTCAGCGTCTTTCATCAATAAACCAGTAAGAGGTTTAGTAATTTTCGAGAAATCTTTGATGAATCGTCGGTAAAAACCGGCGTGTCCTAAAAAGCTTCGTATTTCTCGAACGGTTTTAGGAGGTTGAAGATCTTTTATTACTTCAATCTTGGCTTTATCGACTTCAATTCCCTTATCTGATATCACATGCCCTAATACTATTCCTTCGTTGACCATAAAATGACATTTCTCCCAGTTAAGCACGAGGTTCACTTTTACACATCTTTCTAACACCATTTCTAAGTTTGATAGACATCCTTCAAAGCTTTGCCCGCATACAGAGAAGTCGTCCATGAACACTTCCATGATGTTGTCTATAAAATCTGCGAAGATTGACATCATACATCTTTGAAAGGTTGCAGGAGCGTTGCACAACCCAAAGGGCATTCGCCTATAAGCGAACGTTCCATAAGGACATGTGAATGTAGTCTTCTCTTGATCATCAGGATGGATAGGGATTTGGAAAAATCCTGAGTAACCATCAAGGTAACAGAAGTAAGAATGCTTGGCTAATCGTTCTAACATTTGATCTATGAAAGGTAGTGGGAAATGATCTTTTCGAGTGGCTTTGTTTAGTTTACGATAATCTATGCACACTCTATATCCCGTCACTACTCTTTGCGATAGCGATTCGCCTTGAGCGTTTTTCACAACAGTGATACCTCCTTTCTTTGGCACTACCTGTATTGGACTAACCCATTCACTATCAGAGATTGGGTATATTATCCCGGCGTCTAATAATTTCTTGACTTCTTCCTTTACTACAGTGCTGAGGGTTGGGTTAATTCTTCTCTGAGATTCTCTGGAGGTTCTGCAATCTTCTTCAAACAGAATGCGATGCATGCAAACTGAAGGACATATTCCTTTGAGATCAGATATGTTATATCCTAATGCAGTTGGATATTTCTTCAAGACATCTAAAAGTTTCTTTGTTTCTATGGTTCCTAAACTGGAATTCACTATAACTGGTCTTTTACATTCAACGTCTAAGAATTCGTACCTTAGGTTTTTAGGTAAAGTTTTTAATCCTAATGTAGGTTTATCTTTACTTGGCATGGGATCCGGTGTAAGTGCTAAGCTTTCGCTCAGACTATTATCCTGATACGGTTTTTGCCAATTATCATCTTCGAAAATTGGAGGGATTTGAATTTTCATTATTTCAGAATAAGTGGTCTCCTCCAGTTCCATTTCTCTTACGCATTCGTCAATTACGTCCATTAGATAGCATGTATCCTCTATAGCTGGTGATTGTAAGAATTGTGTTAAAACAAATTCAACTTTCTCTTCACCTACTTCAAAGGTTAACTTTCCTCTTTTTACGTCTATTATGGCTCCGGCGGTAGCTAAGAATGGTCTTCCTAGTATGATAGGTGTAGTGGAGTCTTCAGAGATGTCCATGATTATAAAATCCGTAGGAATGTAGAATTGTCCTATACGTACTGGGACGTTTTCTAGTATGCCTACAGGATATTTAACAGAGCGATCGGCTAGTTGAACGGACATTTTAGTTGGTCTTAGGTCTCCCATGTCTAGCCTTTTGCAAATCGTTAAGGGCATAACACTGATACTGGCTCCTAAATCGCATAGAGCTTTGTCAATGACGAATTTTCCTATCACACAGGGTATAGAGAAACTTCCTGGATCTTTTAGCTTAGGAGGCATGTTATTCTGAATTATGGCGCTACACTCGGCAGTAAGTGTAACTGTTCCGTTATCCTCTATCTTTTTCTTATTGGATAAGATTTCTTTTAAAAACTTGGCATACGAGGGTATTTGGGTAATTGCTTCTGTAAACGGAATAGTAATATTCAACTGTTTCAGAAGTTCGACAAATTTCTTTTATTGACCCGTCGTCTTGGAACTTATTAGTCTTTGAGGGTACGGAATTGGTGGTTTATAGGGTGGTGGAGGCACATAAGGTTGTTCTTTCTCCACTACCTCTCGACTTTCATCTTCCTTTTCTTCTGGATCATTCACCACTTCAGTCGGTTTATCCGGTTTTTGGTACATGGCTGGATTGTCAAGTCTTGGATCGGTAGGTCCGTCAAGTTCCTTGCCACTTCTTAATATTACAGCGTTAGCATGTCCTTTCGGATTAGGTTGAGGTTGTCCAGGGAATACTTCAGCTGGTGCAGCAGTAGGCGCTTGTTGTTGAGCTACTTGTGAAATCTGAGTTTCAAGCATTTTGTTATGGGTAGCTAATGCATCTACTTTGCTCACTAATTGTTTAATCTGCTCGCTAGTGTGAATGTTTTGGTTTAGGAAGTCCTTGTTTGTCTGAGATTGGCTAGCTATAAAGCTCTCCATCATCAATTCAAGGTTCGATTTTCTAGGGATATTAGGAGCAGTCTTTTGATATCCTGGTGATGTAGCTGGTGCTTGACCTGGTGCGTAATAAGCATTGTTACTCTTATAGGAGAAATTCGGATGATTCTTCCAACCTGGGTTGTATGTGTTTGAGTAAGGGTTTCCTTGAGCATAATTCACTGATCAGTGGGAGTTCCTGCCAATAGTTGACAATCAGAGACTTCGTGCCCTGGGACTCCACATAACTCACAGTTAGGTGTTACTGCAGCCACGGTGGCTGCAGGTGTTATGGCCAAGTTGTCAATCTTTTGGCTTAGTTGGTCAAACTTCGCATTGACTTGGTCCATACTACTTACTTCGTACATACCTCCCTTTGTTGGTTTCTCAGTTGCGACTCTCTCGCTTCCCCAAAGGTAATGATTTTGAGCCATACTTTCGATAAGTGCATAGGCATCATTATATTCTTTGTCCATCAATGCACCACCCGCGGCAGCGTCAATTGTCATTCTTGTATTGTACAAGAGTCCATTATAGAAGGTATGGATGACCATCCATTCTACTAATCCGTGATGTGGACAAAGCCTAAGTAGATCCTTATAGCGTTCCCAAGCTTCGAATAATGATTCACTTTCTCTTTGCTTAAATCCGTTGATCTGAGCTCTCAGCATAGCTGTCTTGCTAGGTGGAAAATACCTGTTCAAGAAAACTTTCTTAAGCTGTTCCCACGTAGTTACTGAGTTTGAAGGCAGAGATTGAAGCCATGCTCTTGCTCTGTCTCGAAGCGAAAAAGGAAATAAACGTAGTCTAATAGCTTCTTGGGTAACTCCATTGGCTTTTACGGTATCTGCATATTGCACAAAGATCGAAAGATGAAGATTCGGATCCTCGGTAGGATTTCCGGCGAATTGGTTTTGTTGCACGGCTGATATCAATGATGGTTTGAGTTCGAAATCGTTTCGGTTGATAGCCGGTGCTGCAATGCTTGAATGCGGTTCACCTTGCGAAGGATTAGCGTAATACTTGAGTGGATGAGTTTGTTAGACTAAGGCACGGATCTAGAAGGGGGGGTTGAATAGATCCCTTTTAAAAATTTGAGTGGCGCTACCAATAAAATTGGTTTTCAAAATTGTTTTCAAATGCGGAAGCGGCCTTGGAAAATATAGTCTAAAACGAACCACTATTGGAGAGCCGGATATGCGTCAAGCAGATGAATTTAAGACGATAACGGATAGTAAATCACTACACACTTTTATGCAAAACTCAGATGTGATTCACTCGTACTATTTCCTTATTCCAATGATCAAAAATTACACCAAAACTAGCAGCAAAATTAAGGCAATTTTAGTTCAGCACTTTTGTCGAACAGTTGGTGTGCACAAAAATTACACCAAAACTAGCAGCAAAATTAAGGCAATTTTAGTTCAGCACTTTTGTCGAACAGTTGGTGTGCACAAATACCTTAAATGATATTTGTGTTGAATGAGTGATTGAAAAAGCCTTAGTACAGTATTTCTATTGTACTTAGTAGTTAAAAAACAGTGTTTCACCAACTCACTCAATCAATACTACAATTTGACAAAATCACTTATTCTAGAATCACTTAATTTTTAAGCTGTAATTGAAAATGCAGAAAATAAAGGAACACAAGATTTGATGAGGCAGTTCCCCCAGTCGTCCTCGCGTTGGGGTACGTCTGCCCTCAATTCTACAAAGAGAATTGAGATATGTATTGAATAGATATCACCTGTTTGGTAGAACAGTTATACACAAGAATCGATAGACAATTGATACAAACAATCTTAATGTTGCTGATAATTTCTACCACTTCTTGCCCCTTGATTCAAGATGAATCAAGTCCTCCAATTTGATGTGAATGACCTCCGATTGCAGCCACCTTATTGACAACTCTTCCGTTGATCAAACCTTCGGCACGGCTGATCTTAGACACACCCAAATTGAACCCGGAACGTCTTCAACCTTTCAACGCCCTAGCTACTAGATTGATCAACCTTCCGCTAATCAATCACCTTCGCACTCGCTTGATTGTTGAACCGACGATTCCGTAACAAAAGCCTTCAAAACCTGTAGTCTTGATAGGTAAAACCTCAAGGTTTTCTCCCAAGAAACACCTGCACCAGCTTCCACTCGAACCGGATCTTCAATCACGCGTTCGAACCTTATCACCGTCGAGCAAACCACAAACCGCAGCAAAAAATTGATTATCTGTAATTTGAGGATTTGTGAGTTGATTGAACGATGAAGATGAAGAACACTGATGCACCTCTTTCACGTTTCTTGACCTGAACACTTTCTCACAATGCTTTCAAAAATGTTCTTAAAAATGTTCAAAAATGTTAGTTGTTAAAATTGAAAAGACAGCTATTTATAGAAATACAAAACAGACAGTTGACAGATCAATGAAACAAAGCAGAATTTCTGTTTCTGCGCGCGAACGGTCGACCATAGGGTCGGCGTGCGCTGAGCCGTGTGACACTCAAACTGTCATGCGCCAAGTCAGCGGTCGACGCATGATCTTCATGCGCTGAGCCGTCTGATTCTTAAACCTGCATGGGCCAAGTTAACGGTCGACGCATGGTTCCATGCGCTGACCCGTGGGGAATACACAGCTTCATGCGCTGAGTGGTATGGTTGACTCATAGCTACAAAACCTGCAAAAATTGATATGTTTGTTGTTTCGTGCATCTTGTCACGACCAAACATTAGTCACATATATTGCCAATGAAATATGATGATTTAAAAGGATATAGGAAGGATGTAATATGTTAAGTATTGCATGACGATTCTGATTCATCCGAGGTTGTACTTTGTCATCATCGAAACTTGAGAACGTATGTTGTGAGACAGTTTTCCCTCACATTCTCCCCCTTTTTGATGATGACAAACCTGTGCGAAGCTTGGTGAACACAACATGCGATATCTTTAACATAGTAGTAAGCTCCCCCTTTCTTTTACAGTCATAGCTGTTGTGATCTACAATCTACTTGTCTTTTCTCCCCCTTTGACAACATCAAAAAGAGGTAAACTCGTGACACAATAACAACACATTGAATCATGCATAAATGAGATACCAACAGATGAGAAGTAAACAACAGTTATACATACGATGGAGATAACAGTTAATAGATTACAGAACCACAAAAATGTCATGATAGCAACATAGAAGTAAGCAACAATCATAGTGAGTTTGGGCAGAAAAGCAAAACACAACAAACAAAATGAATGCAAGTCAAAACAGGAAACAATAAATGACATATGAGCGCATGCTAATAGCCCCGTCCACGTCCGCGACCACGACCACGCCTGTCATAGTAATGAGGATGGCGTTGGGGATGAGCTAGATCAGTAAATTCTTCTGTGATGTTATTCAAAAAGTCAAGACTGTCGACAATGGCGCGCTCTTCAGCTTGATGACAGTGAGTTAGAGTCTCGAATCGAGCGTCCAGCTGAGTCGACATTCCACTGATCCGTTCATTTTGGTTATGCAGTTCAGAACGAATTTGTGCCATTCTTTCATTTTGATCCCTCATGAATTGTTGCTGTTGTTCCTGCATATTGGTCATAAAATTTCGCTGTTCCAACTGCATCGACTGCATCATTTCTAAAATCTCCGAATTGTTTGACGGTTGTTGAGGAGAAGGTGGGTCTGCAGTGCTTGGTTGATACGGCTGATAGAATTTGCCAAGGGTGGTCCACCCGGTGTATTGCCATTCACCCCAGCCTTGGTTATTCTCCTCATCCTCATTTTCCTGTTGGTTTGAGTAGGCAGACCAGTTATTGTGTTGATTGTCATCTTGATATGTTTGTTGATAGTTTTCAGAAGGCACGTATGGTTGATGACCTTCATTAATATCGAGGTCCAGCTGAGTCTCATCAGCGGTTTCTTGTGCCTCTCCTGCATTGTCACCTTGATTGTCTTCATCTTCACTTGAGCTTCCTTCTGCTTCTTCATCTTCTCCACCCTCTGACTCATCAGCACTTTCTTCACTCGAGGAGGCAGCTGCAGCCATGGTTGAGCGCCGATAAAATCTGTACTTTTTGAGCGACTGATCCCACACATATCCCATCATAGCAAAGACCTTTGAACTGAACTCTTTATCGGAAGAAATTGGAGTATACGGAAAAGACGGGTAATTGATACCTGCAGAGTTTAAAGCTTCCTGAATGAATGAGCCATAGGCGAGCGCGGTGCCTCGCTTGGAGTCTCTTAGTTCATACATCCGGCTTGTAATATAGTACGGCCAGTTAATTTTAATGCCGTGACCTAGTATATGGATGAGATGCACTTCAGCTTGTTCGACTCTTGACAAACCACCTTGTTTAGGCCGCAGAATGCGCGCCACAATCCATTGAAGGATCCTTGGAAATGTTCTGAGTTTTCCGGATGTGACGGACCTCGGAAAAGCCGCACTGTTTACAATGTGCTCCGGATAAGGCCTCTTGAGCATATTATTCAGTGCTTTGTTATACTCATAACCTTCAAGAGTTTTAGAATCGGTCACTTCGGCTAGGGGAGGTTCACCATCCTCTACAGACATATCAAAATACTTACTCCAGAATTCAGTATTTACAGTCACTTGAGTTGTTCCAATATGGGAATGAAAGTTTTCTCCGTGAAATTTATCATTCAATTCAGAGTAAAAGACACGCACCAGATCTTCGCTATATTGTACATTGCATTCAACAAATCGTTCAACACCATGATAAGTAAGAAAGTTCATGAACTCACCCAGATGCATGCGTTCAGCAACCAGTTCATAGAAGGCGTGTTGTCGAACCACTTTCCTCTTACCAATGTCTTTGTTAAAGTTTTCCCGACGAGACGGATGAACCAGGGATTCTGCAGTGATTGGCACTGTTCCGGAGGTTGACCCTCGTGATCTTTTTCGGCGAGCATAGGTTGCCATGGGTAAGAGACAAGTTGAAGATGGAGAGAAGGTGAACTCTTTTCTGTTGCAAACACACTTAGGGTTTGTGGGTAAGTGGAGGAGGCAAGTAGTTGTGGAGAAGAGAGAAAAGTAGGAGTGGATAGGAATAGTTGCGGTTACCAAAGAATATGAATGGATGCATGCTTTGAATTTAATAAATGCAGAATTTGAACAGTTAGCGCTAAAGAAAAAAACTGGGATTTTTAGCGATCCGTCGACCATAGCCCTGCATGCGTCGACGCATGCTGTAGAATTTTTGATAATCACAGATTTTGAACAGAGTGCGTCGACCTCTGTTCTGATATGGTCGACTCAAGCCACGAAAACTCAGAATTTTTCTTTTGCTACCTATGTTATGATGCTTAGTTGATGCAGACAAAATGCCACAATAGTGTTTAATCAAACAATATTCAATACATAACAGATAGGTCAACTATGCATCACATATTTTATTTTGAGATCACATAAAAATATATAGAGAGAGTGAGAGAGAGAAAGAACAATATCACCTTGATGCCTGATTTGCTTGATACACAACATACTTATACTTACACGAATATCAAATTGTTAGAAGTACAACAACATGATTATTTGAATGAAATAAGATAACATCAGCAAATATTATTCCCGTTCCGAAATGTCGAGGATGCCAAGTTCTCGGCGGATATGAAAGAAAGGTTCCGTTGCTAGCGGCTTTGTGAAAATGTCCGCTAGTTGGTTTTTAGTGTCAACGTGTTCAAATACAACATCACCTTTCTCAACATGGTCCCTAAGAAAATGGTGTCGAATTTCTATATGTTTAGTGCGAGAGTGTAATACGGGATTTTTGGTAAGGTTAATAGCGCTAGTGTTGTCACATAGGATAGGAATACGTTCAAGTTTAAGATTGAAATCTAGTAGTTGTTGCTTAATCCACAGAATTTGAGCACAACAACTACCCGCGGCAACGTATTCCGCCTCGGCCGTTGATAAAGCAACTGAAACTTGTTTCTTGCTATGCCAACTAACCAAGGAGTTTGAAAACAAATGACATGTACCACTAGTGCTTTTCCTATCCGATTTGCACCCGGCAAAGTCGGAATCGGAGTAACCTACCAACGAGCAATCACTACCCTTAGAGTACCACAATCCATACTTCGGGGTACCTGACAGGTATCGAAGAATTCGTTTAACAGCTTTTAGGTGGGATTCTTTGGGACATGATTGGTATCGTGCACACATGCACACACTAAACATAATATCAGGACGTGACGCAGTAAGATAGAGAAGTGAACCAATCATACCTCTATATCGTTTTACCTCTACGTCCTTGCCATTTTCATCTTTATCCAAATTTACGCATGTAGGCATTGGGGTGTCTATGGCCTTGGATTTTGCCATGTCAAATCTCTTGATCAAGTCCAAACAATATTTTGTTTGGCTCACGAATGTCCCTTCTTGGAGTTGTTTAATTTGCAGGCCGAGGAAGTATGTGAGCTCCCCCATCATACTCATCTCGAATTCGCCCTGCATGAGGTCAGAAAACTCTCTCACGAGATTCATGTTAGTGGATCCAAATATAATATCGTCAACATAGATTTGCACCAAAATCAAGTGCTTTCCTTGACGTTTAATGAAGAGTGTAGTGTCAACCTTTCCTCGTGAGTACCCCTGATTAAGTAAAAACTTACTTAGTCGCTCATACCAAGCTCTAGGAGCTTGTTTGAGACCATATAAAGCTCTTTTTAACTTGTAAACATGTTCAGGGTATTCATGAGATTCAAAACCGGGAGGTTGAGACACATATACTTCTTCATTTATGTGACCGTTAAGGAACGCACTTTTAACATCCATTTGAAATAACTTAAAATCCTTTGCACATGCAAAGGCGAGTAAAAGGCGTATAGCCTCGAGTCGGGCAACCGGCGCATAAGTTTCCTCATAGTCGATGCCTTCCTCTTGGTTATACCCTTGAGCGACCAATCTCGCTTTATTACGGGTTATTACCCCGTTTTCGTCCAACTTGTTCCTAAACACCCATCGGGTGCCGATTACTCGATGGCCTCGCGGAGGAGGGACAAGGTCCCATACCTCGTTTCTTTTAAACTGATTTAGTTCCTCTTGCATCGATAAAAACCAGTGCTCATCGAGTAGGGCCTCTTTGGGGTTTTTAGGCTCTATTTGTGAAACGAAAGCGAAGTGATAACAAAAGTTACTTAGCTTAGATCGAGTGGTGACTCCCTTTGTGATGTCTCCGAGAATATTGTCAATTGGATGATCTTTACACGACTTCCAAGCTTGAGGGAGATCATCGTTTGTAGGCGGATGAGCTTCCTCAGTTACCTCATGGTGTGCATCCTTATCCTCCTCAATTTTGACTCTATCGGGTTGATCAATCCCCGTTTCGCCACCTTTGAGTATGTCTTCTGTGGATGTACCTGCACCATGAACAACACTATCCTTTCCGACATTTCTCGGATAGGACTCATCAAACGTAACGTGCACAGACTCTTCAACAGCTAGTAATCTTTTATTATAAATCCTATATGCTTTACTTGATTGCGAGTACCCTAGAAAAATGCCTTCATCGGCTTTTGAATCAAACTTGCCCAAGTTTTCCTTTCCATTGTTTAATACAAAGCACTTGCATCCAAAAACATGAAGGTGAGAAACATTAGGCTTTCGCCCTTTTAAAAGTTCATACGGAGTTTTGTTTAGAATGGGGCGGATGAGTACCCTATTCAAAACATAACATGCCGTACTAATGGCGTCGGCCCAAAAGTATTTTGGTAAACCACTATCATTAATCATTGTTCTTCCCAATTCTTCTAAAATTCTGTTTTTACGCTCCACAACCCCATTTTGTTGAGGAGTTCGTGGAGCCGAGAAATTATGATCGATGCCATGGTTACCGCAATATTCTTCAAATAAATGATTTTCAAATTCACCTCCGTGGTCACTTCTTATTGACACAATGTTTGTATTTAACTTATTTTGGGAGAGCTTGGCAAATCTCTCAAAAGCGGCAAACGTGTCACTTTTACTCACTAAGAAGATGGTCCAACAGAACCTAGAAAAGTCGTCCACTATTACGAATCCGTAATAGTTTCCTCCTAGACTTTTGATCCTAGACGGCCCAAACAAGTCCATATGAAGTAGTTCAAGAGGTCTCGTTGTTGAAATAATCTTTTTGGATTTAAAGGAGATCCTCGTTTGTTTTCCTTTTTGACAAGCATCACAAAGGTGATCCTTGGTGAACTTAATTTTGGGAAGTCCTAGTACTAGATCTTTTGAGACAATCTTATTGAGTAAGTCAAAGTTGACATGCGCTAAGCGCCTATGCCATAGCCATGAGTCTTCACTCATAGATATGAGACATTGATCGCTTGTTGGGGATACCACATTCAAGTCAAGCATATACACATTGTTTACTCTAAAACCAATAAACACATTCTTCTTATCACTTTCATGCACAATTTTGCAGCAATCTTTTGAAAAGGAAACATTGTAACCTTTGTCGCATAATTGGCTAATGCTAAGGAGATTATGTTTAAGGTTTTCGACAAGCAACACATCGGAAATTATAGTAGAGGAGGGATTACCTATACTACCTTTACCTAGTATCGCTCCGCGGTTGTTATCACCGTATGTTACATACCCTTTCTTCTTAGCCACGAAGTCTATGAATAAGGATATGTCTCCAGACATGTGCCTTGAGCACCCACTATCAAGAATCCATCTTCTCTCGGTGGACTCGACACATTTCACCTGTCAAAATATAACTCAGAAAAGGGAGGTACCCAATGGCATATTGGGTCCTAATAGGTTAGCGACAAGACGGTTGCGTTTGGGCAACCATTGGTAGATGCCTTTAGGAACAAGAAATCTCCTAAATCGACATTTACCAATAGAGTGGCCTTTCTTGCAACAGTAAAAGCATACAAAGTCGGCATTAGAATCACTTTCACTTGCTTGATCCCTAATTACATATGCATATTTTTGATATGGGTTTATCATACTTTTTCTAAAATCCTTTTTATCGATTGCAAATGTAATTTTAGGTTCAAGTGCCTTGTCTAATTTGGCCTTAAGGTTTCTAACCTCACCTTGCCAAATATGACAAGTATCACAACCAAAGTTGAAAGGATTACTATTGTCCTTACAATCCGATTCATTATCTTTCACAATGGAAGCCTTAAGGTCCTCTAATTTCTTTTCGGACTCTAAGACTTTGTGCTCTAAATATGTAAAAATTCTTCTATTAGAAGCAAGTTTCTTAAAGGCTTCAGTTGCTTCCTTGTGTAAAACATCGAATGCGGTTTGTAATTCGGAATGAGACATATTAGATGACATATTATATCTAGAGTGACGTACCTGTTTCTTTTTCTTTTTCTGATTTGCGGAGAGACATAGATTCACGGACTCTTCTTCATCACTAGAGCTTTCATTAGAGGAGGAAGAATCACTGTCGCTTTCCCATGCGATGTACGCCCTCCTAGGCTTTGATGCTCTCTTATGTGACTTCGATTGATCCTTTTCTTTTCCCTTGTTGTTCATTGGACAGTCCGGTTTGTAGTGACCGGGCTTTCCACATTTATAGCACGTTCCTCTAGTCTTTTTGCCTTTTTGATTGTCATCTTTGGAGAACCTTGATTGCCTTCGGAAATTTACCAGGTTCTTCTCCGAATGTTGGATGCCGTTCTTTCTCACGTACCGGTTATACCGTTTAACGAACAGCCCCATGTCCTCATTTATGTCTTCTTCTTCGTCGTCGCTTGAAGAATAATCACTTTGCTCTTTTGCTTTAGACTTCGAGGAAGAAGCCTTAAGAGCTATGGACTTTTTTTCACTCATCTTTACTTTGTCCTTCTTTTCTTTCCTTTCATGTTGGTCAAGACTCAAGAGTACCTGTTCATGCTCTTGTAGTTTGCCAAACAATGTAGTCAGGTCTAATACCGTAAGATCATTTGCCTCTTTGATGGCGGTCACTTTCGGCTGCCATTCCCTGCTAAGACATCTCAAAACTTTATTAGTAGCAAGATCATTGGAAATAGGTCTTCCTAGTGAATGTAATCTGTTTATGAGATGAGTAAATCTCTTTTGCATGTCAGCAATGGTTTCCCCTTGCTCCATAAAAAAAGATCAAACTCTTGTATAAGAGTGTTAATTCGAGCCAACTTAACATCGTTTGTCCCCTCATGGGCAATTTGTAGTGCATCCCACATAGTCTTAGCCGTAGGGCAATGGGATACACGGTAGTATTCATCTACACCTAATGAGGAGATTAGAATGTTCTTAGCTTTCCAATCGTAATTATACTTTCGCTCATCGTCGTCGGTCCATTGTGCTTCGGGCTTTGGCACAACTTCGTTATTCTCATTTGTCATGGTTATTTCAATCGGACCATTGAGAATAACGTTCCATATCTTTCTATCTATGGAATTAATGTGCACCCGCATACAGTCTTTCCAATAGCTATAATTTTCACCGTTAAAAACGGGAGCTCTATTGTACGCCCCTTTTGGTTCGTTAGCCATTATTCTATCAATGTTGTATTTGAAGCACCGGAGAACCGGAGCTCTTGATACCACTTGTTAGACTAAGGCACGGATCTAGAAGGGGGGGTTGAATAGATCCCTTTTAAAAATTTGAGTGGCGCTACCAATAAAATTGGTTTTCAAAATTGTTTTCAAATGCGGAAGCGGCCTTGGAAAATATAGTCTAAAACGAACCACTATTGGAGAGCCGGATATGCGTCAAGCAGATGAATTTAAGACGATAACGGATAGTAAATCACTACACACTTTTATGCAAAACTCAGATGTGATTCACTCGTACTATTTCCTTATTCCAATGATCAAAAATTACACCAAAACTAGCAGCAAAATTAAGGCAATTTTAGTTCAGCACTTTTGTCGAACAGTTGGTGTGCACAAAAATTACACCAAAACTAGCAGCAAAATTAAGGCAATTTTAGTTCAGCACTTTTGTCGAACAGTTGGTGTGCACAAATACCTTAAATGATATTTGTGTTGAATGAGTGATTGAAAAAGCCTTAGTACAGTATTTCTATTGTACTTAGTAGTTAAAAAACAGTGTTTCACCAACTCACTCAATCAATACTACAATTTGACAAAATCACTTATTCTAGAATCACTTAATTTTTAAGCTGTAATTGAAAATGCAGAAAATAAAGGAACACAAGATTTGATGAGGCAGTTCCCCCAGTCGTCCTCGCGTTGGGGTACGTCTGCCCTCAATTCTACAAAGAGAATTGAGATATGTATTGAATAGATATCACCTGTTTGGTAGAACAGTTATACACAAGAATCGATAGACAATTGATACAAACAATCTTAATGTTGCTGATAATTTCTACCACTTCTTGCCCCTTGATTCAAGATGAATCAAGTCCTCCAATTTGATGTGAATGACCTCCGATTGCAGCCACCTTATTGACAACTCTTCCGTTGATCAAACCTTCGGCACGGCTGATCTTAGACACACCCAAATTGAACCCGGAACGTCTTCAACCTTTCAACGCCCTAGCTACTAGATTGATCAACCTTCCGCTAATCAATCACCTTCGCACTCGCTTGATTGTTGAACCGACGATTCCGTAACAAAAGCCTTCAAAACCTGTAGTCTTGATAGGTAAAACCTCAAGGTTTTCTCCCAAGAAACACCTGCACCAGCTTCCACTCGAACCGGATCTTCAATCACGCGTTCGAACCTTATCACCGTCGAGCAAACCACAAACCGCAGCAAAAAATTGATTATCTGTAATTTGAGGATTTGTGAGTTGATTGAACGATGAAGATGAAGAACACTGATGCACCTCTTTCACGTTTCTTGACCTGAACACTTTCTCACAATGCTTTCAAAAATGTTCTTAAAAATGTTCAAAAATGTTAGTTGTTAAAATTGAAAAGACAGCTATTTATAGAAATACAAAACAGACAGTTGACAGATCAATGAAACAAAGCAGAATTTCTGTTTCTGCGCGCGAACGGTCGACCATAGGGTCGGCGTGCGCTGAGCCGTGTGACACTCAAACTGTCATGCGCCAAGTCAGCGGTCGACGCATGATCTTCATGCGCTGAGCCGTCTGATTCTTAAACCTGCATGGGCCAAGTTAACGGTCGACGCATGGTTCCATGCGCTGACCCGTGGGGAATACACAGCTTCATGCGCTGAGTGGTATGGTTGACTCATAGCTACAAAACCTGCAAAAATTGATATGTTTGTTGTTTCGTGCATCTTGTCACGACCAAACATTAGTCACATATATTGCCAATGAAATATGATGATTTAAAAGGATATAGGAAGGATGTAATATGTTAAGTATTGCATGACGATTCTGATTCATCCGAGGTTGTACTTTGTCATCATCGAAACTTGAGAACGTATGTTGTGAGACAGTTTTCCCTCACAGAGTTTGTTCTTCAGCCATCCCTGCGTTTTCTGATTTTACGACTGGTTCAGGCGGATCTAATTGAAGATCTGGAATGTTGGAATTATTTTCGAAATCGAGTATACGTCTTCTTACGTGTAAGAAGCGTTCCGATTCAGGGATTAGAGGTTGCAAGTCTTCGCTTTTGGAGCGAGTACGTGGCATACACTCGGAGATTAGATTAAATTAAATAGTTGATACCTTAGTCTAGACAATGCTACCTAAGTGCACTAGTAACTAAATTAAGGAATCCCCGGCAACGGCGCCAAAAACTTGATGGGCTACAGACGTGTCTACTTAATGCGTCTAGCGGTATCTTACTGCAAGTGCACAGCCTATCGAAGTAATATTTAAGATTATCGATCCACAGGGATTCTATCGTTACTTAGTGCTAGATGAACTTCTAGTTTAGCTAAGGCGAATAGTTGTCACGATTGTTGTTGGTTTCCTAAGACTATTGAAGGCGGAATTAAATTTAAGTTTTTAATAAAATAATACTAAGACGGTCGGTATGTAATTATACTAACTTAGGTGGGTCAATCTAACCTAGGCTTATAAAGATGTTCACTTAACCTATTCGGTAGAGATTACTAGTTTGAATACCCTCAACTCACACTCTCGTGGTCTTGAATCAGATCTTATCCCTAAAGCCCTATGCCTGCTCTCGCTAGTCCATAAGTGTTTAGAGATAATTTTTGGAAACTAAATAATTCTAATTTATCTTAAAGCGCTCTCGCTGTATTTAATTTAAATGCCTAACTTTAGCTATCTGGTTAAAATCTCACACTCTCGTGGTCTTGACCCAACCTAATACCCTTTTCTTACTCTCGTAACGAAAAGGTCGAATTTAATTAAAAAGCATTAGCCAGAATGTTAAGCGATTAATTATTTTAGCCCATGGTTATATTTCACCGGTTAGGTTAGTTATAACTACATACCTCCCTAAGGTATTTAGCTACTCATCGAGGTTAAATCAGACTCAGAGTTAATTATTGACTTACTAATGGCAGAAAAATAAATAGACATTATAAATAAATTAAATTGCAATAACTAAAAAACCTGATTAACAAATATCTGAGTAGACTCCTTCTTCCACAGGCCGGAAGGCTTGGAGTAGGCGGAAATAAAAATTAAAACGAATGCTGAAGGCTGGAAACAAATAAAAGTATAACAATTCCCTAATGTTGGAAATTGTTACACGGTGGGTTTGGATACAAATAAAATAAGGCAGAAAATAAAATGCTGGAAATAATAATTCTGATGGTAAGGTAATTCGGCAGAGCTTCCGCAGGAAATTTGGATACTGAAGTCTGTCCCTGAATCCTCCTGAGCTGGTCCTATTTATAGAGCTTCCAATGGGCTGGTCCTTGGTCTTTTGCTTCTTGGGCTTTGCTGAAGTGGTTGAGAAAATGTTGGAAAGTGGCAGCAGAAAATGGGAGAAGTCTCCCTCACGTGCTGCCTTGAGGAGAATTTCCAGGAGGAGTGGGCATCACTGGTGGCTTGACGTAGTCTGAGTCAAAATTCAAGTTATATCTTTGTCACGGGCGTGACAAGGTCTTCACGCTCGTTGTTTGATGTTTTCAAGTGTCACGGTCGTGACTACTTCCTCACGGTCGTGATGTCCCAAAGTAAGGTGTCACGGTCGTGACACCCTTGTAACGACCGTGGTCGTAACAAATTATGCAGAGTTTATGCAGGCTTCTGTCTTGCTTCATTTCTTGTGGTTTCTTTGTTCCTTTCTTCTTAATTCATGATTTGGCCTCACATATCGATGTACCTGCAAAATAGTAAGAAAAAACTCGAGGAATCGAGCGTTAAAACGGTGAATGCGCGGTAAAAGTCAATGAAATCTAGCGATATAACCGATGCGTTTTCTCGTCATCACTACTTGAAGAAAAGCCATTGCAGATTGAATACAAAGACCTTGCTTGAAGGCTGTGAAGATGAAGACTGATGCTTGCTTGGAGCTTGTAGATAGTTGTTGGTGACTTGAAGGCAGATGTTGATGAAGATTGCTTTTGCTGTTTATTTTTGCTGTTTATAATTCTTGATGTATTGATTGAATTTCCCAGACTGTATTGCTTGCTGTTTAACCTGTTAGGTTGAAAGTGAATCCTGTTCACTTTTTCCTGTTGTTTTCTAGGTTCGAGGTTGAGTGGGACTCCCTTGCCTCGCTTGTATTGTTGCATCCATGCATCTTACTGCTTTATTGTATATTTGCTATTGTTTCTGTTTCCGTCTATTCCCTTAGGATCTCTGTTTCTTTATGCGCAAGAGAGGAGCATGATAGACATTAGGTCTTAACCCATGCATGATAACATTAGGTTAGTTTGATTCCCTTTTCAACCGTAGGTTAGAGTTCTGTCTCTTCTTTCTCAAAACAAACAGAAAAACACACTAAATATTTCAAACACAATAAAAGACACTTCTTCCGTAAAAGAATGTGAACTCATCAAAACGTCAATTTTTGTCCGCTTGGACCGGTAATCAGAAAACCCTTTTTCAGAAGGAATAAAAACAATCAAGACAGACTGGTGTCGTACGTGGGCCGAACTACGTTTGCTCTGATCTTTCATGCTGTATGAAAGTACGTAGGCATAGGATGCGATATCCTAGCGAGCAACTTTCCCCTCCTTTCACGTAGGTAGGCGAACTACGTTGACTCTGATTTCTCGTTTCAGACGGGAATACGTAGGCATAAAGTGCGATACTTTGCCGAGTCATTTTCTTTTCTTTTTAACCCCAGACCTGTAGAGTAGATAGAATAACAATCCATACCAAAAAACAAGCGTGGATCCCGTCGAGTACGACGGACGTGAGGGGTGCTAATACCTTCCCCTTGCGTAACCGACTCCCGAACCCAGGTTTTGGTTGCGATGACCATTCCTTTCCCCGTTTTGCGGTAGGTTTACCTCGAGTGTTTCCTTTCCCCTCTTTGGGATAAATAAAGCACGGTGGCGACTCTTCTGCTCAGCCGGCGCCGATTTTCGCAGTAGCGACACCCCCTATGTTACTTGGAAGGACGCAAGGACCGTAATTGAGGCCAGTCACCCCGAAGGTTGGGGAAGAGTGTTGAAGCTACCCATCAACAAAAATAGAACTGGTTTGGGTTACCCAGGCAATCATAAAGATCAGCAGAAGATAACCATTGACAAGGGCAAAAGGTTCATTTTTCCACTTGCCTTTGTTAGTGGTGGACATATGATGGATGATCAGGTGGCCGTTGTGGAAGCTGAAGATGATGCATTAAAGGAAGTCTGCATGGTGTACCCAAATGCACCAAATCAACAACTCAACAATTGGACTGTTACAGAAATACCGGAGATCACCCTTGTCGAAGAGTAATTTTTCCTTGTTCTGCCCAAGGCATAAGGATTATTTTGTAGGGCCCCCATGTTTTCAAATAATGTTTATCATGAATGAAATGAACCTCTTTGCATTCAATTGTGTTCCCTGTCTTTCTTTTTTACTTTTTGCATAAATAAATGGCAATGTTTTCTTACATGTTTCTTTTCCATCTCCTGAAAATAAAGCATAAAATCACCAATCATGCAGATCCACCCCGGATTCCATTGATAACAATACTGCTACGGTTCCATATGACTTTGATAATCCAATCTACCACGCCGACGAGGATTGTGAAGAAGATTGTGAACTCCCCGAGGAGTTAGCCAGACTATTGAAGCAGGAATCAAAGATCATCTAGCCGCATCAAGAGTCATTGGAAGTTGTCAATCTTGGAACCGAAGAAGACAGGAAAAAGGTCAAGGTAGGCGCTGCCCTAGAAGAAGGTGTGAAGAGAAGACTGATCGAGCTCCTACGCGTGTATGCAGATGTGTTTGCCTGGTCATACCAAGACATGCCCGGATTGGATTTAGACATCGTGGTGCACAAATTGCCGCTCAAGGAAGATTGTCCGCCGGTAAAGCAGAAGATGAGACGAACTCGACCTGACATGGCCCTGAAGATTAAGGAGGAAGTACAAAAGCAGTTTGATGCCGGATTCTTGGCAGTATCAAAATACCCTAAATGGGTCGCCAACATTGTACCTGTTCCTAAAAAAGGAGGTAAGGTGCGGATGTGAGTTGACTACAGAGACCTAAATAGAGCCATCCCAAAAGATGATTTTCCGCTGCCACATATTGATGTGTTAGTGGATAATACGACCCAATTCTCTGTGTTCTCTTTCATGGATGGTTTCTCCGGATACAACCAAATCAAAATGGCTCTAGAGGATATGGAGAAGACTACCTTCATTACCCCTTGGGGAACCTTCTGCTATAAGGTTATGCCATTTGGTCTGAAGAACGCTGGCGCGACATATCAACGAGGAATGGTGACTCTCTTTCATGACATGATACATAAAGAGATTGAATGTTATGTAGACGATATGATCGCAAAATCCCAAACTGAAGAGGAACATCTCATCCACTTGGAAAAGTTGTTTGCTAGGCTAAGAAAGTTCAGGCTAAGACTCAATCCGAATAAATGTACCTTTGGGGTAAGATCTGGTAAATTGCTAGGTTTTATCGTGAGCCAAAAAGGGATTGAAGTCGATCCTGACAAAGTAAAAGCTATCCAGGAGATGCCTGCTCCAAGAACCGAGAAGGAAGTTCGTGGTTTCTTAGGGAGATTAAATTACATTGCCAGATTCATATCTCACCTAACAGCCACTTGTGAGCCAATATTCAAGCTGCTTCGCAAAGATCAAGCAATCGTGTGGAATAACAATTGCCAAAAAGCATTTGAGAAAATAAAAGAATATCTGCAAGAGCCACCGATTTTGATGCTTCCCGTGCCAGGAAGACCTCTCATCATGTACTTGACCGTTCTGGAAGGATCCATGGGATGTGTGTTGGGGCAGCATGACGAAACGGGTAGAAAGGAGCATGCCATCTACTACCTAAGCAAAAAGTTCACTGACTGTGAAACGAGATATTCAGTGTTGGAAAAGACCTGTTGTGCACTTGCATGGGCTGCCAAACGCTTAAGGAAATATATGTTGACCTATACCACATTGCTGATATCAAAAATGGATCCAGTCAAGTACATCTTCGAGAAGCCTGCTCTCACCGGACGAGTAGCCCGTTGGCAAATGGTACCGACAGAATATGACATCCAATACGTCTTGCAAAAAACTATCAAAGGGAGTGTGTTATCTGACTACCTTGCCCACCAACCTGTGGAAGATTACCAACCCATGCGTTTTGAATTCCCTGACGAAGACATCATGTTTATCAAGACTACGAAACACCAGGCCCAGACGAAGGACCCGAACCAGGATCGCGATGGACACTCGTGTTCGATGGTGCCGCAAATGCTCAAGGCAATGGGATAGGGGAAATCCTCACCTCTCCTACCGGTTTCCACATTCCATTCACCACAAGATTATGTTTCGAATGCACCAACAATATGGCAGAATATGAAGCGTGTATCTTCGGAATGGAAGCCGCAATTGACCATAGAATCAAGATTCTAGAAGTGTATGGAGACTCAGCTCTAGTCATCAGCCAAGTCAGAGGCGATTGGGAAGCACGTGACAGCAAATTAGTGTCGTATCGGGATCACGTCTTGAAGTTAATCCCATACTTTGATGAGATTACTTTCAATCACATTCCTAGAGAACGCAATCAATTGGAAGACGCTCTTGCCACGTTGTCATCCATGTTCAAGGTTAAATGGAAAAATGAGGCACCCTCTATCCGTATTGAATATCTTGATGAGCCTGCCCACTGTCTGGAAGCAGAGTTAGAAACCGATGATCAACCTTGGTTCTATGATATCAAAAGATATCTAGAAAAGCAAGAGTATCCAGAAAACGTTTCCATCACAGACAAGAAGTATTTAAGAAGGTTTTTGTCCAAATTCTTCTTAAGTGGGGATGTGCTTTACAAGAGAAACTATGACTCGGTCTTGCTCAGATGCATGGATAGACACGACGCCGACCGGATCATAAACGAAATCCATGAAGGTTCTTTTGGTACACATTCCAGTGGACACACGATGGTTAAGAAGATTTTGAGAGCTGGTTGTTATTGGTTGACAATGGAAACTGATTGATATCGTCACGTGCAAACATGCCACAAATGTCAAATCTATGCAGATAGGATACATGTGCCGCCAGTTCCTCTGAATGTCTTGACGTCGCCTTGGCCTTTCGCCATGTGGGCCATAGATGTGATCAGACGCATCGAGCTAACTGCTTCAAATAGTCATCGTTTCATCTTAGTGGACATTGACTACTTTACTAAATGGGTGGAAGCCACATCTTATGCCAATGTCACCAAACAAGTGGTCACTCGCTTCATCAAAAAGGAAATCATTTGTCGTTATGGGGTCCCAAATAAAATCATCACTGACAATGGTTCAAACCTCAACAACAAGATGATGAAGGAATTGTGTGAAGGTTTCAAGATCGAGCACCACAATTCGTCACCGTATCGCCCGAACATGAATGACGCCGTTGAAGCAGCAAACAAAAACATCAAGAAGATTGTTCAGAAAATGGTGAAAACATATAAAGATTGGCATGAAATGTTACCATTTGCTTTGCATGGCTATCGCACTTCAGTGCGCATTTCTACTGGGGCAACTCCATTTTCTCTTGTGTATGGCATGGATGCGGTACTCCCTGTTGAGGTAGAAATCCCTTCCCTGAGAATTCTGACTGATGTCAAGCTTGACGAAGCAGAATGGGTGCAGGCGAGATTTGATCAACTTAATCTCATTGATGAAAAACGCATGGCAGCCATCTGCCATGGCCAGCTTTACCAAAAGCGTTTGAAAAGGGCGTTTGACAAGAAAGTTCGTCCTCGAGATTTCGAAGTGGGAGACTTGGTATTGAGAAAGATTCTGCCAATCCACACAGACCCAAGGGGCAAATGGACACATAACTATGAGGGTCCATATGTTGTAAATAAGGTTTTCTCCGGAGGGTCCTTGATATTATCCAACATGGACGGTGAAGATCTGTCATCCCCTATAAACGCGGACGCAGTCAAAAAATACTACGCTTGAGAAAAGTCCAGAAAAAAATTAGGGTTAAAAATAAAAAAATAATAATACCCGATAAGTTGAAAACCCTTAGGGGCAACTTAGGCAAAAAATGGGTATCCCGGTAGACTGAAAAACCCGAAAGGGCGGTCTAGGCAAAAGTTAGGGACCTAAAAAAGAAAAGACTAAGGTCTGCGAAAAGTCTGTGAGCTCATCATCCGAATAAGGAGAACTACACATGGGGAAGATCAATCCGTCCACCTTCCTCAGAGGAAATGTACGAGAAGCTTCAAGGCCATAGGGATCATAGCAGAATTGGAACTCAGTGGAAATACGATCCCTTTTCACATTGCCACCGTGCTTTTTATCATATTTTTTGCAATTACCTCTTTTAGGAATTGTATCCTTATGTAAAATTACCCATTTATGGGTCACTTTATCATCAATAAAAATCTCTTTCATCAATTTGTGTGTCACATTTATTTTCTTCTATGTTTGCAATAAGTGAAATTTTCATTCTTAATAAATATTGCATTGAAAATTAGGGGATAACGACAATAATAGCAAAAGAAAGCATAAAGTTGCTCTTCGACCTAGGTGTATGAAGGATAGAAGCGATCTCTAGTAGGCGCACGTGTACCCTAAGCATCGTCTGATCATAAAGTTCGTCGGGGACTTGAGCAAATCAGGGGCAACCTGACTGGCCAGCACAGCTTGTCTGATAAGACCATTTGGAAATGATCCAAATTTCGTCACGAGGATGTTGGGAAGTCAAACTCGACGCCCCAAATCAAAGCCCAATCACTTGGCATAAATTATCACCCCTTCATGTTCTTACGTCCCTGGCGTTTTTGCATACATGCTGCATCATTACATGCGCTTAGCCATTCATTCTCAAAGATGCGAATTTCCTGTGGAAATCCTGGCAGGATCCTTTTGGAGTGTTTATCCATTCACTTACCTTTTGTAAGTCCTTTGAGCCTTTTGCATGAGATATTTTCTCACCTTACCTTTCGTAAGGGATTTCATTGCCTTTTGCGTGAAGTCTTTCCCCTTCGTTTCCCTTTTGTAAGCGTTTCTCGCTGTCTTTTACATGCGACAAAACTTTGTTTTGGGTATCTTCGATCAATTTGGACGCTTGGTGCCTGCGTGGCCAAGAACTGAATGATCACCATACTTAAGGAATATCATCTCCGCCGTTGTGCCTGTGAGATCAAATGATGTTCTAATACCCTATGAAATTTTCTCTACCTTTTGCAGGAGGATGGTTATTGCTCTCAACTTACTTTTTGTGAGTCTTTTCTAAATATCCCTGCCTTGCCTTTTGCAACAGATTCAACTTACCTTCAATAAGACCTCTCGTACCTTTTGTACAGGTTCTTGTCAGCTTACCTTTCGTAAGTATCCTGCCTACCTTTTGTAGAAGGAACATTTTCTCCTAACCTTTTGTTCAGGAATATTTTCTGCTTTTCACAGAAGAAAATATGATCATCCTCTCCTAAGGGAGTTTCCTATCTACCTTTTGTAGAAGGAATTTTTCTCCTAACCTTTTATTCAGGAATCCTCTCTACCTTTTGTCGAAGGAACATTTTCTCCTGACCTTTTGTTTTGGAGCCCTTTCTGCCGTGACAGAAGGAAATACGATCGTATTCTCCCAAGAGAGTCTCCTCTATATAATGTAGAAGGAGTTATTTTGTCTTCAAACCTTTTGTTTTGGAGTCCTCTATACCTTTTGTAGAAGGAATATTTTTCGCCTAACCTTTTGTTCGGGAGGTCTTCTTGCCTTTTGTAAGAGGAAAACCATTTTTCTAGAGTCCTTTCCCCCTTTCGTGGAAGGAATATCTCACATTCCTATTTCTTGAGTCCTCTCTATCTTTTATAGAAGGAATATCTCTTGGCCAATTATGTTTCCATGTTACGAGGTGCCTCCTATTCTGGCTGGCAAAGCATTCATGTTCATTCAGCATTGCATCTCAAGCATATCATCATATCCCTCCAATAACAAGAAACCTTCTTCAAGCCATCTCGTTGACTGTTTACTTTCACCCTATACCTCTCCAGTCGAAAATCCCGGGTATTCTAGTATTTAATTCTCTTCTACCATGAATGTTCGAGCACCTTTACCCTCCAGACATTCAGGTCCAAGAGGATTAAATAGGGGCAGCTGTCACACCCTCATTTTCACCTTTAGCCTTTATACCCTACATTCGGCATATCATACATCGTTCTATTACATATCGAGCATGCGGGTTCACAAGGTATGGACTAGGTCGGTTTGTTATTTTTTCATTTTCAAATGAGATAACTTGTCTATCTTGAGCTACATGGAAGAAAAGGTTCATCATTTAAGGTTTGATCTAAATTGGAAAGTCTACTCTTGTAGATTTCTTCAAAGAGAAGTTACTTGACAAAATATTAGGATATTCAAGATATATTCCTAATGACCATGAAATGCAAGGCATAGTTCAAGATTGCTTCACCCAATTTTGTTTCAAACATTCTTGAACAAGTGGAGCTCAAATTTGCAAAGCATGAGTCAAGATCACAAGTCCATAATTCAAGACTTCATCCATTTCAAGCTTAATGGTTCTAAGGAAATCCATCATGAATTCAAGGTTAAAGGCCAGAATATTACAAACAGAAGTTTTATGACATTACAAGAATGTCATTTGTTGCAAGATTTCCAACTCTAAGTAATGTTTAGAAATTAATTTATTTCTAATCTTCATTCAAGTCTCTAGTCAAATTCATGTTATGGTAATGCCACACCAAGTCTACATTATGCTTGCAAACATCCAAGAAACATGCAAGGATTAAATCAACATTGGAATGTTTTAAGACCAAGATTATGCATGTTAGTCATGAACAAAACAGTCCCATGCAAAAGGTGACAAGTCTCCTCATGTCACAAAAAACTACATGTCACAAGACCAAGGGAATAACATGTGACAATGCTTCTACATATCAGAATTTTCAAAATGCTATTAAGAGTTGGTGGCATTGACCTAGAGGAGCTGTCCAAGCACAAGCCAACAAAATTGGTGCAAGGCACAAAGTGCTGCAGAAAAAATAGCATAGGAAAGTAGTGCAGAAAATGCAGCATAGCAAGTTGCATGGAAATGGAAAGAAAGAAAGTGACATGAGAAAAGGTGGCAAGAGACATTGCCCCATGAAAAAATCTGATGTTTGGGGGGAAGAGAAAACCCTAGGAGCTGAGATAAGAGGAGGGGGCTGTAAACAAGAGAGTGATTCATTCAATATACATTCTACACACATTTGCAAAACCAGAAAATAGAGAGAGCAAACAAAACCCTAAAAACCAGAAAAATAGAAGGCTTTGCAAACCAGAAAAAAGGAGAGTGAGATAGAACCAAGAGGATCATTGAGAAACAAAACCTCCACAACACAAAGTGAAGAGTGGTGAAGCATATTCAACCAAAACCAAGGAGGACTTACAAGAAGAATAGAGAGCTCTTGGGTATCCATTCCTTTAAACCTTTCTCTCTTTACTATTTTGCTCTTATATTCATTTCATTTACTTTCTTGTGTGTTGTTGTATTGTATATATCATGTAAGGTCCCAATAGGGACCAAGAAACCATAAAAACGAAAGAAAAACATAGAAAAAGTTAGGTTTTTGCTCTGGTAGCCTGACACGGGCCGTGTCACACAACACGGCCACCCGTGTCACACTTCTGTTGGCCTTTTCAACGTCAAAAAACCCCAAGCCTCACAACACAGGTCGTGTCACACAACACGGCCACCCGTGTTGCACCTCTGTTTGAGGTTTCAACGTCCAAAAACCCCAGGCCTCACAACACGGGCCGTGTCGCACAACACGGCCACCCGTGTTGCACCTCTATTTGAGGTTTCAACGTCCAAAAACCCCAGACCTCACAACACGGGCCGTGTCACACAACACGGCCACCCGTGTTGCACCTCTGATTAGCCTAAAAAACATTTTCTCCCAGACCTTATGACACGGGCCGTGTCACACAACATGGCCACCCGTGTCACACCTCTGTCACGCTCCAAAAACCCACATTGCATGTACCCTATGACACGGGCCGTGTCACACAACACGGCCACCCGTGTCACACCACTGTTTTGCTACTTTTTTTGACATTTTACCTCCAAAAAAAATTTTCTCAAGGAGTTCGCACGGTGAACTCCTTGATGGCACTTCGTGCCGTTTTTTTGCGTGTTTCGATGTTTTTTGCCGACTAACACCCTATGTTGTTATGGTTCTTGTTGACCTTTGATTCCGAAAAATCATTTTTTTAAAAAACAAACTCTCGATTTTATCGAGCCACTTTCACCCATGTAAGTCGATTGCCTTGTTCATCGCCACCGACCTTGTTCGTATCACTTCAAATTCATTTTCATAAACAATAAACCTTGATCCAACGTCAAGTGGTTCTCTTTTCTCATAAAAATCCAAAACACAAAAAGATAAACGATTAGAATAATGCACCACGAACTTTAAAGTGGTGGAAAAGGAATGAGAATGGAGTCCTCCTACACTCGTTCCGAATGTTTTGGATACAAGGCGCTCGACTTGGTTATTCGAAACATTCATTTCTATCCAAAGTCTTTTGTGTATAATCCTAATCAAGAACAATTTCTCTTAAGAAACTTAAAAATAACATCAACTCATCAAACCTATTTTCGCCTTAGGGCATCAATCCAAAAACCCTTTTTCAAGGTATAAAATCAACCAACAAACAACAATTTCACAAGCCTCCGAACTACGGAGCTCTGATTCTTCACTTCTTTTAAGTGAGGATACATAGGCACAAGGGCCACAATCCTTGGCGAGCATTAAAATAAATAAACCAACCCCTCTTTTCCTTAAGCAAGCAAACTCTTAATAAAAACACCCATTCACGTTAAATAACCTAGGAGGTTCCCATCGAGTACAATGGATGCGAGGGGGTGCTAGCACCTTTCCCTCGCATAACCGACTCCCGAATCCTAAGACTTGGTTACGATGACCACGCTCTTTTCCCAAAGGTTTTATCGTTATTTCCCTTTCCCTCCTTGGGATAAATAAAATCCGGTGGCGACTCTGTGTCATTTTTCGCGTAGTGACAACTCTGGCCCACTGTTTCTTCAACTTCTAACAAGACAACGTTGGCGATCTCAAGTGCTTGGAAAGAAGTTTCCAAAGCGTCTTAATCGGCCTCAATGTAACGGAAAGAAGATAGGTTATTGGCCATAAGATCCTCCTCACCATGTATAATAACTAATTTTTCATCAACCATAAATTTCATCTTTTGATGCAAAGTAGAGGTTACTGCCCCAGCGGCATGGATCCAAGGCCTTCCAAGTAGACAACTGTAGTTAGGATTGATGTCTATAACTTGGAAAGTGATAGTAAAAACATGCGGACCAATCAAAATAGGAAGCTCAACCTCTCCTATCACCGACCTGCGAGAACCATCGAATGCTTTGACAATAAACAAAGTAGGCTTTACCACAGTATCCTTAAAAGCCAACTTGTTGAGAACTCTCTTGGGTAGAACATTCAAAGAAGAACCGGTGTCCACTAATACCCTCGATAAATTATCCTCCAGACATTTCACTGATATGTGTAAAGCACGATTGTGATTCGGTCCCTCCCTCGGTAACTCCTTATTGCTGAAGCTAAGAGTATTACATGCGGTAAGGTTGGCAATCACACTATCAAACTGGCCGATAGTGATGTCCTGAGCGACATGGGCTTGAGTCAAAACCTTTTGTAAGGCCATTCTATGAGCGAGTGAACTCATCAGCAGAGATAGAATAGAAATCTTGGAAGGAGTCTGATGAAGTTGATCAATAACTTTATAGTCACTCTTCTTAATAATCCTCAAAAACTCAGCATCTTCATCGTTTGTAACTGCTTCTTTATCCTTACCTTTGGTAGGCACAGTGGTAATGGTAGCCGTTTCCTTAGGTGGAGCCTCATTGAAACGGGGAGTATAAACACGGCCACTGCGGGTCATCCTGCTTGCCCCAACGATATTGGTCACGCTTTCTTGTTGGTCTTTACCTCTTCTGTCGGAATAATCTTCCCAGACTTTTTGTCAATCATTGTCACATCATATTTCCAAGGTACATCTTTAGGGTCACTGAAGGGAAATGGGTTCGGCTTTTGAATAATTATCGGCTTAGGTTGATTCAGCGTAACAGGCTTTGGTATATTGAACACCGGTTTGGCAGAACTTGCCCCTGGCAAGTTAAACACTGGCACCTTAACCTATGATTCGGTCAAGTTGTAGACAGGTTCAATCACAGCGACTTCATCCTTCTTCACCTTATTAACCACTTGTAGAAAACCATCATTAATTAATCTCTGAATATCATTCTGAACCAACAAACAGCCTTTAATACTGACATCACAATTTGTACACACCACATGAGAAGTAGTTACTAAATCGGCTTCAAATAACTTCGAATGGAATATCTTGAGAGGAATCTTGATTTGAGCGACGTCAAGAATATAACTTTCATCTGAATCAACACTAATGGCATTAACACTCCCATGATTAGGCAAAGGGTTACTCTTGACATTCGGTTGAGGATCATCAAATGACAAAATCTTCTTTTCCAACAGATCTCTAACAATATTCTTAAGAGCGTAGCAATTTTCTAGATCGCAGCCAGGCGCACCCTCATGAAATAAACAATGAGCGGCAGTGTTGTAATTGGCGGGTAACGGATTAGGAGGAGGACCCAAAGCTTGGGTAGTAATCAGACCTTGTTGCACTAATGAGGAGTACAATACTGTGAAGGTCATCGGAATCGGCGGACAAGGCTTATACAGTCTCCTGTTCGGACCATTCTGGCGAGGAGCTTAGCTCTTCGGCTGCTGATGGGAAGGAGTGTTGGGCGCTTGTTAATAATTAGGAGGCTGATACACAGGAGCCGGTTGCACTGGATGATACATAGGAACTTGCTGAAAAGAAGGTGCAACAGCAGCCACATAAGGTTGATGAGCGTACTGAACCGGATAGGCTTGAGATTGAGCATAATTCTGCGGGTGTTGATAAGATTGGTCTCTTCATCTATCGGAAGATACAACATTAGTCTCACCTTTTTTTCTTCTTCTGAGAACTGAATGAAGGTTTCTTCGTCTGATATTTTGAACCTGAGCCACCAGAATTACCTGTCATTTTACCGCTTTTCAAACCCAATTCAATTTTAACACCCACAGCAACGATGTCAGAGAAATTCGAAGTCACACTACCAACCATCCTCTCATAGAATTTTGGACGAACTGTGTCGACAAACCAATCAGCCAACTCTTTTTCAGTCAAAGGAGGTTCTACTTGCGAAGCTATCTCTCTCCACCTCTGAGCATACTCTTTGAAAGTCTCTGAATTTTTCTGCGACATACTCAATAATTGTCTTCTATCAGGAGCCAAATCCATATTGTACTTATAGTGCTTGATGAAAGCGTCACAGATCTTGGAAATTCTTGATACGAGATTGGTCTAAAGTTAAATACCACCTGGAAGAAGCACCCTTCAAACTATCTTGGAAACAATGAATCATCAATTTATCATTCTCAACATGGGAAGCCATCTTATGGTAATACATAATCAGATGATTCTTAGGACAAGTGGCTCCTTCATAACGGTCGAAATTCGGAGTCTTGAATTTCGGAGGAATAACCAAACCGGAAACCAAACAAACATCCCTAGCAGCAGCCCCAAAAACCTGATCACCTTCTACTTTTCTCAATCTCTTGGCAATAATGTCAACCTCCTCACGAAGCTTATCACGTCACTCATAACTTTCATCGTTCTCATCAGAAGTCTCAAAAATGGGCTCATTGAAATAAGGTTGTGCACGGGTATGCACGGTAGCTGGTGCAAAAGTAGGAACCACTCTAGGAGCTTCGGAAATCACAAGAATAGCTTGTTGAACTTGTGGAACAATAGGAACTGCAGCAGGAGAAGGCACAAAACCGGGGGGAAGACCATAAGGTGGTGCACTCGCAATAGTAACAACTGGTTGAGGATCCACAATTACACCGGTAATCTCAGAAACAACAGTGGGCTGAGTATCCATCTTTGCATTCAATACCTGTAACATCTCCATAATACGACCCATACCTCCTCGAAGGTCTTCAAGTTCATTGTTAAGATGGTTGATCTCGTGCACTTGGTCTTCCATTCTCTTCTGAGCTTGGGCTCTAGTGTTGTACTGATACCGAGGACTCAGGGTGACAGAACTGGAAGGTAAGAGAACCGAGAATGAGAAACCAAAAGATAAATGTAATGCAAAAATATGATGCGAAAATGCAAGATGCAAATGAAGATTTCATGGAATTCAAGTAATTATGAACATCGCGAGATATCAAAGGAAATTTCATTAATTAAATTCAAAAAGTGGATTACACGCAAATGTTCTTAAGAGGGATCTCAACATAACAGCTAAATAAAAGCTAGAAACTCCTAAAGTAACATTGTTCACAACTTCAAAGAGCAGGAGAGTCGGAGGAAAATAAATCCTCATGGGTCTTTCTGTTCTTGTAGGAACGTGCTTCTTCGTTCTTGACTTGAAGGTGCTTCTAAAGTTTGATATTCTCACTGATGACCACTTGATATTTGCTCTTCCATGTTTCGATTTCACATTTCGCTTTCCTCAAAGCGATCTTCAACTTTTCAGCTTCGGTCATAAACACTAGGATAGGTCCTTCTACTGGAGGTAGAGGATCTTGGTGATGGTAAGGCATCTTCAACCTGATTGCTCTTTCTCGGACCCACTGAAGGTAAGGTTCCATCGACACACAATTAGGCTTTCCCAGACTTTCTTTACCTTTCCTATGCAAATGACGCCAAACGAATACAATCTGACCTTGAAGTTCTTCATCATCCTTAAAGAAAATCCTCTGAATGTGAGCACTTCTAGGTGGTTCCTTCAACGGATACCCCAATTGTCGGCGAGCTAGAATTGGATTATAATTGATCCCTCCATTAAAGCCAAGCAAAGGTACATTAGCAAAGTTTTCACAACTATCAATGATCAATATCCCATCATACATATGATTATACTAATCAATATCTGAATGAGTTAAAGTCATGACTCTTTGTGACCAACGGCCTTTAGTGTGATCCCAAAAAGGTCCAGACTTGGGCAAGTGCGAAATAAACCACTTGTACAGCAAAGTCACACAACAGGTAATCATCCCTCCACCATAAAAGTTTAAGAGATGCACAGAATGATAGGTGTTAGCCAATAAGGTCGGTATTGGATTAGCCTTCATGAAAATCTTGATGGCATTAAGGTTAACAAACCCCTCAAAACTTGGAAAAAGAAGTACCCCATAAATAAGCAAAGCAAGGATTGTCTCAAAGGTAGGCATGCTCATATGATCAGCATAGTATTGGGCTTTCTTAATTAAGAAGTATGTGGGCAAACCACAGGTCTCCCCTTTGATAATCATATGGTCCCTGACATCGGATACCTTTAAACAAATGGCCTTAGCAATGTCTTGCTCTTTAGGGTCCACTTCCAAGAAAAGGAAAGGAGATCCATCTGAGATAGGTAACCCCAACAATTGAGAGTACTCTTCTAAGGTAGGCAATAGTTGATAATCTGGAAAGGTGAAGAAATGATAAACCGGGTCGTAGAACTGTAGCAAAACCGAAAGAAGTCCTTCATTCACTTGAAAATTCAACAAAGGTAACAACCTTCCATATTTGTTTCAAAATCCCTCTTGATCTTGAACCAACTCTCCCAACTTCTTTAGGACATCCAACTTGAGACCCTTAAAAGAATATTTCAAAGTACGCTTTCTATGGTAATCCATGGTATCCTGCAATGTTCATAAGTAAAGTTTGAATTCCATGAAGTCTTAATGCAAAATGATGCTTTATGAATGCAATGCATAAGCACACACACAGTCCTAGGTTAAAGGAACGTGATGAAGGTGAGAAAAACACTTAGAAGGGGGGGGGGGTGAATAAGGGTTTTAAAACACTTTGGGTTATAAAAAATAACACAGATATTTTTATCCTGGTTCGTTTGAACTCAAACTAATCCAGTCCACCCTACCCATGTGATTTGCCTTTCTCAGCAAGGACTTAATTCACTATATCAAACTTGATTACAGTGTAAACCACTAAGACAACTGTCTTAGTCTTCTCAAGAAAATCTGACCACAACTTGGTCTTCTTAAGGAAATCGTTTATAAAGATAAACTAACAATTTGTGTTTAATGTTTTGCTTCTAACAAGCTATATCACAACAGTGATGTTTACACAAGATTAAGAACAAATATGAAAACTGTAAGCTTTGATGAATATTTGAATGAGAGCTTGTAAGTTGGTTTTCTTTCAAGTGATTTATCAATGTTCGTCAACATTGGAAAGATGCTGAAGATTGTTTAAATACTACTTTAAGTCCTTCTCTCAAAGACTGTGCATTGCTGTACGTTCTACTGCCTGTATTACCTTTTGTCCTCTATTGACTTTTCCTTTCCAGGAAGAGGAATGTTCAGACATGTGCTTTGTGTCTGAATTCTTGTGTCATACATAAATGAGGAATAGTGTCGTTGGAGAAGACGTTGGGATTAGCAAAGAATCTTTTCTTTGAGCTGGCATCCTTTCAACTGAATAAACTAACATCAAATCCTCTGATGTAGTTCCTTGTTCTTCATATCAGAGTCTTGCAGCAATAGTGTTAAAAGCGTGAATGTTACAATCAGCGCAGAGTTGAATATCAGAGCCTTTGTACTTGCAGCGTGAAGTACTTCCAAAGTCTTCTAAAATAATGTTGTAACGCTCTTACTCAAATTCTTCTTAGTCTCACTCAGAGTCATCTGTAGCAAATCAGAGTCTCTTCAAGTAGCGCTCAGAGTCTTCTGAAATGTTGCTTCTGACGCTCAGAGTCTTGACGTTCTTTTCACTTGCAAATGTAATTTTTGCTTCCAAATGAACATATAATTTAAGATCTGAAACAAAATTACTTAAACACAATTAGAGTATATATTTCCTTTATGCAAAATTTTATTTATGTTATCATCAAAACAATGAGATATATTAAACACCAATCTGTGTTCTAACAATCTCCCCCTTTTTTATGATGACAAAAACATAGGAAATTTTGTTCAATAATAAAAAACTATAACCCCCCCTGAGATTGTGAATCTCCCCCTGAATTGAATACCATAAGAAAAAAATAAATACTTCCCTTTTTGATTGAGTAATCTTTTCAGATTCAGAGCTTGGTTTGGCTTTTCAGAATCAGAGCCTAGATCGTGAAGCCTGGTTTATTCTTTTTAGAATCAGAACCTAGTTTGTACTTTTCAGATCTTGATTTGGATCAGAGCCTGATTTAGGAGCTTTCAGAGTAACTTTTATGAATTAAGTCAGATGCAACGTTATAGTTCTGAAAGACTAAAATTCAATGTTAGTTATAATTTATTATGTCTGAATTCCATTCTGGTAACTATTTATTTAAACAATTATAATTTCCATTTTCTCCCCCTTTTTGTCATATCAAAAAGAAAAAACTTTTTAAGACACAAAAGAATAATAGAGAAAAACGAATATGATAGAACAGAAAGAAACAGAAACCAAACAGATTGCATTGATAACCAAAATATTCAGAGAATAGAAAACACAAGCAAAACAAACATATTATGCACAAACAACAGAAAAACAACTAAGGTTGACGATAGACTATCATCTTCAGAAGGTTTGCAATCTCAGAAGTGGATTCTTCTTGCCTAGCCATCCATGTCTTGATTTCATCTGTTGTCTGTTTTTGCTTAATCATCCAAGATCTGATCTCTGTGTTGCTGGCTTCAAGCTTAGCAAACTTTTCTTCAAGATCTGGATTCTCTTTCTTGACTTCAGAAGATGCAGGAGCAGATTCAGACGCATTCTCAATAACCATAGCAGAGGCATTCTCTTGAATCACTGAGTCAGAGGCTTGATTCAGAACCATCAGAGCAGACTAATTTGACACAAGAGTTTCTTCAGCAACAGACACATCTGGAGGAGCATCTTCAGACTTAGGTTCTTCAGCAGGTGCATTGTCCAGAGGAAGAATTGGAGATCTACTCATATTCAGAAAAGTTTGTCTGAAAACTTCAGCAAATCTCACCTTTGCATCATCAGAGCAAATGGTCAGAGGTTTGAAGCTACAAAATTAAATCTTAAAATTAATCTGTTCCAAGTGGCTTTAGAAGCATCTGGATTCACACTAGACAAGCACTCCTTCTTGATAGTAGACAACCACATATTCAATTCCTTTTTAAAACCATCAAATAAAGTACTAACATCCATTCTAGGTTTTGGTTTCAGAAAGTTTTCTAGAGAGGGTGTTTTGGTGGTTTCAGATGATGAGGGTATGGAAAAAGAAGGAATGATGAAAAGAGGACGAGGATATGGTGTAGAAGGTTTAGTAACAGTCTTTTGTTCAGATGGAATGACATCAGAAGGCATAGGGAAAAAGGGAACAAAAGCTGATGTAGGTTTTAGAGTTGGTTGAGAAAGGATAGGTTCAGATGAAATGAATACATCTGGTTGTTTTGGTTCATAGCCATGGAGTGAAGGGGGTGAGTTCACTTCTGGAGGTAAATCAGATTCAGTAGAATCAGATGATGCAGAAGAGTGACAAGATGTTGAAGAAACGTCAAACAGAATTTTCAAGGGTTGTACATCAAGAACATCAGAATCAGGTATAAATGATTCAGAAGTTTTAGGTTGTTCTGGTTGAGGATTAGAGGGAATGGGTTCTTCTAGTTATGGTTTAGAAGTTTGTGTTTCTGGTGGGGGAGTTTCAGAAGTTTGTTTTTCAGAAGGGTGTGGTTGAGAGACAGAAGTGTGTTTTGGTTTAGGAGTAGAAGGAATATGTTCAGATGTTTCTGGTTCAGAAGGAATGGTTTCAAATACATGAGGAGGAGAATGTGAAGGTATGGGTTCATAGATAGGGGGATCAGATGTTAGTACCTCTTTGACAGTTTCTAAGATGGAATCTAAACTAGCCTCAGGAGGATTACCTTTTTGCTTCTTGACCCTCTTTGGTTTAACAGAAGATGCCTCGCCAGAAGCTTTCCTTTTTGGTTTAGAAGCTCCTTCTTCTAAAACTTTCCTTTTCTTCCTGTGTCTGTCTCCATAAAAGTCTGGTTCAGGTTCGCCTGCTCTCTAAATCAGATGTTCTGGTATTGGAGTTCCATCTGCCAGACACGTTGCTATATAAGCCAGAATAATATCCCTTGGTTCATTGGCATAGAATAGAGCAAAATCATCTACTGGTATCCTTCTCTTGCTGACCTCTTCAGAGTTAATCTGTTTTGGTGCAGAAGTGAGTTCTTCTACAACCTTCATCCTCTAAAGACTTTTACCATTCAGAGGTTTGCCAACCACCAAAGTTAATTCTTCCTTCATTCCAGCTTCTATTAGATGTCCAACCAAGCCATTCTCAGTTATAATATCTGAAATGAGTCTTCCCATTGGTATCCAATTCCTCATCTTCTGATGCTTAGTTCTGACTTCTTCCCTTGATTGTTTCACGTGAGTCCACAGATGATTAAATAGCAGATAAGGCAGATCCACTTTTGTGCTCTGACTCAGACAGTACATGAAGTACATCTGATCAATATTAACATAATCAGGGGAGTTTGAGGACTCCCTATGATGTATACATCCCATAAAGATCTTAGCCCAAATCTTGTAGTTTGGCTTCAGATCTTTCACTTTGTTAGAAGCTTCTCCAGATGAGCAAACTTCACTGTAAACCTCTGTCATATCTATACGCCCAGCTGGCAGATTTATAACACCATCAGTTTCTTCATAACCAATAAGTTTCCTAATCAAGTCCTCAGTTATGATGATTTCCTTACTCAGAACATAAGAGACAATAAACTTAGGGTATGTAGTAGTATGAATCCAAAATTCTTTCACCAAGCATGGATAAACTGGTCCCATCAGTCTATCAAAGAACTTTGTCCAACTTTGAGCATCAACAGTGGGACGAAGATCAAACCCATTTTCTGCAATAGATTCAAAGTTCACGATTGATTCACACAGAACTTCAAGTTTGTCAATCGGTGTGAGGAGGGTTCTAACTGGTTCTTTGAAATCAACAGTACCCAGATTTGCAGAAGAAATAGCATCCATTGTTGATTGAAGTTGTTGAGAGGTTGATGAAGATGTTTCTATTGATTAAGTAGAAAGAGGTTTAGGGTTTCGTTGGGATTTGGGTTTTGAGGAGAAGATGAAAGAATGCAATAAGAAGAAATGTATAAGACAGTGAACGAGAGTGAAAAGTGTGAGAAGTGAAGTGTTGTGGAATTTATAGAGAAACTTAGGGCACACAAGAGTCACACATTCATCAAATAGAATTTAATTAAACATTAAACCACATCAAACATAATCATGAAAAGAAAAGCATTTAATGATACTGACAACGCGTGGGGGGAAAATGAGAATTAAAATTAATTCAAATAGTACCTCTGAACAGCGTTTCAGTGCTAGACACTCAATCGTTTCAGATTCAGATGACACGTGTTTGCTTGCATGTTCTTCTGAAACTCTTTGAGAAATGAAACGTTAGCCAACGTTCAGATCCTCTGAGGCTTGTCAGTTCAGATTTGCACACAATAAATAAAATATTAAGCAATAAAATAAATAACTGAAATACTTCAGAGTTAAAACATTTTCCATCTGAGGAAATTTGCTTCTGATAAAGATTTTATTCTGGACAGAAATCCATACTAATATTTTTCAGAATAAATTTAAATATATCTTCACCAAGGGGTTTTGTAAAGATATCAGCCTATTGATGGTCTGTATCAACAAAGTTTAAACTTATGATTCCCTTCTAAACATAGTCTCTGATGAAATGATGTTTTATTTCTATATGCTTTTCCTTAGAGTGTAAAATAGAGTTTTTAGACAAGCATATAGCAGAAGTATTATCATAGAAAATAGAAATGTTACTCTCATGAATCTGATAGTCTTCTAGTTGACTCTTCATCCAGAGCATCTGAGTGCTACAACCAGCAGCAGCAATGTATTCTGCTTCTTTTGTTGAAAGCGCAATTGTGGGTTGCTTCTTGATGAGCCAAGAGATCAGATGACTTCCCAGAAACTGACAGCTTCCAGAAGTACTCTTACGCTCTACTCTGTCTCCAGCATAGTCAGCATCACATAATCCAACTATTTTATAATCATCAGATTTTCTGTAACACAAACCCACATTAGTAGTAACTTTCAGATACCTCAGAATCCTCTTAACAGTTGTTAAGTGAGATTCTCTAGGATCTTATTGGAATCTAGCACACAGACAAACACTAAATAGAATATCAGGCCTAGAAGCAGTCAAATACAGAAGAGATCCAATCATACCTCTGTAGAGCTTTTGATCTACCTTCTTACTTACCTCTTTTTTTCCAAGAGTGCTTGTAGGATGCATTGGAGTTTTAGCCAACTTACTTTCAGTCATATTGAACTTCTTCAGAAGCTCCTTCACATACTTAGTATGATGTATGTAGGTGCCTTTTGGAGTTTGATTGACTTGGATTCCCAGAAAGAATCTGAGTTCTCCCATCATGCTCATCTCGAATTCTGCCTGCATAGACTAAGCAAACTCCTTTCCAAGTGTAATATTGGTAGTTCCAAATATAATATCATCAACATAAATCTGACAGACTAAAATGTCTTTCTTAATGGATTTATGAAAGAGAGTAGTGTCCACTTTTCCTCTGATAAAGTTATTTTCCAGAAGGAAATTACTCAGCCTCTCATACCAAGCTCTAGGAGCTTGTTTTAAGCCATAGAGTGATTTCTTAAGTTTAAAAACGTGTTCTGGAAATTTTTCATTCTCAAAACCAGGAGGTTAATGAACATAAACTTCCTCTTCTATAAAACCATTTAAGAAGGCACTTTTAACATCCATCTGATACAGTGTGATGTTATTCTGTGCAGCAAAAGAAATAAGTAAGCGAATAGATTCTAACCTTGCCACAGGAGCATATGTCTCTGTGTAATCTATACCTTCTTACTGACTGTATCCTTGAGCCACCAGCCTAGCTTTGTTTCTGATTACTTCTCCTTGCTCGTTCAGCTTATTTCTGAAGACCTATTTTGTTCAAATGATGTTGAAACCTTCGGGTCTTGGAACCAGATTCCAGACGTCATTTCTGGTGAATTGATTAAGCTCTTCTTGCATAGCAAGTATCCAATCATTATCGTTCAGAGCCTCATCCACAGAAGTTGGTGCAATGATAGAAACCAAACCAAACAGTGACGTTCCAGAAGATCTGAGAAATGACCTTGTTCTGATAGGGTCATCCTTCTTTCCAATTATCATATCCTCTGGGTGAAAGGCTTTGATTCTAGATGATCCTTTAACAGTTGGTTCTTCAGAAATGTTCAATTTGTTCATCTGAGCAGCCAAGGCAGTAGCATCTGGCGTTGCTTCTGCTTGAGCTTTATCTGCCTCTGATTCTTCAGAGTCTGTGAGAAGGACTTCTCTATCTGCAAAAATTTCAAGCTGCTTTGGCTTTTGATTGCCAAGCTTATCATCAAATCTAACATGAATTGATTCCTCTACAATTTGTGTCTCAGTATTGTATACTCTGTAGCCTTTAAAGCGTTCAGAATATCCAAGCATGAAACACTTTTGTGCTTTAGAATCAAACTTGTTCAGATTCTCTTTAGTATTCAACATAAAACATACACATCCAAAAGGATGGAAATAAGAAATGTTGGGCTTTCTATTCCTCCACAATTCATAAGGAGTATTCTCCAAAAGAGGTCTTACAGACACTCTGTTCTGAATATAACAAGTTGTATTCACTGCTTCTGCCCAAAAATGTTTTGCCATGTTAGTCTCGTTGATCATGGTTCTGGCCATTTCTTGCAATGTTCTATTTTTCCTCTCTACAACTCCATTCTGTTGAGGAGTTCTAGGGTAGGAGAAATCATGTGCAATGCCATTTTCTTTAAAATATTTTTCAAAATATTTGTTTTCAAATTCACCACCATGATCACTTCTGACTTTAACAATTTTAAATTCTTTTTCGTTCTGGATTTGTTTGCAGAAGTCAATAAATTCAGAATGAGACTCATCCTTGTGTTTCAGGAATTTTACCCATGTCCATATGCTTTAGTCATCAACAATGACTAATCCATACTTCTTGCCTCTGATGGATGCATTTTTCACTGGTCCAAACAGATCAATATAAAGCAGCTCTAATGGTCTTGAGGTTGAAACAACATTTTTTGTTTTGAAAGAAGATTTTGAAAATTTTCCTTTCTAACATGCTTCACAAAAAGCATCTGAGTTGAACTTCAACTGAGGAAGTCCTCTGGCTAGATTGAGTTTATTAATCTGAGATATACGTCTCATACTAATATGCCCCAATCTTCTGTGCCAGACCCATTGCTCTTTGTTAACAGACATAAGGCATTTTACATTCTGAACCTTAAGTTCTGAAAGATTGATTTTATAAATGTTGTTCTTCCTTTTTCCATTAAAGAGGATTGAGCCATCCTTTTGATTGACAGCTTTACAACATTTTTTATTGAAGATTATATCATAACCATTGTCACTTAATTGACTTATGGACACTAGATTATGTGTTAATCCTTCAACAAGTAAAACATTAGAAATGGAAGGGAGGTTACCATTACCTATGGTTCCAAAGCCTATTATCTTGCCCTTCTGGTTCCCTCTAAACTTCACATCACCTCCAGACCTAAGTTCCAGGCTTTGGAACATAGACCTTCTTCCCGTCATGTGACGCGAGCAACCAGAGTCCAGGTACCAAGATTGGTGTTTCAACTTTGCTGCTAAGGATGTCTGCAACAAAAATAATTTTTTCCTTAGGTACCCATATTTTCTTGGGTCCTCTGAGGTTAGTAGGCTTGAAATTCTTTCTGAATTTCTTTCCCTTGAAGGTATCTTTGTTCTTCTGAGGTTTTGATTTATTAAACACAGGTTTGTTCAGATCAGAACGTGTGTGTTTAATATCATTTAAATGACCAAATTTGAAATGAGTATATAGAGGAGAATACTTTATGATCATTTTATCAACAGGTTTTGGATTTAAATCCTTCCCAGAAGGTGATTCATATCCAATTCCCTTTCTGTTGTTTCTGCTTACGCCATAGATCATTGAAGCCATATTGCTTCTATCTAGGCCTCTAGCCAACAACTTCTGAAAGCTATAGTCATACTCTTCTAAAATGTTTTTAGAGCATGATATAGGTTCTGAGTCAGATTTCTGAGCTTTTTCTAAATCATTTTTTATTTTAAGATTTTCTACTTTAAGCTCAGCAACCTCCGACCTCAGCTGATCATTCTCAGATGCAAGACAGCTTTGAAGCTTCTTGTATTTGAGTTTGATTTTGTTGTAGCTTTCTAGAATTTCTGATAAACTTTCAGAAATTTATGCTCTAGTGAGTTCAGAAAATACCTCCTCAGAATCTGATTCTGATTCTGATCCAGCAGCTTCTTCGTGGTCTTCCACGTCAGCCATTAGTGCTACATTAACACACCCATCTTCAGATTCTGATGAAGATTCAGAAGCATCTGAATCATCCCACGTGGCCATTAAGACTTTCTTCTTCTTTTCAAACTTCCTTCTGGGTTTCTCCTTCAGAAGTTTAGGACATTCATTCTTATAGTGGCCAGGCTCCTTGCACTCATAGCACATTATATCTTTCTTTCCAGATTTTTTATGTCCAGAAGAATCACCACACTGATCAGATCTTTTGAAGTTTCTGAACTTCCTTTGTTTGTGCTTCCAGAGTTGATTAATCCTCTTGGACAGCAGGGACAATTCATCTTCTTCTTCTGAAGATTCTTCAGAACTTTCTTCAATAACCTGCAACGCTTTAGCAGATTTGTTAGATTTTAAAGCAACTGACTTACCTATCTTTAGAGGCTCGTCTTCCTCCAGCTCAATTTCGTGACTCCTTAAGGAACTGATCAATTCCTCCAGAGTGATCTTATTCAGATCCTTTGCGAGCTTCAGAGAAGTCACCATGGGTCTCCATCTTGTTGGCAGACTTCTGATGATCTTCTTGACATGGTCAGAAGTAGAGTAGCCTTTATCCAGAACCTTCAACCCAGCAGTTAGGATCTGAAATCTTGAGAACATAGTTTCTACAGATTCAGACTCCTCCATTTTGAAGGCTTCATACTTATAGATGAGGGCTAGAGCCTTGGCCTCCTTTACTTGGGAGTTTCCTTCATGAGTCATCTTCAAAGATTCAAACATATCAAATGCATTATCTCTGTTTGTTATTTTCTCATACTCAGTATGAGATATTGCATTTAACATGATGGTTCTTGCTTTGTGGTGGTTTCTAAACTCCTTCTTCTGTTGATTAGACATAGATTTTCTGTCAACCTTTTTCCCTTCATCATTGGTAGGATGAATGTAACCATCACTTACCAAATCCCACAAATCAGCATCATAGCCTAGAAAGAAGCTTTCTATTCTATCTTTCTAGTAGTCAAACTTCTCACCATCAAATATGGGAGGTTTAGTGTTGATTCTGTCTTTATCATCGTATTTGTTGTTGTATGAAGTTGAAGTAGAAGTTTCAGCAGCCATGATGAATAAAGAACAAGATATTAGGAGTTTTTCTCAACTGGATCTTTTCTGTCACGGTTAAGTGAGAGCACTTTCTGAACCGGAGCTCTGATGCCAACTGAAGGTGAGAAAAACACTTAGAATGGGGGGGGGGGGTTGAATAAGGGTTTTAAAACACTTTGGGTTATAAAAAAACACAGATATTTTTATCCTGGTTCGTTTGAACTCAAACTAATCCAGTCCATCCAACTCAGATGATTTGCCTTTCTCAACAAGGACTTAATCCACTATATCAAACATGATTACAGCGTAAACCAATAAGACAACTGTCTTAGTCTTCTCAAGAAAATCTAACCACAACTTGGTCTTCTTAAGGAAATCTTTTACAAAGATAAACTAACAATCTGTGTTTACTGTTTTGCTTCTAACAAGTTATATCACAACAGTGATGTTTACACAAGATTAAGAACAAATATGAAAACTATAAGCTTTGAAGAATATTTGAATGAGAACTTGTAAGTTGGTTTTCATTCAAGTGATTTATCAATGTTCGTCAACGTTGGAAAGATGCTGAAGATTGTTTAAATACTACTTCAAGTCCTTCTCTCAAAGACTGTGCATTGCTGTATATTTTGCTGCCTCTATTGCCTTTTATCCTCTATTGACTTTTCCTTTCCAGGAAGAGGAATGTTCAGACATGTGCTTTGTGTCTGAATTCTTGTGTCATGCATAAATGAGGAATAGTGTCGTTGGAGCAGACGTTGGGATTAGCAACAGATCTTTTCTTTGAGCTGGCATCCTTTCAACTGAATAAACTAATATCAGATCCTCTGATGTAGTTCCTTGTTCTTCAGATCAGAGTCTTGCAGCAATAGTGCTAAAAGCGTGAATGTTACAATCAGCGCAGAGTTGAATATCAGAGCCTCTGTACTTGCAGCGTGAAGTACTTCCAGAGTCTTCTGAAATAATGTCGTAATGCTCTTACTCAAATTCTTCTTAGTCTCACTCAGAGTCATCTGAGAGCAGATCAGAGTCTCTTCAAGAAGCACTCAGAGTCTTCTGAAATGTTGCTTCTAACGCTCAGAGTCTTGACGTTCTTTTCACTTGCAAATGTAATTTTTGCTTCCATGAATATATAATTTAAGATCTGAAACAAAATTACTTAAAAAAAATTAGAGTATATAATTTAATCTGTGTTCTAACACGTGAGCGGAGTCAAGGTCTACCCATCCCAAGAGGTATGTACTATAGATTAATTGTACCTGCAGAACAAGGGTTCTAAATCGGTGCCCAAAGTCATCGGCCCTTCCTTCGGATATTACCAACCTTCCGACTGACTTGGGGGTCGATAATATTCTCAGGAGAACCTCTTTTGAGCGTAGCATCGCGTAGCAACCTTTGTAGGACTACTCCCACATAGTTCCCGCACTACGTCCTAGATAAGGCCAAGATGGTGTAAAGGTACTACGGTTCCCAGTATCACATACTTCAATCGATAATAGTAAAAGTTTTCACGACTACACTCGTTCAACTGAACCATTTTCAAAAGGGTCTCAACTGAGCGGTGATTCTCGAGTCAGCTTGGTCGGGACTCACTCCCTATAAGCCTCCTCGAATATATCGCCATCCTATAATAATGTCACTCAAGTCCGGGTGTAGGACTTATCTCACAACAAAGTAACTCCCAAGCAAGGTACCCTAAAATATATACATACAAGTGAGCAAAAATATTAATGAAACAAATATAAAAAATAAACAAAATAGGGATAACACTCAAAAGATTAAGAAATCCCCAATGAATTCGCCATTTTCTGTTGCGGTGGAAATAGGATATCAAACTATTAATTAGCTTGAATCACATTTTTAATTCACAACTGGTCTTTGATTTATCCGAAGGAAAAGGTCAAAAGAAGGAAAACCTAATTTTGCATCGTAAACACAATGCGGGGAAAGATCTAGGGTTCAGGGGTTGATTAAGATTAGGGAAGTTATTAGCATCCTAAACTTCTGTAGTACTCTACAGGAACCTTTTGTTTATTTTACTATTTGCATTATTAATTGCTTTAGGGTGTGTACAAAGGATTAAAAATTAAAAAGACCTAAGGGGTTAATTCTAAGTTTACTCGGCAAGACGTCGCATCTTGTGCATACATATCCTGACGGGAATGGAATCAGAGTAACTGTAGTTCCCCTCGAAAAGGAGGTTAGAAACGTCTTGACTGTGGTCAAGGATTCAAGGGGAATAAACTTATCTTAAGGACACGCTTACATGGAGTCTTAAACTCCGGTTTCTACGTTGAAAATGTTAATTAAATTAAGGTTAAAATTAGGTATTTCACGGCGGAAACCCTAAAATGGAGTGCGGCGGCTGCTTGACCTAATGTAAGGGTAAAAGGTATTTTCGTCCACGGCGGGACACCTAGGAAATTAGGGTTTGAAAAGTGAAAAGTTCAAGGGTGAGGCCTATTGACACGGCGGCCAAACGGTTAGACCTAATCCTTCGGAAGGTGAAAATAATTAACGGTACATAAAGCGCAAAGGAAAAAAAGCATCGGGTGATAGTATTGAAATATAAAGTGCACAAATAGAATAGATTGCGACGATTGTCTCGCAAGATTACAAACCATAAAATAAAATGCGGATATAATGACTAATTGTTAACCAATGATGAACGAGAATTAAGTAAAATAAAATTTAAAAAATTTCTTAAAAGAAAAAAGCCTTTTTTGTTATCATCATTTTTAATTATTTTAATAAAACAATACAAAGCTAAAACCTAAAAATCTAAACAGAAATTAAAAACAGAAAGTATATAAAAAAATATAAACAAAAAGAAAAAAAAAGGGGTCAGGCTGGGTCTCTACCCACAAGACCCGACCCATGAGCCCACAACATAAAAGGGAGTTAGGCAAATTAGGGTTCCCTAATTCCCCAGCCGCGGCGCCGTTTCTTCTGAGTTTCCCAGAATTTCTCCTTCTTCTTTCGTATCGTGACTTATCTCTTCTTCTTTCGCTGTGATGTTCTCTTCTTCTTTCGCCGTGATGTTCTGAAACAAAAGCAACAACATTAAACACGGAATAATGGGTTTGTAGCTTACGTTTTAATGATGGGGACGATGACGAAGATTTTCTGAGTCCGTTCGAAGATCCGCCGTTAGCTCCGTTTGATCACTAATATTGATGGATTCTAACGGGTTTGATTGATGTTTTCATTGATGGATTTCGGCCTTTTTCAACCGTCTTCGATGATTTGTGGTTCTGGTTTGCACCGTTTTGGTGATTTTTTATTTGTTTTTGTGGTTAGGGTTTCTTTTTTGATCCGTGTCCATTTTATACCATTGCATTCGAATTCGTTGGGCCTGGATCCACTGTATTTATGTTATTTTTGCAGATGATGATGGCTTGGATATGATTTGATCTTCGGATCTGGATTTTATTTTTGATGATCTTGGGCTGTGATTTTTACCTGAGCCCATGATTCCGATTTGATTTTCCTTTCATGTGATTGGATTTGGATTTGGATTTTATTTTTGGTGGATCCGTATTTTCTTGATGATCTGTAGATTTGGTTGTGTTCATATCTGTTGAAATAAGGGATCCGGATCTGATATGGTTTGTTGGATATCCATAGACTTCTGTTATGGATTTTTCTTGTATGGATTGGATCTAATTCTGGATACAATGCGGATTCAGTTTTTGCATATCCTGGTGATTTACTTGATAGAACAACGAATATTGCTTAAGGGACTGTTTGGATGGAAAATCACTTTTTCAAAACTCCTTTTCAGCAGAAATGTTTATCCCAATAATCACTTTTGCAAATAATCACTTCTTTTTCTCTTCCTCTGAATGCCTCGGAAAATAAGGACAGAATCTTCCGGTTTTAGCCCGAGGACGGGAATATGAGTCGGGAGCTGGCTTTGATTTTGTCGTTGCCCTCCCGACGTACCCGATGATGAATAACTAAGGGTATCAGAACCATCGAAAAATCACTTTTCTAACATTAATGCTTTTGTCTGTTTTGTCTGTCTTGTGCAGGTACGAAAAAAGTCGTAAAGAAAAAGTCGGCATGAAGCATCGAGCATGAAGACCACTTTTAGGAAATTAGGACTTTAGGATAAAATGTATATTTTATTTTCCTTTTTTGTAAAATGTAATAAAATATAAATATGAATAATAAAATTCACATTATTTTTTTATTCAAAATACTTGTCCGATTATTCTTCCACTATCTCATCGCAAACTAAATGGACTTCTTTAAACCAATCATCCGATTAAATCCACATGATTGATTACCTCTGAATAAACTAAACCGATTAAAACTTAGCTGATTAAACTTTGAACAAGCAGACTAAATTCACCATATCAATTCAATACGAATAAATCCCAAAAATGAATATCCAAATCAACTATGTCATCCCAACACGTGCGACTTCACTTAAAACTGATATAACCTTTAATTTCAATCCAAAATTTCCCCAAATTAAATCGTGCCTGATGATAGAATCGGTAATGGCCTTGAACGAGGTAAAACAGAAAAGAAACAAAGAAATCTAATTTAACAGCAAAGACAGAACTATACTCCGCGCTAAAAATTCAATTTGTGCCTCTGATAACTAAATCCAATGTCCTGAACTCATTCGACCAAAAATCACAATTAAACAGGAATCATAAACCCGAACATGAATCAAAATTTCCACTGCTTTGACTTTAAAAATGATTGGCAGATAGCAGAAAAACAGAGAAAACCGCCTGTTACAACAAAATTCCGCAGAATGAATTCTTGTACTGACTTGAGCCGAAAAAAATTGATATCTCAACATAATCAAACCCATATGATAAAATAAATGTCTCGGAAATTCACAGACAACAGGGTCTCGACCCGTTGAATTAATTACTGTATCTCAAAAATCCCGATGCCAAAATTACCGTGAATTTCTATTCATCTTCAAAGAAAATAAAGAACTCGGAAACGAAATCTCTAATTACTCAATGGAGTCTTGGCGTTGATTCAGCTTCATGAACCTATCAGCAAACAACGTATAACTGACAATTTCACTCTTCCACAGTTATAGTGCGCCTGATGCGGTTCCTGCAAAACAAATAGACTACGTAACTCGTTAGTAGTTAGCTGATGCAAAAATGAGATGTCATGTGACATGAATCGACTAATCTGAGGGTAAAATTTGGGGTATTACACCTCTGATGCTCACTGTTCAGGTTCATGCACTGAGATGAAGACTAAGCCACGGGAAAACCTTGATCCCCTGTCTCAAGGACGAATGCTATGCAAATGCAGAAATGCAAAAATGCAAAGAAGCAAAAGCCAGATGCTGCTAAAACTAAAAGGTAAATTTTGGGGTGCAACAAAAGGCAAATAGTGGCAGACTTTCTTGTCGATCACTCCATAAATGAAAATACCCTAAACGTTGTCGAACAAGAACCTTGGAAGTTGTACTTCGATGGTTCTAGCCATAAGAACGGGATAGGCATATGTCTGTTGATTATTTTGCCCGACAAAATTCCAAAAAAATTCAAGTATAAAGTCGAGGGACTATGCTCCAATAATGAGGTTCAGTATGAAGTTTTAATAGTCGGACTTGAAATTTTGTTAGAATTGGGGGCAACCTGTTGCACCCCAAAATTTGACCAACCGGTTCTCGTACTTGACTTGTGTTTCATTTCATTTTTGCATACCATAGCATTTATTCTCGAGGTAGGGGATCAAGGTTTTCCTGTGGCCCAGGGCTCTTTTTAGCGCAAAAGACTGAACAATGAGCATCGAAGGCTCCGACATTTATTTTTCCCAGCGATCGAGCAGTCGATTTTATTTTATTTTGCAGGATAATTTTCATCTCGAGAAGCAGCACTCAGGCTAATTCATGCATTCTCAAAGTTGGAATATTCAAGAATAAGTTTCAGAAGCTTAACAGAGCTCAAAACGATTGAAAACAGACCATTGTGCAGGTTTCCCTCCAAAAGGCGCCAAATTCAAATTTTTTAAGGTGTTAATCGATTAACCAAATTGTTAACCGATTAACCAAGTCAAAATCAGGCCAAATTTGAATTTTTGAAGGTGTTAATCGGTTAACTCATATGGTTAATCGATTAACCAGTGCAAATTTCTGCTCTACACGTGAATTTCCAAGTGAAGTTACTTTGGGGCCCAATGTTGGTCATTCTTGAAGTTGATTTTACACTAAGGGAAGGATCTAGAACCATTTCAAATTTTGGTTAACTTTCAAATCATTTCAAGTTCCCTCCAAATTCTCATTCCTAACTCCATTCCAATTTTCACAAACCACATTCCAAACCTCATTTGGATCCAAACCTAAGGGGTATTTAAATGATTTGCTCCAAACCTCACGAGGGGAATCCTCATAATTTCATTCTCATTTCAGAATTCACTCTCATTCTCTCAATTTTCCCTCAACTTTCTCCATCCCCAAACTTCACCAAAAGCTCTACTCACATTGAATTATTTGATTCTCCATTGGAATCATTGAATTCTATAGCTCAAATTTTCATCCTTCATCCTTGTTGAATCATTTTCTCCATGTAATTTTCATGAAATTGTAGATCTGAATTTTGAAGTTGTTCTAGAGGAGCTTATTTGGATAATTCTTGCTTAATTTTGGTGGATCTTCACTTCTACTACAAGAACTCAATTGTATCTTGAAGGATTTTTGGATTTCTTGCTTGGATCTAATGAATTGAAGTTGAATCAAGAATTACCGAAGCAATTCTCCGCTTCGTAGGTTGGAATTCTAGATTCGTTGCTATTTCGATCTTACTTTGCATATTCGATGTGGATCTTCATTTTTGATTGACTTTTGGTTGATTCGATCCATGTGATTTGTGATCTTGTTGATTAAATGTGTTTACATATTGATTAGATCACTGATTTCTGGTTTAATTTCGTGCTTAATTGATTGTATGATCATTGGATGATTCCACATTGGATAAGTTACTGAAAAGTGCATCTGAACTACTGTTTTCTGCTGTGGACATAGTGTTAATCGGTTAACCAATTGGTTAATCGATTACCCAATGAAAATATTCAAATTTTCCAACATTTTTAAGTGGTTAATCGATTAACCCTTGGTGTTAATGGATTAACATTGTGCCAGCAGGCCTGTTTTGCTATTTTTCATGCTTGGTTTGGTATCGTCTCACTTCGAATCTTCATGGATCAGTATGATGCATTAGGAGTGAGATGTTTTGGATATATGTTGATGTTCTGGGTTGTTTAATCATGATTTTTTCAACACGTGAGTTCGGTTTCCACTTGAATGCGCACTTTCGTAGTTGTTGTGCAAGATGATATTGTGCTTGCATGTTCATGTTTGCTTGCCTTCTTTCTTCCTTCTTCTTTGCATATCTCATATGCATGCTTGAGGTTAAGATGTGCGTGTGGAGGCTACTGCCTCACACTTTGTTCCTCCCTCACTTTCATTTTAATTGTGCATTACATGTTTGCATACTTGCATTTTTCTTATGCTTTCTTTTTCTTCTTCTTTTGTCTTCCTTTGCCATGTTCGCTTAGGTCTTCTAATCCTTCTTGTTCAAAATGGATTATGATAGACATTAGGATTGAAACCATTCCTGATAACATTAGGTAGCATTCCTTTTAATCTCAACTATAGGTATACTTTGCATGAGAACATTAGGTTGAGTCTTAGTCTCCCTTTAAAGTGTCTTTCTCTTTTTATCTCAAAACACTTTCAAAACACCTAATAAGGGTTAAGGATTGTTGTACATTACGAGCCTTAAGTACTTAGGAAATGGTGATTGGGGGGCCTCCTCTCAATTATCTAGAGTGTTTAGAGTATGTCCTTTGGACGATATGTGACGCATTCGTTCCTAAGTCATAGTCTTTAGTGCAACATGAATTACAAACAATAATCTATGTGCTTCTTCTCTAAAAAACACAAAAAACAAACTTCAAACCTTTTTATCCTTCGGGATCTTAATTTGGAAACCTTTTTCATAAGGAGAGTTTTGTTAACTCTTAGTTCTACCGCAAACAGGTAACGCCTAAGTCTCCAATGGTCGAGCTGCATACATCTAACTTTTAGAACTAAGTTTTAACCTTACTCGGGCCTAAAACATTTTGAACCAACCGGTGTTCTTGTTAGCCCGAACTACGTTTGCTCTGATTTCTCGTACCAGACAAGGATACGTAGGCACAAGACGGCGATGTCTTGGCGAGCAACCTTCCCCCCTTTCACCCGTAGTTAGCCGAACTACGTTGACTCTGACTTTCCCATTGCACGAGGGAATACGTAGGCATAGAGCGGTGATGCTCTATTGAGTCTCTTTTCTTTTCTTTTGTCCCTGAGCCGTAGCTTAGATAGTAAAACACCCTTTAGATAGACAACAAAGCGTGGATCCCGTCAAGTACGACGAACGTGAGGGGTGCTAATACCTTCCCCTCGCATAACCGACTCCCGAACCCGAGACATTGTTGCGATGACCTGTTTTTTTCCCTATTTTTGTTAGGTTTTCTCTGATCGTTTCCTTTCCCTTTTTTAGGATAAATAACAAATGGTGGCGACTCTTCTGTCTTTGTCGGCCCGTCTTTGAAGTGATGCGACAGCTGGAGACTCTGCTGGGGACTATTCCTATCCTCTATGCGAGTCAATCCTAGCGCTTGGTTGTTTATTTTGGGTGTATGTATATATGTGTTGTACTTTATTTTCCCGCATTTACTTTCAACATTGTATATATCAGTTTTGCTGTGCTGTTGGGGGGAATGTTCCATTGAGAGATAAGTCAGACCCGGGTTTGAGTACAAGCATAGCATTAGAAGTGGAAAGTAGTGGTGAACATGTATGTTTGGCATGCACTAGTTCCCATGAAATTCGCGCTCAGACGAGATTCTCTTTGATGATTTCTTTTCTAGCCTTTTGGGCTCGAGGGGATTTTGGATCTGAGGATTGTTGACTCTGGGAATCGATCATTTGTGATTCAGCTAAGTGAGGCCGCTTTGGGAGACTATGATGCCAAACTAGACATGGTGAACGTATCATTGTTTCTCGAAAGTTTGTGACGCTGATGAACGCATAGGATGCCGAACCTTGTCAGTGATAGGTCCATACTTGTGAGAGGGATTGGGTTATGCAGGAAACTTTGACCTCCAACCTACTCGGATTTCTCATTGGTGAGGACCTTTGATCTCTGATGTTATAAGGCTCCTATACTTTGGTATTCTAATGTGTTGGTATTTTCTCGCCGAAGCGGAGCGCTGGTTCTTCTCAATCAACAGCACAGCAGCCTTGATCCCTTGTATTTGCATTTGCATCATCCTAACATGTTTGCATTCTGCATCTTGCATTATCATGTGCATCGCAGGTGGTTCTCAGTGGCCTCGTGTTCTTATCTTAGTTTGGCTTTCTTCAGTAACAGGATTGAGGAGTTCAGTTTCCACAAATATCCAACTCGAGGGAATCAGCAAAAAGTAATGGATCAGGTTCAAGCTGAATTGCAGGAAGTCTGAGCTCACATGTCCCAGTTCATAGAGTTGATGCAGAATGTTGCCAGTGGGCTGGAACAATTAAGAACTATGGTCCAGCCGTTGATAGCACCAGGTGGTGGATCTGTTCCACAGGGTATTCCTACTGTTTTCATACCTCCGGGCGGAGGTGCTGCGAATGGAAATGGTAATATTACTGGTGGAAGTGTGTGTGTTATGCACGTGGCTGCTGGCCCTCATTGGGAAGATAACCAGAGTAATGTCTTTTCCATGAGAGATGTGGAGGATGGCTTGTCAACTAAAGTTGATAAGAGGTTTAAACTAATCGAGGAGAAGATGAAGTCTTTTGAGAATCAGAACTCTTTGGGTTTCGATATGTCAGATCTTGGTCTAGTTCCTGGGGTCAGGATTCTCCCCAAGTTCAAGGTACCAGATTTCGAAAAGTACAAAGGGAAAACCTGTCCTAGAGTATACCTCCGAGCATACTTCCGGAAAATGTCTGCATACTCCAATGATGAAAAGCTGTTAATGCATTGCTTCCAAGATAGTCTGGCAGGAGCGTCTTTGGAATGGTATATGGGGCTTGAGAGAACTCATATCCGCAGCTGGAGAGAATTGGTCGAAGCGTTCGTGCGTCACTATCAATATAATAGTGATCTGGCACCGAACAGGTTACAATTGCAGAGTTTGTCGCACAAGAGTACTGAGAGCTTCAAGGAGTACGCCCAGAGATGGCGAGATTTAGCAGCGAGAGTGCAACCTCCCATGGCGGAGAGAGAGCTGACTGACATGTTCATGGCTACACTGCCCGGAGTGTATTATGAGAAGCTGATAGGCTGCATGTCTGTGAGTTTTTCAGATCTAGTAATAGCAGGAGAAAGAGTCGAAAGCGGTATCAAAATGGGAAAGATCCAAGTTGCTCCTCTTCATCCAGTTCCTGTGTCGTACAACCAGCTTCTACCACATCTGATTCAGAACTCATTGGTGGAGCCCAAGACTCTCAAGCCGGTGCCAGAGCCATACCCTCCTGGGTATGATCCCAGCGTGCAATACGGATATCATGGAGGATCCATGGGACACTCAACTGAAGATTGCAAAGCCTTTCAAGCCAAAGTGAATCAGTTGATTGACAAAGAGTACATATCCCTTCCCAAAGGAAATTTGGTTGTGCATGTTGACCTCTCATCTGATTGAGTTTGAAGACTGCAAGGGTCGCGTCCTTCAGCAGCAAATCCAGATTTGAAAGCCCGGTTCCCTGAAGCTGGCAATCTTTTTTATCATGTCATTTCTTTGCATTTGTAGTTTCTTTCATGTTTAAGTGCAAATTTCATTTGTAAAACTTGTTGTTTTCGGTTGATAATGATAATGAAATGAATATGCATGTTTTTGATTAAATCCATTTGTGTTCACTCTATGCTTTTATTGATGTCTAACGCTTGTTTAAGAGGAATCTGGGGAGGATGACGAATTTGAAAGACGCGCAAGCTTCCGATTGTATGCTTTTGAATAAAACCTGCTAATGATGTACAGGCATTGTTTCAAATTCCTAAACACCGGAGATATAAGGATGATAATCCCTTGTCAACCCCTTTGAGCCTAGTAGTAGGAGTTTCTTTCTGAAAAACGAAAACACCCTCAATCTTAACCCGGGGAAGGGTAGGTGTCAGTTAATTTGACTGAGCGTCCAAATTGCAAAAGGAGTGTTCCCGTTCGAGGACCAATCACACCTCTAGAGGTCGTGCCTAAAAAACCATAATGCTTATCCATTGCCAAGGAGTGAAACAGTCGCAATCCCTTCAACAAAGTCAAACGAGCCGGTGTCACGCGATTTGTTCAAAAAGAGGGAGAAAGAAAAAATCAAAAGAAGAAGCCCGCTAAGTTGAATCTTAAAAACAAGTGACTTAGGCAAAAATTAGGGCATCCCGCTGGACTTTGAAATCAAAAGAAGCTCAAAAGAGCCAGTCTAGGCAAAAGTTAGGGAAAAAGCAGAAAAGCGAAAAGGATTACAAAAGAAAAATCCTCGAACAAACAAATTGTGTGACTCTAGGCACCAAAAGACGAAAAGCGAGTGACTATCACTCCATCACTCCTATCATTTAACCTTTGAAAGGTGAGTGCTTGTGTCGAACTAGCTGAATATAGGACTGGAGAACATCAAGGAGAATGGGTGGGTTAAAATAAACTTTGAGCCTTACATCCTTTCTTTTAAACCGTGAACCTGCCCACGCTACAACCTTCAAAAGTCCTAATTGAAGTAGGTTTGTTTCGAAAGCATACTTCGGTAAAGATCGTGTCAAAATTGACTCCTAAAAGGATTCGCTTACCCTATGGGTATTGATATTGACATTCTGATCAGTGATCCATTCACTATATGTCACAACGTTTTTCCAGTGAACAGACTTGGATTTCAAAACTGTCATATGCATTGCATTAATATATCTTTTGTGCAGAACAATTTGTTTTACTTGCGAGTAAGCACTTGACATCAGGAAAGTTTCCACAGTGGAAATTTTGATCAGGATAGAATGCAGAGCGCCCGAGTACTCCGTTGAGCAGGGGCAAGCTATACCAAGTGATCACATGATGGGAGTCAGCCATCCAAAAGTCAGTTAATCTGAAGGCAATCAGGTCGAGATTCGACAAATCTCTCGAAGTCAGGGGCATGCCTTTCCAAGTTAGCCAATCAGGGGAAAAAGTCATTGCAAGGCTGGGGCAAGCCACCCCAAGAGCACGAGAACTATCCTTATCCAGAAGACGATTAACTTGAAGTGCCTCTTCAAAGTTCAGAATGCTGAGGCAGCTCACCAGCAGGGTACGGAAATTTTAAGTCTCCTCGTGAGGATGTTTTTGCAGAGAACCCATAGGCTGGGGTAAGATTGGAAACAAAAGATTTGTTCCTCTCCATACCTTCAGAGTTTATCAGAGTTGATCAATCCTTTCGTGGTACATATGTTGGGGCAGGCTATCTCGAGATCGTCTCATGGAAAGCTACTTTATTTCCCAGAGATTAGACTGGGGCAAGTTGAATCATATTGGGGTCGTTACTCAAGCGAGTTTATTCTCCTCATCCAGAGTTGAGTGTCTGGGAATCGTGTTGTCACCCCACTAAATAGTCTGAACCCGTTACCTGTCAAAATTGTGTAACCAAAATCATTTCCAAAGCCCAGTTCTTGTCTGGCAAACCAAAAATCAGTTCCCGTCTGATACCCGAAACCAGGAGTCAGTTCACGTCTGACCTGTTTCGTAGTCAGTTCTCGTCTGACCCGTCTTTTAGAACTCTAGTTCTCGCCTGGTAGTCAGTTCTCATATGACCTATTTTGTGGAACTCCAGTTACACCTGGTAGTCAGTTCTCGTCTGACCTTTCTTTAAAATCCAGTTTTCGCCTGGTAGTCAGTTCTCGTCTGACCCGTTATGGAATACCATTTCTCGTCTGGTAGTTAGTTCTCGTCTGACCTTTCCTCAGGGTCCAATTCTCGCCTGGTAGTCAATTCTCGTCTGACCCGTATTAGAATACCGGGTCTTGCCTGGTACATGTCATATTTTTAAACCAGTTCCTGTCGGGTCACCCATTATGTAGCCTACTGTTTAACCAGTCCTCGTTTGGAAAACACAGTTTCAAGGTCCAGTCTGGAAAACCGTTTCAGAGCCCAGTTCTCGCCTGGTAGTCAGTTCTCGTTTGACCCGTTAGGGAATACCAGTTATCGCCTGGTAGTCATTTCTCGTCTAACAACTTAACCATTTGCCACCAGTGCTCGCCTGGTAGTCAGTTCTTGTCTGACACGTTTTTGAAGAACCCAATCCACGTCTGGTAGTCAGTTCTCACCTGACCTTGTTTTGAAGAACCCAGTTCTCGTCTGGTAGTCAGTTCTCGCCTGACTTATTTTTGAAGAACCCAGTTCACGTCTGGTAGTCAGTTCTCGCCTGACCTTGTTTTGAAGAACCCAGTTCACGTCTGGTAGTCAGTTCTCGCCTGACCTATTTTGAAAAACCCAGTTCACGTCTGGTAGTCGGTTCTCGCCTGACCTGTTTTCGGAATCTAATTCTCACCTGGTTGTTAGTTCTCGCCTGACCTATCTAATTCAGACCCAAGGTTTGTTTTCCCCAGCAAAAGTCCAATCGTAATTGGCATATACCAGTCATCCTCAGCGGAGTTGGTTTTGTCTCTTCAGCATTTATTTTGCTGAAGTGGTTCCTTTGCATGTGCATTGTGCATAGCATCCTCCCAAACGCGTAGCATGTCCATTTCGTATGGAGCATTACGCCATATTCAAACATGTGCATTTGAAACATAAGCCAGGTTGTTACCTCTTATTTCCAATTGTATCCCCAACAAAATTTCTACAGTTTCTGTTTGTGGTTGGCAAATTTCCGGGTTATTTGGTATTCAACCGTCTTTTACCTTGAATGTTTGAAAGCCGTTCGCTTTTCATCCCATCAGGTCCAAGTCGTTTGAATAGGGGCAGATGTTGCACCCCAAAATTTGACCAACCGGTTCTCGTGCTTGGCTTGTGTTTCATTTCATTTTTGCATATCATAGCATTTGTTCTCGAGGCAGTGGATCAAGGTTTTCCTGTGGCTCAAGGCTCTTTTTAGTGCAAAAGACCGAACAACAAGCATTAGAGGCTCTGACATTTATTTTTCCCAGCGATCGAGCGATCGATTTTATTTTATTTTACAGGATAATTTTCAGCTCGAGAAGCAGCACTCAGGCTAATTCAAGCATTCTCACAGTTGGAATATTCAAGAACAAGTTTCAGAAGCTTAACGGAGCTCAAAACGATTGAAAACAGACCATTGTGCAGGTTTCCCTCCAAAAGGCGCCAAATTCAAATTTTTTAAGGTGTTAATCAATTAACCAAATGGTTAACCGATTAACCAAGACAAAATTAGGCCAAATTTGAAATTTGAAGGTGTTAATCGATTAACCCATATGGTTAATCGATTAACCAGTGCAAATTTCTGCTCTGCACGTGAATTTCCAAGTGAAGTTACTTTGGGGTCCAATGTTGATCATTATTGAAGTTGATTTTACACTAAGGGAAGGATCTAGAACCATTTCAAATTTTGGTTAACTTTCAAATCATTTCAAGTTCCCTCCAAATTTCCATTCCTAACTCCATTCCAATTTTCACAAACCACATTCCAAACCTCATTTGGATCCAAACCTAAGGGGTATTTAAATGATTTTCTTCAAACCTCACGAGGGGAATCCTCATAATTTCATTCTCATTTCAGAATTCAATTTTCATTCTCTCAATTTTCCCTCAACTTTCTCCATCCCCAAACTTCACCAAAAGCTCTACTCACATTGAATTATTTGATTCTCCATTGGAATCATTGAATTCTATAGCTCAAATTTTCATCCTTCATCCTTGTTGAATCATTTTCTCCATGTAATTTTCATGAAATTGTAGATCTGAATTTTGAAGTTGTTCTAGAGGAGCTTATTTGGATAATTCTTGCTTAATTTTGGTGGATCTTCACTTCTACTACAAGAACTCAATTGGATCTTGAAGGATTTCCGGATTTCTTACTTGGATCTAATCAATTGAAGTTGAATCAACAATTACCGAAGTAATTCTCCGCTTCGTAGGTTGGAATTCTAGATCTGTTGCTATTTCGAGGTTATTTTGCATATTCGATGTGGATCTTCATTTTTGATTGACTTTTGGTTGACTCGGTCCATGTGATTTGTGATCTTGTTGTTTAAATGTGTTTACATATTGATTGGATCACTGATTTCTGGTTTAATTTCGTGCTTAATTGATTGTATGATCATTGGATGATTGCACATTGGATAAGTTGCTGAAAAGTGCTTCTGAACTGTTGTTTTCTGCTGTGGACACAGTGTTAATCAGTTAACCAATTGGTTAATCGATTAACCAATGCAAATATTCAAATTTTCCAACATTTTTAAGTGGTTAATCGATTAACCCCTGGTGTTAATTGATAAACACTGTGCCAGCAGGCCTGTTTTGTTGTTTTTCATGCTTGGTTTGATATTGTCTCACTTCGAATCTTCATGGATCAGTATGATGCATTAGGAGTGAGATGTTTTGGATATATGTTGATGTTCTTGGTTGTTTAATCATGACTTCTTCGACACGCGAGTTCGGTTTCCACTTGAATGCATACTTTCGTAGTTGTTGTGCAAGATGATATTGTGCTTGCATGTTCATGTTTGCTTGCCTTCTTTCTTCCTTCTTCTTTGCATCTCTCATATGCATGCTTGAGGTTGAGATGTGCTTGTGGAGGCTACTGCCCCACACTTTGTTCCTCCCTCACTTTCATTCTAATTGTGCATTACATGTTTGCATACTTGCATTTTTCTTATGCTTTCTTTTTCTTTTTCTTTTGTCTTCCTTTGCCATGTTCCCTTAGGACCTCTAATCCTTCTTGTTCAAGATGGATTATGATAGACATTAGGATTGAAACCATGCATGATAACATTAGGTAGCATTCCTTTTCATCTCAACTATAGGTATACTTTTCATGAGAACATTAGGTTGAGTCTTAGTCTCCCTTTAGAGTGTCTTTCTCTTCTCATCTCAAAACACTTTCAAAACACCTAATAAAGGTTAAGGATTGTTGTACGTTACGAGCCTTAAGTACTTGGGAAATGGTGATTGGAGGGCCTTCTCTCAATTATCTAGAGTGCTTAGCGTATGTCCTTTGGACGATATGCGACACATTCGCTCCTAAGTCATAGTCTTTAGTTCAACATGAATTACAAACAATAATCAATGCACTTCTTCTCTAAAAAAACACAAAAAAAAACTTCAAACCTTTTTATCCTTCGGGATCTTAATTTGGAAAACCTTTTTCATAAGGAGAATTTTGTTAACTCTTGGTTCTACCGCAGATAGGTAACGCCTAAGTCTCCAATGGTCGAGCTGCATACACCTAACTGCTAGAACTAAGTTTTAACCCTACTCAAGCCTAAAACATTTTGAACCAACCGGTGTTCTTGTTAGCCCGAACTACGTTTGCTCTGATTTCTCGTACCAGACGAGAATACGTAGGCATAAGACGGTGATGTCTTGGCGAGCAACCTTCCCCCCTTTCACCCGTAGTTAGCTGAACTACGTTGACTCTGACTTTCCCATTGCATGAGGGAATACGTAGGCATAGAGCGGCGATGCTCTATCGGGTCTCTTTTCTTTTCTTTTGTGTCTGCGTTATAGCTTAGATAGTAAAAACCCTTTAGATAGAAAACAAACCATGGGTCCTGTCGAGTACGACGGACGTGAGGGGTGCTAATACCTTCCCCTCGTGTAACCGACTCCCGAACCCGATACATGGTTGCGATGACCTGTCTTTTTCCCGTTTTCGTTTGGTTTTCTCTGATCGTTTACTTTCCCTCTTTTAAGATAAATAACGAACGGTGGCGACTCTTCTGTCTTTGCCGGCCCCTCTTCGCAGCGATGCGACACAACCCGAGTCGAAATAATGGGAGATTCAGAGTTGGTGGTGAAACAGTTAACAAAGGAGTACAAATGTGTCAAAGAAAATATCATCATGCACTTTGTAATAGCCAATAGGCTACTCAAAAAATTCAAAGTGTGCACTATTCGACATATACCACTACTACAAAATCAGGTGGCCAACTATCTGGCTCAAATTGCATCAGGATATAGGGTTTCGAAGGAAAACTTGCAAGAAGTAATCGAGACCATGGGTAAGGTTGTATCTGTAGGTCTAAGACCGTCGGACCTTGAAGTGACAAAGTTTGGCTACGCTGATGAAGAAACTTTCGAAATTTTTACAGTCGAAGGTTTGACAAATAAAGATTGGAGGAAATCATTAGTCGAATACCTTTAGAACCCTTCAGCAACCACAGAATGAAAAGTGAAGTATCAAGCACTAAGCTATGTTCTTCTAGGAAATGAGTTATTCAAGAAAACCTTTGAGGGGGTTTTGCTTAAATGCCTTAGTGAGTCGGAGGCGTACCTGGCGTTGTCATCAACCCATGGTGAGACATGTGGAGCACACCAGGTAGGTCATAAGATGAAATGGCTACTGTTTTGCTAAGGGATGTATTGGCCTACGATGCTGAAGGATTGCATTGAGTTTGCCAAGGGTTGCCAGGAGTGCCAAGTTCACGCTGGCATACAACACGTCCCAGCAAGCGAGTTACACTCCATAGTCAAGCCGTGGCCATTTAGAGGATGGGCTTTGGACTTGATAGGAGAGATTTGACCTGCGTCTTCCAAAAACCAAAAATATATCCTAGTAGGGATAAACTACTTCGCCAAGTGGATCAAAGCGATACCTCTACCAAAAGTAGATCAAGAGGATGTCATCGAGTTCATTCAGAAGTATATCGTTTATAGATTTGGGCTGCCAGAAACAATAACGACAGATCAAGGGTCAGTGTTCACGGGTAGGAAAATGCAGAAGTTCGCCAAAGAAATGGGATTTAAACTTCTTACTTCGATGCCTTATTACGCCCAGGCCAATGGCCAAGTCGAAGCAACAAATATGGTGATAATTGGTATGATAAAAAAGAAGATTGGGAGTAAGCCAAAAACTTGGCATAAAACGTTGGACCAAGTCCTATGGGCATGTCGAACGTCCCCTAAGGAAGCAACCAATACCACCCTGTATCGTTTGACTTTTGGCCATGACGGAGTACTACCGGTCGAGATCTATATACAGTCGGTTAGAATTCAGAGACATCATGAAATCCCTCGAGAAATTTATTGGGATATGATACTCGACGAGTTAGTAGATCTGGATGAAGAAAGACTTAAAGCTTTGGAACTGTTGAGAAGGCAAAAGAAAAGAGTGGAGAAGTCATATAACAAGAAGGTTAAAACGAAGGCCTTTTTGGTGGGAGATTTGGTTTGGAGGGTAATCCTGCCTATGGATCGAAAGATCAGATCCCTAGGCAAATGGTCCCCAAAATGGGAAGGCCCATTCCAAGTTTCAAAGGTCTTCAATGGGGCATACAAAGTGGAAGAGCTGAACGAGGATAAGAGAATATTAAAAGTAAATGGAAAATATTTGAAAAAATATAAGCCTGCGCTTCAAGAGGTTAAAATTTTAACAGAGTAACAACTAAATATAAAATGAAGCTATAAATGGTGTTAATAAAATACGCCAAAATGGCCCAGTGTCTTACAACATGAAATTAAAACACGGCTTACAGGGGCCAGCAAAAGATGCGCTATTACAAAAGCTTAATAAATTAAAAAGGGAGATTGGCCCTCATTCTGAGATAGTTCGACTTTTGAAGCTCGAGGCGTTTCTGACATAGGGCCTTGTCTGTTCTCAACTGAGCGATTTCTGCTTCCAAACGACGGGCTTCCTCAGCAAAATTAACAGCATGATCGAGTTCAGTTGCTAAGGAAGAATCGTCAAAAGAAGCCAATTCAGCATTCTTCTTCTTGGCTTTTGCTATTTTATTGCGGAGTTTTTTGATTTTGCGCTTCCAACAAGCAATGTTCGCCTCATTGGTAGCGATCTCTTGTTGATTCTTCTCTTTTATCTCCTTCAATCTCGCAATTTTTCTTCAGATTCGGCAACAGCGGTCCAAGCAGCGGCTTCACTACCTGACTTCGTCGAAAGATCATTCTCAATCTGGGGAAACAGTCGAAAGTCTTTATGGACTTGATCAATCAAGATACCAACTTCTTGGATGACACTCGCGGCCTCGGGGGAAATCAATTTGAGATCCACTTGCTGTAGGAGAGCCTTCAAGGAGAGGTGGTTGACTGGGCCCATTTGCAAAAGAGAGAAAAGATCCCTTTTGAAGATCTTTCCCTTGATCTTCTCAAGAATGCTATCAGTTGGGTGGCTCGAGACTTGGCCTTCAGAGGTTGAAGTGCTAGGGGTCTTACCAGAAGAACTATTTCGCTTACTCAAGAGGAGTTTGATGTATTGTCGAGGATTAGAGACCTTCAATGCATCAAGTTCTGCTGCGCTAAGATTGGCCTCACCCTTGAGGGGCACCACTTCACTTTCCTTGAGAGTAGCAGTAGTAGTAGTTTTAGCCACCTCAACAGGGGTAGGTCCGTCGACAGGATGTTCTTCAGGTTTCGTTCCCTTGCTCTCATCTCCCTCTGTGGCATCTTCTTCCATTTTATCTTCGGTTCCCCCGTCGCTAGACTCATCTAGTTCTGACTGATGCATGGTTTTGTCTTCGACGACATCATCTTCCCCTCAGACTGTTTCATCAGCAGCCATTGTTTGATTTAAAGGAGAGTTGTTTGTGTCAGCCAAATTTGTATCCTCTTCCATAAGAGTTTATGCACCATCGGCTACATCAGGATTAGCTGAAACCTTATCTTCTTCATGGTCAGATCCATCGGTTTGAGATTGTTGGGTCATGGTCTTTGTTGGTGAAGGGGGAACTGTGGTAAACTCAGGTTTATTAATTTCGCCAAGAGAACTCATACCAGAACCCAAATCAGAGGTAGGATGGTAAGTGGGCTCACCTTGACTGTTCAAAGGAAAAATTGGGGAAGGAGACTTGGTTGAAGCAGTTTCCAAACCTCCAGCATCAGCCTAGACGAAGAAACAAACATAAGGAAGAGCAAGACGAAAGAAAATCAGGTTCTAAAAGAAAACATTTAAATGCGTGTTATACCTTAACGTTTCCATCAGCAGGGCTTGAGTTGTCGCTTTCGATAGGAACAATATGCAGAATTAAGGCATCCTCTGCGAGAGCGTTCGTAGGATCTTGAGGGGGAGTGTTCAGTTTGGAAATGTTGACTGTCGAGGGAGCAGGTGGAACATCAGCGGTATCTAGGCCATGGGTAACTTTTTGCCTTCTCTTTATTTGGGCATTCTCACGAGGAGATCCATCTTCATCGTCTGAATCAATGATGATCTGGGCAGAAGCCCTTTTGAGTCTCTTCTATGGAGTAGGTGGTTTCCGGATAACCTGAAACAGCGAGAAATGTTAGGAGCAATTAAGGAAAATAAGCTAACAAATGCTTGCAGGAGATTACCTTTTGGTCTTCGACCTTACCTTTGATCTTTGGTGTTGGAGCAGTTCTTTTAGGAGCAGTTATAAAATAAACCATGCCATTACTAGTCAGTAACAATAAAGCTCGAATAAAAGATTCCAAATCAAAGGGGGATGACCTTCAAGAATTTCGGATTCGATGCGAACATCTTCGATACTAACATGAAGGTGCCCTTTAAAAGTATTGAGTGTATGTTTAGTCAGAACCACCCGTTGTGCTTTGGGTTTCGACTGTTGTCGAAGGATTTTTATAGCATCCCCACAGATAAAACAATCTGGAAATGGAGGGGCAAGAGCCACGCCAAAACTAGCAATTGGTAATCGAGGGGTTTTCGGAGGAAATAGTTTAAAGGAAACCTAATACCGTTTCTCACGAGGAACAGATGAGGGAATCTTTAAATTTCCCATTTTCTTAGAAATTTTTTCCCTTAAAGTGACAGCTGCCTCGCGGATGGTCTGACTAACATCATCTGGTCGATAGGCAATTTTTAAGTACTTCTGGAAGGCTTGAATCTCTTTGATATGGGTAGACGTACCTTTCTTGATTTTCTCCTGCACATCAATGAAAGCTTGGTCAATCAAGCGAGTAAAGCTCGAAACATCAAGAAACTCTGAGGCATAATATCTGGACCACCAGTTGTAGAAATCTGGGGAGAAGAAGTAGGAGGGTTCAAAATAAACAGGTGTAAGAAGAGATTTGTGGGCATGACGCGCCAGTTGTATTGAGCAGTCTAGGGAATTAACAACGGTGAGAGGGAGTATAACGTGCGACTTCTTATCATACAAACATTTGGGTAAAGTTTGTATTAACCCAAACTGCCGTGATACTAAGTTTGGCTGGTAGGCTACCAAGCTGGCTTGTCCCCTGACGAGGCTGGTTTTATGAACTAATAGTTGAGGCGTGAGGAATTGATCCCAGATCAGCTTCGATTCATCTTCATGTTTCTTCAGTAGAGAAGGGAAGGGTCTGGTGAACCATTCAGGACCATACATCCTTTCTGCAAACGGAGTCATTCTTGAGGTGAACTCGTGTTGTTTAGCGAACATATGGATGAAGTTGGAAAGGTTGGCTCGAAGCGTATGTCCTTCTTCGCTTAGGGTGAGTTAAACCAAGCGGGGCCATTCAAACCGTCTCTCAGAAACCAAAGATGATCCCTCGCTGACTTCTCCTTTGTTGGGAAGGCTACTTTCGAAAGTAGCGTTGAGCCACAACTGAAGTAGCTAGAAGGGACCCGAAATTAGCAGGTTGCCATGACTCTTTGGGTCCTTTAGCTTACTAGCACCTTCGCCCAAGGCTTCATAGAGACTGGCCAGAATTATCTCACTCAAGAAAATTCCTCTTTTCAAGTGTAGCTGGTTCGCCAAAAAAAGATATTTACGTGCCACCTGCAAAGATTTTGTACAGAATACACAGCGGGACAGCCACATGGCCAAGAAGGCTATATGCTCCTCATCTTCGACAGAGGTAGTATCTTTATTGTGATAATGTTGGACAAAGGCCGTATAGGTGTGCTTTGTAGTTGCGAATCCTATGGTGTCCTGACTATCGACTTCAGGGTCATAAACTAATCCATGGGGTTTTAGTCCTACGATCGCGGCTATATCAAACAGTGCGGGTGTCATCATCCCACACGGAAGGTGGAAAGTGTGATGTGTGTTGTCCCAAAAATACAAAGAGGAAGCCATCATAAGGGGACAATAATTAGGGCCGACTTTCGACATCATTATGAGGTCATAAATACCAGTTTCTTTCCAGTCCTGGGCTTTCACTTTTTCCATTTTCTCTAGCCAATTGAGGTAAAGTTTGGCATCCTTGAAATAAGGAGTGGCTCTAAACAACCTGGCTCCGTTGTGGAGATACCTAAGGTCTATGTCGAAGGAAGCTAGACTATCAGGACCATCAGCGGGAACCCTGCTAGGATCCTTTTGCCCTAAGGGTTTAGTTAGTCTGTAAGAGGGAAAGAAGTCGCGGATATTGGAATAATCAAGACCTAAAGGAGGTAATGGGCCAGACATTGCTAAGGGTTTACTTGGAACATTAACAGGGACGATTACCTGTGATTCATAGATATGGCGCTTTTCCTCCAACAGGGGTTCACGAATATATTGTTGATTCTTCACTACTTTAAGACCACTCAAGGTGGCCAAAGGAGGGAGGACCGACGTAGAAATTGGTCCTTTGAGTTGTATCTTTTTCTTCTGGTGCTCAGCCATTGTTGAAGTTGGAAGTGTTCTTAGGAGAAAGAGGATATTTGAAAGAGCGCAAGAGTTTTCTAGAAATTAGAAATGTTAATATAATACCTGAGGAGATTATTTATATGGAGCATTGAAAAGCAAGAGTTTTTGTATCATAAGCAGCTAGAGTTAGTGGGCCATGTGTATTCCCGAAGGTGGAGAAACAGGGGTGGCAGTTATAACCTATACCCCTAGGCACTAAAAGAATGATGATGGTCTGCGATTTTGGTGATTCCCGAGAAATCTTCCATGATGACCATGACGTCAGGAACGTGTTCCAAGGTAACGGAGCAGTTTCTTGCGTGTTCTCTCTGTTTTCTTATTTTTTTTCTCTTTCCTCCCCTTTCATCTTCCCATACACTAGTTGGCCAAAGTACATTGTTTGACACGTGTAAGTTAAAGTAAACAGCGTCAAATTGGATGCTGTCAAAAAAATGCACTTTTCTACATAGGGGTCGAAAAGACATTTTTTTGGGGGGCAATTTGTTAGCTCCTAAATTCGACACCCCTTGCAAGTTAAAATATTTTAGAGAAAGTATTAGAATCTTGCTGGAGGTGAGAGCTGGTCGAAAAGTGTAGGACATCTGAGGAAGAAGAGTCGAAGCATTTACAAGACTTAAGGAAAATCATGAAGGCTTCGACCATGACGTTGTTGGGTAGTTATCCTAAAGATTTGAAATTTAAATAAATTGGAGGGAATGTTTTCATTCACTGGATGACTAAGAGGACATGTGGCGTCATGTGGGCGACATACCCATGCATTATGAAAAGTGGCGGAATATGATGATATACGAAGTTATTGGTAGTTATTTTCTACTATTATAAATAGGAAGTCTTAGACATAGAATCGTGGTGTTGTAATTTATTGTTGTACAAGTCACTCTTAAAATTACTCCAAGTATCCGAGTGCAGAGAAAGAGAGTATCAAAGAGAATGTACGTGATGTAAACACACCATCCTTTACTTTCCAATGAAATTTATTTTATTTGTTCAGACTTTACAAAGCTTTCCTTATTTGTCTTGCAATCTTCCCCCCTTTTCTATGCATTTTACTTCGCCTTCATTCTCAACCCCTTTTCTAAATCTTTTATCTTTTATCGCTGAAAACTTTATCTTCTCTTCTTTTATAGTCGAATAGATACCTTGTAGAGCCTTTCACTCCAATATTGCCTAAGTGTGAAACTTAGATAGATTTCCAAAGAAAACCTTTTTAGCACATGTCCTAGGATCAATCTGATCGATCCTGTGAGTCACCAAAGTTAGATTTGGAAGATCAGTGGTTGTTTTCCAATTTTCAAGGGAAACACATTGCTATCTGATTCAGATGATGAGCTTATGTCGTTGTCTTCCCATGCAACATAAGCCTTCTTATTCTTTGTCTCCTTTTTGCCTTTGAATCCATTTTTCTTCAAATTTTTTGGATAATCCGGTTTAATGTGACCTTAATTTCCACGTTCATAGCATGTGACGTCTTGATTTGATGTGTAAGCCTCCCTTTTCTTAAAGTGTTTCTTCCTTTTTGCATAGCCGAAGGGTTTGTCATTTTTGTTGAAAGTTTTTCCAAGTCTCTTGACTAGAAGCATAAAATTTTCATCTTCCTCTGACGCATCATCGTCTGGTCCTTCTTTTGAGTCTACTTTTAAAGCGATTCCTTTAGACTTTTTCTTTTGATGTTCATGCTTATTAAGGTGTCCAAGTTCCAACTCGTGTTCTTGAAGTTTTCCAAAAAGTGATGCGGAAGTCATTATTGAGAGACTTTTCTTCTTCGATATTACCATAACTTTGGGTTGCCAATCTCTTGTTAAAGATCTTAATACTTTCAGATTTAGTTCATCATTGGAGAATGTATTACCTAATGCAATCAAATGGTTGATCAAGTGAACAAATCTTTTCTGGAGAGCAACAATGGATTCTCCTGGCGGCATACGAAACATTTCATACTCTTAACTTAGTGTGTTCAACCTTGATATTTTAACCTTGGAGATTCCTTCATGAGTATCCACCAAAGTATCCCATATTTCCTTAGCCGATTTGTATTGTGAGATTCAGAAGAATTCATCCATGCTTAAAGCGCTCTGTAAAACATTGATAGCTTTCTTCTCATTTAGAACTCTCTTTTTATCGTCATCGTCCCATGCACTTTGAATCTTTGGAGTACCAACATCGTTTACAACACTAATTGGTATATGAGGGCCAATTTCAACAGTTTCCCATATACCTTCTCCTTGTGCCTCTAGATGTGCTTTCATGCAGATTTCCTAGAAGTCGAAATATTCACCAGAGAACAGAGGGGGTTTATTACTGCTACAACCATCTTTAAAAACCGGTTTCACGCTAGTGGAAGCCATCTAGATCTTTTAGGAACATGTTACCTATAACCTGCTCTAATACCAATTGTAAGTATAGTTGCACCTAAGATGGGGGTGAATTAGGTACTGAAAATCTTTTCCCGATCTATATGTAGATTTCTTATTTTACTTTCCTAAAAGTTACTAAGTGTTAAATGCAGTAAAAGTGGAAAGTAAAGAGACACGACAGTGTATCCTGGTTCCCCTCACAGCACGAGAGTACTCTAGTCCTCTTTCAACACGAAAGAGATTTTTCAATACTGTTAGATCCTAAGACAAGACTTCTACCTAGTCTTTCTTATACAGACTCTAACCAATCAAAACACCAAGAACAACCCTCTTGGATTTTTATCATTAAGTCCAATGAGAACAATACTCTAAAAATGGACCTCTTGCTTCCAACAATTCTGGACAGCAAGGTTACAACCTTACAAACTTATTTCCAACAATCCTGGAAAAATAAGATGTAATCAAAGAACAAATAATTCTGATTTTGAGTAGTTTGCAGCAGTATTTGATTATTAATCTTGCGACTGATCTTCTTATTGAGATATCAACTTTTATATATCAAATATAAGTGTTTAAGAATAGAGGAATGAAACTATGATGAAATAATGAAATTTGAGGTGCAGTAGTTTCACTCTTGAAAATTGAGAATTTTTAACACTTGTGAAATTTTGGAATTTGAGAGATGAAATGAAATTTAAATTTTTGCAAGAAGGTTGATCTCAATGTATGAGATTATGAGGTATATAAATGTCTCTAAACACCTTTTCAAAAGAGTGAAAATCACCAAGGGTTGCCATGGTTCAAGAAGAAATGAGAAAACACAATTCTGCCAACAGATGAAATTTTCTAGCTCACTGCGCCAGTAGTAACCGGTTACCATATGTGGGTAATCGGTTACCAGCCTCAACGTTTGGAAAATTTTGAAAGTTTACACAGGGTAACCGATTACCAAGAATAGGTAGCCGGTTACTCTGAACAGGTTTTGCAAAAAAAAAACACTTTGAAATAGAGGGAAAATGCATTGTAAGAGTTTTAAAACAATTTTAAAATGATATGCAAGAATGAGAGATGAAGTTGAACACTTGTACAGGCTATATAGAAGTTGAACGTTGTACCTTCATTTGTGTAGAACTTTGTCTTCATTCTTTAACAAGTCTTGACATATTGATTTGACATTGAAGTTCTTCAAGCTTGATTTCTTTGAGATTCTCTTATCCATCCTTATATGTTGTAGAGTGTGTCATCATCAAAAACTTTTGTGAAGCCATGTCTTCACACACCCGAGTTGCACAAGAGCACAAGTACCATGAGGGGAACAAAAATTACTCAGCATCCTCATTTATCACAATCTATTCTCTCTCCTGCCTCAACCTTTTCCCTCATGCTTGCTGTTATCCTTTAGCGGGACTCCACTGAAAGAGGGTGAGCCCGTCGCGCCATGGATGCACAAATTTTGTTACCTGCTCCTTTCTCTCTTGCGCAACACTAACTCGACCTCGACTCCGCTTTGATTTCGCCACAAACTCGAGATTGCCATGACTTAAACTACATGAATGGAATAGAAGCGAATCGAAGAATTACATGGAATCTCAATGGAAGGTATGATTGAATTTTGTTATGACTTTACTCCGTGTAGTTGCTTCAAACCGTGTATTGTTGTTATTTACTGTTACTTCAAATTGTTGATGTTGTTGCCTTTTGTTCTCCAATTTGTGTACTGTTGTTGTCTCTGCATTGTTGTTGTTAATTTCACGTGTATGTGATGTTCAAGCTATGTGTTTCAATTCCATTCTCTTTTTCCGTTTATTGTATTGTGTTTTGGCTCCTGACTTTGCACCTTTTTTCGTTCCTTGTTTTTACGTATCTTCTCGTTGAGAATTTTTTTTATGCCTGCTTCTGTTTATGACTTCAAAATTGTGTCTTCTTTTATAGGCATATGTAAAATTTAATTTCTGATTTTGAATTAATGCACAAAATTATGTTGTTGATTTTGGTTTTGGAAAGAAAATCATATGGCTGTTAATTGTGATTTCTTGCCTCTTTTGAACATGTGATTAATGATGATAATGTTATTTCCGTTTCAATTCGAACATGTCTAATTGTGTTTAGAAATGCTTTTTAATTTATTTCCTTGTATTGTTGTATGCTTGCTTAGATCATTTTAGAGATCGGATCTTCCTTTGTGCTAGACTTAATGCCATGTTCAAGTGTAGAATGCATACTCGCATCTATGCTACTAGCTTCCACTTAATCAACTTTTCATTTCCAATTCAAACTGTCTAGTGAGGACATCCCTCGTTCACGTACAAGTTGCTAAAGATGGCCTTACCATTCACTCTTAGTATGCAGAATCCTTGGGAATTGCATCACGACAAAAATCCCATGCATATCTTCACTCATTTACTTTAGAATGAGGAATGATGCATCACTAGCAAATGCCACTATCCCAGTAGAGTAATTTCCTGTTTTTTGTCAAGATTGTGCCTTGGTGTGATATGGTTATATTGATTTTTTAATTGCATTGTTGAATTACTTTTGGATGCTTGTTTGTAACGTGTAGCAAGTGTTAGGCATGACATTGAATGTGTATATTTTCAGGTTACACGCCAGTTTCTTGCAAGTTTCGACTTGGATATGGCTTAGGAATATTTTGAAGTGGATTTGGCTCAAAACTTGGAGCTGAAGGATGAGGATGGCGTGGATTCACGAAGAAACTCTTGACTTTCTTGAGTCATCACCTTTGTTTTGGATTTGGAATACTTGGAAGAATTGTTCTAGGACTAGGATACACCTTTAGAAATTGTAACTTAAATCTTGTAGTATTGTAAGAACTTGAAATTTGAATGCAAAAATATTTTAAGTTGAACCTTTATGCTTGAACTTGAATTTTGAATTTGGAAATGAATGTTAACTTTCAATTCTTGCACTTTGTAAAGAACATTTGAATTTGGTAACAACTCTTGTACACTTTGCACTTCGTAACCTTGAATTCTTGAATTTTGGATGGATCATAGATTTGAATCTTGAAAAGATGAACTTGGAATTTGCATGATGTACTTAAAATCTTGAAGTTTGGAATTTTGAATAATGAACTTGCAATGGTGAAGTTGGGAATTTGAGTGATGAACTTGAAATCTTGAAATGGTATTAGTGGCATGATGATGTACTTGAATTTTGAAATTGGTCCTCAGAATTTCAAATAAACCACAAGCATGAACCTTCCATCCTTAACTTGAGTAAAGTAAATTCTTGAATCATGCTTTTTGAATCACTTGGAAACGAGGATGAGTTTTGAAGCCTAAAATAAGGTGAACTTAATATGAAAACCCAACCACAACCTTTTATTGATGCATATCCACAAGCTCACACCAAAGATGAGAAACCAATGATGAACTTAAATAACACCTTTGTTACTTGAATCCCAAGAAATCCACGCAAGACATCCTCCTATTATGACTTAAATCAAATTCTTGAACAAAATAAATGCTTAACTTGGTGTGAATCCTAATCTTCAATTTAATCAAAAAGCAACCATATTCAATCAATTGGGATCTTAATCCATAAAAACTAGGGAACATTTCTCTTTCATCTCCTCTTGAAACCAAAGAATCCTAAAAAGAGCTTGCCAAAACCACAAACACACACAGGACCTCATGATCTAAACCTTAGGGGATCATGGTCGAAGGCCAAGTGATCATCTAAAAGAAGGTCAAGAAGCAACACAAAGTTAGGTACAAGAAAATAAACAAGGTAGGACTAAGTTGGGGTATGACGGATGCCCCTATCTAGTTGCCTTGAACCCGGTAAAATGAGCTACTGCATGGAGTTCGTTTTTAGGGTAAAAGTCAATTAGATACAAGAAAACCCCGAAATTTGTCTAACAATAAGTAAAATGAAAAGTAATGGTAGAAAGTAAAAGGAAACAACATGATGCAAGAATAATAAAACAACATGAGACTCTTTGGATTGCCAAAGCAGTATCTCAGACACAAATGAAATCTTAAAGTCGCACGAAGTAGTACCTTATGACCTAAGGCTCCTCGGGTACTTTTAGAGTAACTTACTAAAGATAATGGGATTCTCTATCGCATGAAGCAGTACCTTATAGGTTAAGGCCCCTCAAGGATATTCAGAGCAAATTTCTGCAATAGGGGAAATGAGATTCTATAAACCAATTAAGCAGCATCTTATCGATCGAGATATTCCAACTAGGGGGAACAATCAATCTAAGACTCTCCAAGGGTACTAGAGCAGTATCTTAAACAAGAGCATGAGATTTCCTAGACCATATGAAGCAGTACCTTATTAATTAAGGTTCTCCAAGGATGCTAGAATAGTATCTTGGCAAAAGGTAAGGGTGGCAAAGTGGGTGGCCCGTCCCGTTTAAGCCTGCCTCATTTAAACCCGTCCAAAAGCAGGGTGGGGCGGGGTGTAACACCCATTTTAATCATCTCGTTTTCTGTGTATTTTATTTGTGGTGTGCCTTCTGCGTTAAGAGTGTGGTTGAGTGCGATAGCGTGTAGCCCTTAAGTTGGAATTTATTAATAATTTTGGACTTTAGTATTAATAATAATATTTAGTGATGATAATTTAATTAGTAATGGTAATATTATTATTAATGTTACTATTATCATTATTAATAATATTATTATTATTAAATAAAATAAAAGAATTGGGATGAGGGGTATGTTGGGGATATTGGAAAGATAGAGAAAGGAAGAACACGATCCAAGAGAAAGGAATTTGGTAGGAAGAAGAAAACACGGTTAGTAGGAGCAAGAGTGAAGAGAAGGAGAATCAAGGGAAGCTAGGATTCTGATTCTTCAAGAGCTTCTTCAACCAATCAAGTTGTCGAGGTAAGGGGGGGAGGGGGGGAAGAATCGGTTAAAATTAGTATGTTGCATGAATATTAGGTAGAAAGGGGATTTGCCTTAATCCCATAGGTGGATGATTATGCTTTATATGATGTTATGATTCTTGGTTTCATGCTGATATGTTTGAATCTATTGCATGTGTTGTTCGCTCGATTTAGGGAATTCCGGGTAGTTCGAAGTTTTAAGCCGGAACCGAAGTAAATGAGTAGAGCTGACATTTAATCGGTTAAATCGAGGGTAGATGTTGTAGTTAGGTTGTAGAATATTGGTCTGTTATTATGGGGTCTGGTGTGTGTCGCTTGCGCGAAAATAAGGTGCCGGCATGACAGAAGAGTCGCCACCTTTCGTTATTTATCCCTCAGAGCGGGAAAGGAAACGATCGGAAAAAAACCTGACGAATAAGGGTAAGACAAGGTCATCGCAACCATTGTCTGGGTTCGGGAGTCGGTTACGCAAGGGGAAGGTATTAGCACCCCTCACGTCCGTCGTACTCGACGGGATCCTCGCTTGTTTGTTTACTTGGACGGGTTGGTTATAATCTATCTACCTATCAAGGCTGGCTGAAAAAGAAAAGAAAAATGACTCGGCAAAGCGTCGCGCTTTATGCCTACGTATTCCCGTCTGGAACGAGAAATCAGAGTCAACGTAGTTCGGCTAACTACGGGTGAAGGGGGAAGGTTGCTCGCTAGGATATCGCATCCTATGCCTACGTACTTTCATCTGGTATGAAAGATCAGAGCAAACGTAGTTCGGGAAACTACGGGTTGTCTCCTGAAAGAAGTGTTTTTTATTGTGTTTGCGATCTCAATCGCACTAGAGACTATGACCTGAGAGGGAATACGTCCTTTCTCATATAGCTTAAGGCTCGTAACGTACGAAAGAAATCATTCATGATTACTGTTTTTTAAACTGCTTCGAGATGAGAAGAAAACAGGCCCAACTAGGAGGGAGACTATCAAGTCCTACTGTTATCATGCCGTGGATTCATCCTATGGTTGAGGTTTGAACAGGGAACTCCTAGAAGTTGTCATGCATAGGTTTCAACCTAAAAGTCTATCATCAAATCCTCATCAGAGGAAATGAGAGTCCTAAGGGATCATGTCAATGATACACCAAAACAGACAAAAGCATCAGCTTTAACAGTAAAATGCATGCAATGCAAGTGAGGGAGGAAATGTGTGTGGGGCTTCAGCCTCCACAAGCTCGTCTCAACCTCAAGCCAGTCATGAAATAACAGTAATCATACTGAAACATAAACAACATGCTATCAAGCAATAAACAGATAAAAGGAATGAAGTGCCATCAGGCAAACAAACCATACTTGAGAAAGAATCATCTACTCTCTAATCCTAACCCTAACACAGAATCCTGATCAAATCTAAGCAAAGCTCTAAAGCAAACTCTAACCAAAAGAAAACAATCCCAGTCTTCAAGCTTCAGAACAAGCTTACCAAAGAAAGGGAGCTAAGTAAGCAGACTCATAGTGTCTTCCTCAGGAAAGCACTAGGAGGTGTATACTCAGGAGTCATACCCTACGTGGCTCAACCACTGTGATCAGTTTACATTCCTCCTCAGGAGAAACTAAACTCACAAGCAGGCTCCAACATCACTGGATATTTAGGAAATCCTATTTGAACTAGTGGAACTAAGTGAATAGACTCATAGGACCTTCCTCAGGAAAGTACTAGGAGGCTTCCACTTAGGAGTTGTATCCCATGTGGCTCAACAACATGTGATCAGTTTACATTCCTCCTCAGGAGAAATTAAACTCACAAGTTGGCTCCAACATCATTGGATACTTGAGAAATCCTAGACAAACTAAGGGAACTAAGTGAATAGACCCATAGGACCTTCCTCAGGAAAGTACTAGGAGGCTTCCGCTTAGGAAGTGTATCCCATGTGGCTCAACAACAGGTGATCAGTTTACATTCCTCCTCAGGAGAAATTAAACTCACAAGTTGGCTCCAACATCATTGGATACTTAAGAAAGAGGTGAGAAGGAAGAATGAAAGTCATTCATAGTGCCTTCCTCAGGAAAGTACCATGAACTTCCTTCAAACTTCAGGATCTCAAACCTCACAGACAGGGAATAATCCAAGCTCTGGGTCTCTGAGTCTTGATCTTCAATCTTCTCTTCATCATGCTCTCCAACAAGATCTTCAAGACAACACAAGCCCCATAACAAATTCCCCAAAATAAACCCCAGAGATGGACAGATAACCACAGAACAGACAAAATCAATAGGCAACTTCAGAAAATACCTAAAAATACTAAACCAATGGGGAAAAATCTATCAATTATTCACAAGGGTCTACAACATCTACCCATAACATCCACGTATGCCCCTACCCAAAAATCAAAACAAAACTATCTAAAGAAAATGAATTTCTTTACTTATGCATAACCTAAACCCTAATTAGGATACCCTAAAGCTACCCTAATTAAACTAATCAAATTTTAATCTAAAAATCAAGAATTAAATCCTATGGGGAACTATGATTCAATATCTAATTACACAAAAAAGAATGAGTTAAAAAGACTAAGGGAAGGTCCTAAAAGAAATCCTACAAAATCATGATATCAAACTAAACATTATAAAAGCTATTTAAAAGAAAAATCCATTAAAAATATGAAAAGAAAATAAAATGGACATTTTATTTATTTAGAATTTTCTAGACAGATTTGTTAACATATAGGAAAAAGAAGAATTAAAAAATATTAAATTTTCTATTTTTTATGACTTTTTAAAGTGCAAGAAAAATTAAATGGAATAAAAAAATAAAAGAAAACAATTAAAGGGGAGGGGGTGAAAATAGCAGGACGCGCTAGTTCATTTCATAATGGGCTGAAAAAAGGGGGGGTGCGCGTAGAAAAAAGATCAAAGCCCACACGGACTCACTAATCAAAACGACGGCGTTTTGGTTTTTGAATCTCCCTCCCATTTGCTGATTAATCTGGGCCGTGAGATGGTAGGAAAGAGTCAACAATTCAAATTTAATTAATGGTAGAGATTATCTCTTCTACCTTTGGTTACTTAGGGTTTTATGAAAACAACTTCACTCATGAAACTTCCACTCCATCTAGCTCTCTCATCTCTCCACCATTTAACTCGATCCAAAAACCAAAATTGATCCTCTCACTGTCCTCTACACAGCCATGTCCATAGAATTCATTAAGACTCACTCCACAAAGAGTTACAAAGCGCGCAAGGTCTGGTACAATTTGTTTCACATGGATATGCATGGAAATGGAATGGGCTCATATTAACCTAGAATGATCTACATCTTATGAGGATTACACTAAGCTAAAGAACTAAGATTATAGTACACTAAGGCATGAGTTCTTGCTCCCTAAACAGAAACGGCCATACAACAAACTTCCATGGAATGCTCTCATACTCATCACGATTCATCCCTAATTGGTCTCTATCATGTTTACCCTAACAACAACCCTTAACTATGCATAAATAATGAGATTCAAGAGAAAACGCATACCTTGCAAGTGATGATGGCTATGGTGTTTCTTCTCCAATCCAAGCTTTGGTACTTGCTACAAGTGATCTTCAATGGACCTATGTGCTTCTGTTTGCAGTGGTTCTTGATTACACTTCTTGAATCAACCTATCCAACCCTTCATGCAAGTTGGAGTGAAACTTGTGATTTCATGAACCAGCCACGAATTCTCCTTGATTTTTCTTGCCAAATGCTCAATGTTGATTATGGATGATGATGATGATCAGAATTGTAGTGATTGATGGAGTTTTAATGGAGTTTGGAATGAAAATGCAATTTTGGAGTGAAGGAATCAAAGTGTAGTATGCAAGCTTGAAAAATCTCTAACCAATGCATGGAGTCACTCTAGGGCTTATATAGATGAGAATAGAAATGTCTAGAACCTTGGAGAACCTTCCATGAAGCTTCTAGAACTTCTCATGCAATGAGAGTTTGAATTTGTCATCTTGAGCAAATCTCATGCTATATCATGATATACCATGCAATCTCACTCAATTTCTCCTCAAATGATATGGTAAAATGAAAACAAAGCCTTACAAGTCCTTGTGTAGCATTTTCCCATCTTTCCTTTTGATGCCTTAAAGTGCAAGTAACAAATTTACAAAGCAACTCCAATTTTTAAGCCTAAACTCAAAAATGTGGCTAAACCATTGTTTTTAAAATGATGTTTCCAATCAAAATGATATATTGGATGACCCATTTTGGATTTGTAGATCTTCCAAACCAATTTCCAATTTCAACTTTTTCAACTTATAAGCCATTTACAAGCCATTTGAACCACTTTTAAAAATCCATGCTCTAGGCCTTTTCAACAATTCATGACCTTCTTTCTAGACTTAAAATCCCATTTTGAACAACTTTCATGTTTTGAGTTTTTTCATTTGAGGCTTGGAAATAGGAGATATGGCCTTTGCTTAAAAATGACCTATAACTGACAAATGACCAAAATACCCCTGTCTTGTTCCAACCATAAGTTGAGTTCCACAAATCCTATCAAGGACTTCTACCACTCAGATTAAAGCTAAGGAGATGCCCTTAAACATTCATGTTGACCAAGAGATCATAGGAATCATCCTACTAGGGCAAAAGTTGTCTGCAAGTTAGGTGACTTTCAAGGACCCAGATTCACGCACCTCTGCTGACCTGTAATTTGTCAAAACCATAACTTGAGCTCTGTAACTCCTATCAAGGACTTCCACCACTCAAATTAAAGCTAAGAACAAGCTCTACAACATTCATGTTTTGGGGAAGATGAGATATCAATCACATCTAGAGCTAACACTGCCTGGAAGATAGGGATCAAATTAGGGTTTTTCACTGACAATCCTTGGAAACCCTGACTTGAAACTTCTCAAACTCCTCAATCATGATGAGTTGGTCTAGGAATCATCTTTATAACACCTCTATGCATCATTCCATGATCTCATGGCCCTTGGATTAGGTCTCAACCTTCTCCAAATTTTCAGTTATCCTAGGGCTGACCCAGTCAAAACCCTAATTCTACCATTCATGGCTGAATCTTCTGAATTCTTGCATAATGACCTCTCTAGGCTCACAATGGCTTTCAAGACCTCTCATACACCTTCTCAAAGCATCAAGTTCATTCTCAAAGTCTCAGAATCATCTGAGGAGCACCCACAATTCTCAAGCTATGAGGCACACAACCCTGGTCTTACCCAATTCCTCTGAAGATCTTTTGAACTGTCTGATGAAGGTATCAACTTTCAAACTCTCAGTGAATAAATAATTGTTGGTCAAATTTTGGGGTGCAACAGCTGCCCCTATTCAAACGGCTTGAACCTGACTGGGTGAGAAGCGAACGGCTCTCAACCAATCAAGGTGCGAGACGATTGAATATCGGTAAACCCGAAAATTTGCCAACTGCGCGAGCACACGGTACTCTGCGGGGGACAAATCTTTGAATACTGCAACACTAGCTGCTCAACAACTAGCTGGAGAAATATCGACCTGACATCACCATCAGTTATCCACATTAAATTCTTCTGACATTGCCTTCAGACAACCACAACACCCAACATCGTCGCTGGAAGACTAAACCATCTGACATCGCCGTCAAGAACAACCATAACTCGGGAAAACAAGCGTCCAACATCGCCGCCGGAGACCTAAACCTGAATCACCAAAATACCCAACATCGCCGCTGGAAAAAATACATCTCTGAACAAAGTACCCCGCATCGCCGCTGGAGAACTACACCTGACAGAATACCCCGCATCGCCGCTGGAGAAACACATCTGACAGAAAACCCCGCATCGCCGCTGGAGCACTAAATCTGCATCACCTAACATCGCCGTCGGAAACAAACATCCTCTTAGAGACGCTCGACATTGTCGTCGTACAAACATCATCTCTACTGGGGATTTAAAGAGTCTGACCTCGCCGTTGAACAAACATCCAACCTCGCCGTCGGACAAATGATGATCTGACCTCGCCCTCAAACACAAACCCGGTCCGGAAATCCGAAGTATACATCTCAAAGGTACAAAACCTGAGCTTGGGATGGAAACAAACACTTCCAACGGTACACATCCTAATATTGGAGGAAAACATATCCAAAGGTACGAAACCTGAGCTTGGAGGCGAACATATCCAAAGGTACGAAACCTGAGCTTGGAATCACACATATCCAAAGGTACGAAACCTGAGCTTGGAATCAAACATATCCAAAGGTACGAAACCTGAGCTTGGAATCAAACATATCCAAAGGTACGAAACCTGAGCTTGGAATCAAACATATCCAAAGGTACGAAACCTGAGCTTGGACTCAAACATATCCAAAGGTACGAAACCTGAGCTTGGAATCAAACATATCCAAAGGTACGAAACCTGAGCTTGGAGTCAAACATATCCAAAGGTACGAAACCTGAGCTTGGACTCAAACATATCCAAAGGTACGAAACCTGAGCTTGGACTCAAACATATCCAAAGGTACGAAACCTGAGCTTGGAATCAAACATGTCCAAAGGTACGAAACCTGAGCTTGGAGTCAAACATATCCAAAGGTACGAAACCTGAGCTTGGAATCAAACATGTCCAAAGGTACGAAACCTGAGCTTGGAGTCAAACATATCCAAAGGTACGAAACCTGAGCTTGGACTCAAACATATCCAAAGGTACGAAACCTGAGCTTGGAATCAAACATGTCCAAAGGTACGAAACCTGAGCTTGGAGTCAAACATATCCAAAGGTACGAAACCTGAGCTTGGAATCAAACATGTCCAAAGGTACGAAACCTGAGCTTGGAGTCAAACATATCCAAAGGTACGAAACCTGAGCTTGGACTCAAACATATCCAAAGGTACGAAACCTGAGCTTGGACTCAAACATATCCAAAGGTACGAAACCTGAGCTTGGACTCAAACATATCCAAAGGTACGAAACCTGAGCTTGGATTCAAACATATCCAAAGGTACGAAACCTGAGCTTGGATTCAAACATACACGCTACTATTCTCTTGACATCTTGTCAAGTCGTTGCTAAATAGAAGCAAACACGCCGGGTCACCGGACATAATCATCAAGTTAACAACTCTGTTGAGGAGAGAGGAATGAGGGTTCACCCAAACAATCCTGACGACTCACTTGGGAAAAGGAAGAAGGGCTCACCCAAACAACCTTGTAGACTTTGCTGCAGAAAGACGAGAGAGTTCACCCAAACGACTTCAACAACTGCTGGGGAATAACGACAGAGTTCACTCAGGCGATTCCTACCAACTTTACTAGGGAGCAAGTACTTCTGCACGGGGAAAGCGATAAATGCTCTGAACGGCTTTCTGGGGGAACGACCCTTCTAGGGAGCATAGCCTTCGGGCTACAAGACACTCATGTCATTAAGTCCTCGAACTCACGGGGGCAAACAAACTTTTGTTTGCTGGACAATCCTTCAGGATCCACTTGGGGAAACATTCCATCTACCACTCATGGTTGTGCTCGGCTGGGGATATCAATCTACCTGCCTGCTGCTGGGGAAATGCCAGCCACCTGCTGGGGGGAAGAACCTTACTCCGTTGGGGTTCCAAGAATTATTCTGGGCAACTCTTGCTGGGGATGCTACTGGGGAGCTCAAAAATCATCCTAAGCAAACCACTCGGGAAACTGTGTTGAGGTCTTAAGCAAACGGCCCCGCTGAAGGATTCGAGAATCATCTCGAACTGAAGACTTCGTCGGGGTTCTCAAAAATCATCTTGAGCGAGCGACTGTGAGGATTACACCGGGGTCTTAAGAATCATCTTAAGAAAGCGATCTTGTTGGGGAGAATATCAGGAATCATCCCGAGCAACCGATCCTTCGGCCGAACGCCTGTAAGGCAAGAATAATAATGACCTAGATCATGCTTATGATGCATATGCTTCTGCGCTATGCCCCACACGGTGGGAATGATATGCGTTTATGCTAAATGCTGTGCAATCATGCACTATGCTATGCAATCTTAAATGCTATGCGGTCATGCATAATGATGCGGTTCCGTCAGCAAAATAAATGCTGGGGAAATCCTCCGGTCAAGGAGAAAGAACTACTCAGACAGAGGAATCATCCTGCTGAGGAGAACGTGGGCATGCCAATATCAATCAGACTCTGCCTGGGGAAACGATATTCTGTTGACTGCTGCAGGGAAAACCACTTCAGTTGATCTGCTGCAGGGGACGAAGCTCTACGAGAACCCGAACCTGCTGAAGCCAATCGCGATAACGAACTGCGCGGTCGTCATGGCTACTTTTCTGGGGATAACCACTCTGTGGGGAAACAACTTCAGCTGCTCCACACTCCACTGGGGGAAAACCAATCATGATCTGATCCACTTCCAAGGACTCAGCTCTCTTGGGCATCTGCAAACTCGGCTGAGGAAGGAGAAGTCATTCTGCTTTGCTGGAGAGAGTACGACTCCGGGGAAATACAGCATCAGCTGCCCCACGCTCTGCTCGGGAACATCCACTCAAGGTCCCATCTGCTTCCAAGGATTCTGCTTTTCTGCGGACTCAGCCGGGGAGGGAAATCATTCTACTTCACTGGAGAGTACGACTCTGGTGCGGAACTTCAATTTCGCCGGGGAAGAAAGGATCATCTGACTTCGGGGGAGAGTACAACTCTGCCGGGGGATACAACATCAGCCGTTCCAACACTCTACTGGGGAAGAGGGAATCATCCAACTTCAGGAGAGAATATAACTCTGGTGGGGAATCTCAATTCCGCGGGAGACCTCAGTCTGGCGCCATCAGTTACTGCATACTTCGGTATACGAACAATTTCCTACGACACCTGCACTTGTGACCCGGTGCTGGGGAAACACCTGCTTCGGCGACTGTACTGGGGAAAACACGAGCTTCAGTACCTGAACGCTTCTACGAAATCTGCACTGGTGACCCGGTGCTGGGGGAGAATACGAGCTGCTGCGCACGACTCAACTGATGAGGTGACGTTCCTTCAGGATGCGTCTGCTTGGGGAAAAGAATCATCTCTGCCCGGGGAGACATATCAATGCTCACTTTCTTGCGTTCAGATTCTGCGGAGGAGAGACTACTGAACTCTGCTGGAGAAGGAGGGATCGCCCTGCTTCGGGGATGCGCCCGGCACATCTTCTGGAAGGTGCTACACCTGCAACAACATAAACAAACAGACAAGATACCCTCCTCAAAGGGGGCCTATCCAGGTTATTATCTCGTGACAATATTCAATTAATTAATTGTTTCAACAATCGATGGGCCTAGGCCCGCAAGTTTATGTATGCGCATTTTATCAAAAACATTGGCGTTTTCATTCGCAAACAAAACAGATAAATGCTAAACAGACAAGCAGAATTGCTGAATAATGTGCATTTTATTGATGGTGAACCCCTGAATGGGCAAAAATGTTTTACAACGGAGGCAAGCTCCTGGAATGAGGAAGCCGCACAAAAATAAAACATAAATATACATCAGTATATACAAATGTTGGCAACAAGGCGTAGACGAACACCATGAGTTGATCCCTCTAAGACCCACTCGACTTCGACACTTCTCCGACGCTTCAGCTTCGGAAGAGATTGATTCAGATAAACGGCCCTTAGGTCTTCCGAACCACTAAACAATGAAAGTCCACACACGGAACGCAGTCATTTGCTTATTCAAATCCCTAACTTTTGCGTGAATCGCCCTTTACGGGTTTTCAGTTCACCGGGATACCCTTTTTTGCCGAAGCCACCCAGTGTAGGTTTTCGACTTCGCGGGTGTACATTTTTTCAATATATCCCTAATTTTTGCCCGAACCTTTTATTCTGTTTTTGGTTCGCCGGGATGCCCCTTTTTTGCCTGGATTCTTTTTTTTTTGTCCAGCGGGTCTCTTTCAAGCAAAGTATTTTTTAACTGCGTCCGCGTTCACCGGGGATGCAAAATCTTCACCATCCATCGTGGATAACAACAAAGCTCCTCCTGAGAAGACCTTGCTGACGACATACGGCCCTTCGTAATTCGGAGTCCATTTGCCCCGGTGATCGGAGTGTGGCGGAAGAATTTTCTTCAGGACGAGATCACCCGTCTGAACGCTTCTAGGACGCACCTTCTTATCATAAGCTTTCTTCATTCGGCTTTGGTACAGGCGACCAAATGCAATCGATGCTAATCTCTTCTCGTCCATCAGGCTGAGTTGGTTCAAGCGATTCGTAATCCATTCTGCCTCGTCAAGTTTCACATCAACCAAAACTCGCAAAGAAGGAATCTCCACTTCTAGCGGTAGGACAGCTTCCATACCGTACACCAGGGAGAAAGGAGTTGCCCCGGTCGACGTACGCACCGTAGTACGATAACCGTGCAAGGCAAACGGCAGCATCTCGTGCCAATCTTTGTACGTCACAACCATCTTCTGAACAATCTTCTTGATGTTCTTGTTGGCCGCTTCAACAGCGCCATTCATCTTCGGCCGGTAAGGAGATGAGTTGTGGTGTTCAATCTTGAAGCTCTGGCACAGCTCCTTCATCATCTTGTTGTTCAAATTCGAACCATTATCAGTAATGATCCGCTCGGGAATTCCATAGCGACAGATGATGTCCCTCTTTATGAATTTAGCTACCACCTGCTTGGTCACATTAGCGTACGAGGCTGCCTCCACCCATTTGGTGAAGTAGTCGATAGCTACCAGAATAAAACGATGACCATTGGACGCGGTGGGCTCGATCTTTCCTATCATGTCGATGCCCCACATGGAGAACGGCCAAGGGGAGGACATGACATTCAACGGGCACGGCGACACATGAATTTTATCAGCATAAATCTGGCATTTATGACATTTCTTCGCAAATCTGAAGCAATCCGACTCCATAGTCAGCCAGTAATACCCTGCTCTCAGGATCTTTCTTGTCATGGCATGCCCGCCGGCGTGCGTACCAAACGTGCCCTCATGGACTTCTTCCATGAGCATACTTGCTTCTTTCTCATCTACACATCTGAGTAGCACGAGATCGTGGTTTCTTTTATACAGCACTCCATCAGGATTGAGATAAAAGTTTCCAGATAGCCTCCTTAGAGTCTTCTTATCCCGGGTTGACGCACCCGCAGGATACTCCTTAGTCATAAGGAAGGTCTGGATATCGTGGAACCATGGCTTGCCGTCGTTGGCATCATCGATTGCAAACACAAATGTTGGTCTATCAAGACGCGAAAGCACAATTCTTGGAGCCTCATTCCAATAATTGACTTTATACATTGAAGCCAACGTGGCTAAGGCATCAGCCATCTGATTTTCAGCCCTAGGCACATGATGAAGTTCCACTCGGTCGAAGAACGGAAGCAGCCTCCTGGCATAATTCATGTACGGCACTAAATTTGCTTGACGAGTTTCCCACTCCCCTTTAATCTGATTGATTACAAGCGCTGAGTCACCATATATGTCTAGATTCTTGATTCTCAAATCAATTGCCTCTTCTAGACCCATAATACATGCTTCATACTCGGCTTCGTTGTTGGTAACTGGAAACGTCAGTCTCGCAGTAAACGGGATGTGGGATCCGTGAGGAGTCGTGATGATAGCCCCGATACCACTTCCATAGGAATTAACCGCTCCGTCGAATATCAACTTCCACTGAGACTTCCTATCTGGCCCCTCATCGGGCAATGGCTCATCGCAATCCTTCGCCTTGAGAAACATAATGTCCTCGTCAGGGAACTCGAACTTCATCGGCTGGTAGTCTTCGATTGGCTGTTCAGCAAGATAATCAGACAATACGCTTCCCTTAATGGCTTTCTGAGAGACGTACTGAATGTCATATTCTGTTAACACCATTTGCCATCTGGCAATCCTGCCCGAAAGAGCCTGCTTCTCGAAGACGTACTTGATCGGATCCATCTTCGAAATTAGCATAGTGGTGTGATTGAGCATATACTGTCGTAGACGTTTGGCGGCCCAAGCTAATGCACAACACGTCTTCTCCAGCATTGAGTATCGAGACTCACACTCAGTGAACTTTTTACTCAAATAATAAATGGCATGCTCCTTTCTGCCCGTCTCGTCGTGCTGACCGAGAACACACCCCATACTATTCTCCAGAACCGTCAGGTACATGATTAATGGCCGTCCAGCCACTGGGGGTATCAAGATTGGAGGTTCTTGAAGATACTGCTTTATTTTGTCGAATGCCTTCTGGCAATCCTCGTTCCAATTAATCACCTGATCTTTCTTTAAAAGCTTGAACATCGGTTCACAAGTGGCCGTGAGCTGAGAGATAAACCTTGCAATGTAGTTTATTCGGCCCAAGAAACCACGAACTTCTTTTTCTGTTTTCGGCGCTGGCATTTCTTGGATAGCTTTTATTTTCGCAGGATCAACTTCAATACCTCGTTCACTAACGATAAACCCCAATAACTTTCCGGACCGCACTCCGAACGTGCACTTGTTAGGATTCAGCCTCAGCCTGAACTTCCTAAGCCTTTCAAACAGCTTCAACAAGTTGACCAGATGCTCTTCCTCCGTTTGGGACTTTGCAATCATGTCATCAACATAGACCTCGATCTCATGATGAATCATATCATGAAACAAAGTTACCATTGCTCGCTGGTAAGTGGCCCCTGCGTTCTTCAGACCGAAGGGCATTACCTTATAGCAAAACGTTCCCCAGGGGGTAATAAACGTCGTTTTCTCCATGTCCTCCGGTGCCATCTTAATCTGATTGTAACCGGAGAAGCCATCCATGAACGAAAACACGGAAAACTGGGCTGTATTGTCGACCAACACATCAATATGAGGCAACGGGAAATCATCCTTAGGGCTTGCCCTATTCAAATCCCGATAATCGACGCACATGCGTACCTTACCGTCCTTCTTCGGTACAGGCACTATGTTGGCGACCCACGGAGGGTAAGTGGTAACGGCTAGAAATCCTGCGTCCAACTACTTCTGGACTTCTTCTTTGATTTTTACAGCCATGTCTGGTCTCGTCCTCCTAAGCTTCTGCTTGACTGGAGGGCAATCTTCTCGCAACGGCAAGCGATGAACCACGATATCAGTGTCGAGTCCGGGCATATCCTCATATGACCAAGCAAAGACGTCACTATACTCTCGAAGCATCTCGACCAGTCTATGCTTGACATCATTCTGCAGCGCAGCCCCTACTCTGACATGTCTGACGAGCTCCTCGGAGCCCAGATTTACAATCTCAATATCCTCTTCGTGAGGCAGAATAACCTTCTCCTCTTGTCTCAACAAGCGGGCCAACTCTTCCGGAAGGTCTTCGTCTTCATCAATCTCATCCTCGGCTTGATAGATCGGGCAATCAAAGTCGTAGTGAGCCGTAGAGGGTCCAGAGTCGATGTCATCTGTTATGTGGATCCTGCAATAACAAGGGTTAAGTTTAAAGCAAGAATATGCAGGTTAGCACGAAATAAACATAAAACAGGAATAACAGAGAACACAATATTTGATTACGAAGAAAATGCCTTTTATTTATTAACAAAATGCATACACATAATCCAACAAGGCCCTGACAGTAAAACCACTATGCCCCGGGCAGGACATAGGGTTGTACAAAGATTGTAAAAAGCAAATCATTACTCTTCACTTGTCAGCTTGATAATCTCCTTGATGGTCCAATTGTGGAGGCGCTCGCCCGACTTGCTCGGTTGAATCCAGGCGTCAAGATCGCAATCACTATCCCCGCTGTCCTCGGACGCAACGTTGATGCTCTCGAAAATTACTCCCCCCTGGTGAATAGGATCGGCCCTTTCCCACGAGATGAGCTGCCAGAAGAAGATGAAGCTTCAGCTTCAGGAGAATATCCCAATCCAAACTTATCCTGCTTGATTGGTATATCCAAGACATGCCCCCAGCCTGGGGTGGAACCGGCTTTGACAGCGGCCCGAGCTTCCTTAAACGAGGAGAGATCCATCTCTTGCTTCTCTGCGACGACAGGAGCTACCTCTTTCACCCTGACAGTTTCAAATGCTTGGCAAAGCGTTTCATGGATCTCGCCATCCATTTCAACATATTTAAAGGACGACAGGTGGCTCACCATGATGTCCTCTTCACCACAGACGGTCACTATGCTGCCCCCAACAACATATTTGAGCTTCTGATGCAGCGTGGATGTCACGGCACCAGCAGAATGGATCCATGGCCGACCTAAGAGGAAACTATAGGCGGGCATGATATCCATGATATAGAAAACCGTATTGAACGTCTCTAGACCAACTTGAATTGGCAGGGTCAACTCTCCGAAGACGTGGCTCTTGGTTCTGTCAAAGGCCTTCACGACCAGATCACTAGGCGTGCACAGCAATCCACGGGTATCCAACTTCATCAGTGCCTTCTTCGGAAGCACATTAAGCGAGGAACCCGTGTCCACCAGGACATGCGACATGATCGTACCTCTGCACTCTATCGAGACGTGCAAGGCGTTGTTGTGATCTCTTCCCTTAGGAGTCAGCTCCAGATCTGTAAAACCCAGCCCATTACCAGCGTTGACATGGGCCACCACCTCTTCCAGTTGATTTACTGATATCTCCTGCGGCACGTATGCAACATTCAATACTTTCAACAAGGCGTTGCGGTGCGCCTCAGAACACAGCAACAAGTTAAGAATCGAGATCTTTGACGGAGTCTGATGAAGATGATCTACAATTTTGTAGTCACTCTTCTTGATTAGTCGCATGAACTCTTCAACATCTTTAACCAGCAAGTCCTTCTCTGCCCCTGCAGGGACCTCTTCGACAGCTTTACCTTTACCCTTATCCACAGCGTCAGCCCGGACCACTTTCTCTGCTGCAACCTCCGCTGGCGCAAACACTCTACCGCTTCTAGTGATACCACTGACTTCGGTAAGATTCTGCACAATCGATCCGAATGGCTCAAGCTCTATCTTCTGACCATTACAATAAACTTCGGCGCCATAATGCCATGGAACGACATTAGTGCTTTCGAATGGGATTGGTCCAGCCCTGGTGATAGTGATTGTAGGCGGACGGGGCGCAGAAATAGTAATAGGGTGACGAGGAATAGTAATGGTAGCAACTTCATTTGCCTGCTTCAGTATGACTTCCCCCGATGCACTTTCAACGCTCCGGATGAATTGCAAAATACCCTCGGACATCAGACTTTGGATACCTTCGATCAGCTGCTCACACCCATCAGGAAGTGTAGCACAAGCCATACACAACTCTCCGCATCCAGGGAAGAAGCCCTTCTTCAGCAATTTAGCCTTGACAAAACTCAACGGCGTCTTCAAATCTTTGACATCGGTCAGCAAGTCTGAACTCTCCTCAGTGATAACGGCATTCACCCCGCCCCCCTTATGATGAGGCATCGGGTTTTTGGTGACGTTGGGCACGTTGTCAGAAAAGTTGATAACCTTGGCATCCACCAAGTCCTGGACTTTGTGCTTAAAAGCTTTACAATTCTCAACCGTGTGGCCTGGTGCCCCAGTATGGAACTCACAAGTAGCACTGGCATCATACCCCGGTGGTGGTGCCCCTGTTAAGGGAGCCATTGTCCTCTTTTCCACTAACTGGAGCTGAAGCAACGTTTGCAGAAGTTGTGCATACGACATAGGTGGAGTTTCAAACTGACGATTTGTCGTAGGAGCCCGATTCTGATATCTCCTATACCCCTGCTGATTCTGCTGCTGAGGCTGCGGTGGGGCAGCTGGGATATTTATGCTAGCAATCTGAGGCTGAGGGCCCTTGCCCTTTCTCCTGGCATTAGTGACAGCACTGGCATCTCCCTCTCGACGCTTGCCAGTGTAAGGTTTCTTACTACCTCCTCCAGCTGAGGATGATTCGCCCTGAATTTTTCCAATCTTTATACCGTTCTCAACATGCTCGCCCAGAGTGATGAGTGCCGAGAATGTTCCAGTCATGCCACTGACGAGCTTTTCATAATAGATTCCAGGAAGGGTAGCCACGAACATTTGTACTAGCTCACGCTCAACCATCGGCGGTTGAACCCGAGCAGCCAATTCACGCCACCGCTGGGCGTATTCTTTAAAGCTTTCATTGTTCCGCTGTGAGAGATTCTGAAGCTGAACTCGGTTGGGAGCCAAGTCGCTATTGTATTGATAGTGGAGAACAAACGCTTCTGCAAGATCTTTCCAGGTGCGCACAGTAGCGGGCTCCAAACCCATATACCATTCGAGCGATGGACCCGAAAGACTATCCTGAAAGAAGTGCATCAGCAACTTCTCATCGTCAGAATAGGCGGACATCTTTCTATAATAAGATCGGAGGTGGACCCGGGGGCAAGTAGTACCCTTATACTTCTCAAAGGTAGGCACCTTGAACTTGTGAGGTACTTTAAAGTCAGCAATCAACCCGAGGTTGGACATGTCAACGCCCAATGTGTTCTGATTTTCTATGTTTCTCATCTTGTCTTCCAGCGCCTTGAACCTGAGTCGAGCCTCGGCATTCAACTCTGCTTCTACACCTCTCTGAGAGAATACGTCATCCTGATGGTCCTCCAGCCACGGTTGAGGCCCCAACAGATTTCCTGCACCAGCATTGCCGTTGACCGGCCCTATGTTAACATTGGCTCCCAGACTACCATTGTCGACGCCTGCCGCATTGAGTCCGAGATTAGTCATAAGATTGCCGTTAGCATTGCCGTTGCCCCCGGCAACAGGAACAAGGTTCTGTGGAGTATCCCCTGGAGGAGGAGTGGGCACGGCCCCGCCGTGAAGTATTCCATTACTGTCAACCCTGGAGATGAGAGGTTGAACCAAAGTACGAAGCTGGTCTTGCCCATTCGCAACTACTTGCATCAGCTCCATAAAACGATCCATCCGTTCACGGAGCTCTTGAACATCTGACTGTACCTGGTCCATTATCCTTGTCTGATTAGCGCGAGTTGAGTAGCGGTGGATGAGTCTTTGATCAATCCTGGAGATCGAAAGCAGCTCGGAACCTGAGTACCTGAAAAACCTGTCAACATTAAAGGTTAGGAAAATCAACAGAATGTATGTCATGCAAAAATGCTTCATGCAGATGCATGCGTGTGTCTGTGTGCTTGAGAGATTTCCCCCGATCCTGGCGCCTTAGTACCAGTGCTGACAATAATAAGGAGGGGAATCTGGGCCCAATCATGGAAACAGTAATCTCACATATACACAGGAAGCCTATAGCATTGGTGATAGTCAACTCCGACACATCAAGGATCGAGAACTCGTACGCAACAGTCTTTCTGAGAGAGGCTGCAGTAGTGCAATAAGAGGCGGGAGATCCTGGATCGGAGAAACGGTACCTGTCACGGACACACGCCAATGGAATGCGAATGATCATGCAAACTAATGCAAAATGCAGGTATGCAATAATATATCCAGGTGGCTGTTGTGGAGATTCGGCGTCGACAGTCACTGATGAGAAGGAAACCCCGGTGTAAACCCACTGATATGATCTGCTGAGAATAACCATCTGATAGGATCGAGATCAAAATTCTGCCCTGACAAGAATAAGTGCCTGATAATAAAGACCCCGGATGCATGATCAGAAAGCGTCTGCTGATGAAGTCTTCAGACCCCAAATAAAAAATCTGCCCTATCCGGAACAAACACACAGCTGCTGATGAGATCTTCAGACCCTACTCAAAATCTGCTCTATTCAGGACAAACCTCTGATAACAATACTCTGACCAAAGCCTGCTCTATCAAGAACAGACAAACACCCAATGATAAAAATCCTCTGATCAAAACTGGCTCTGTCAAGAACAAGCATATCTGTAACTGAGAACCCAACATAACTGATTTACTGTCAAGAAAACCAGGTAGTCTGAAGGTCTAAGTTTCCTGTAATAAACCCAACCCCACTCACAGGTATGGACCTAATCCACGGACAAAGGTACGGCATCCTATGCGGTCATCAGCGTCACAGACTTTCATGAGTGGCGATATGATTCCCAGAAGGAGTGGCATCGTCAAGTCATGAAGAGGCCTCTCTTAGCTGACTTCCAAATGATCGGTCCCCAGAGTCGACAATCCTCACGTCTGGACTCCCCTCAGATCCTCAGGACCGGAAAGGAGCACCTCTGCAAGAATCTCGTCTGAGCGCAGATTTTCGTAGGGAACTGTGCCTGCTCAGCAGACAGGTTCGTCTACTACTTCTCCGCAACTATATCTAGGTGTGTACTCAAGCCCAGGTCCGGCTTTTCACTCACAGTAACATCCCTCTCCCACAGCAGCACAGATAATCATATCGAACTGGAAATAAAATGCGGGAAATAAAATGCGATAAATAAACGCAACCCAACAAGCAAACACACAAACGATAGGATTGACTCTCATAGGGAACTGGAGAACCAGAGATTCTGGGTTCGGTCCCCAGCAGAGTCGCCAGCTGTCGCTTGCGCGAAAATAAGGTGCCGGCATGACAGAAGAGTCGCCACCTTTCGTTATTTATCCCTCAGAGCGGGAAAGGAAACGATCGGAAAAAAACCTGACGAATAAGGGTAAGACAAGGTCATCGCAACCATTGTCTGGGTTCGGGAGTCGGTTACGCAAGGGGAAGGTATTAGCACCCCTCACGTCCGTCGTACTCGACGGGATCCTCGCTTGTTTGTTTACTTGGACGGGTTGGTTATAATCTATCTACCTATCAAGGCTGGCTGAAAAAGAAAAGAAAAATGACTCGGCAAAGCGTCGCGCTTTATGCCTACGTATTCCCGTCTGGAACGAGAAATCAGAGTCAACGTAGTTCGGCTAACTACGGGTGAAGGGGGAAGGTTGCTCGCTAGGATATCGCATCCTATGCCTACGTACTTTCATCTGGTATGAAAGATCAGAGCAAACGTAGTTCGGGAAACTACGGGTTGTCTCCTGAAAGAAGTGTTTTTTATTGTGTTTGCGATCTCAATCGCACTAGAGACTATGACCTGAGAGGGAATACGTCCTTTCTCAGATAGCTTAAGGCTCGTAACGTACGAAAGAAATCATTCATGATTACTATTTTTTAAACTGCTTCGAGATGAGAAGAAAACAGGCCCAGCTAGGAGGGAGACTATCAAGTCCTACTGTTATCATGTCGTGGATTCATCCTATGGTTGAGGTTTGAACAGGGAACTCCTAGAAGTTGTCATGCATAGGTTTCAACCTAAAAGTCTATCATCAAATCCTCATCAGAGGAAATGAGAGTCCTAAGGGATCATGTCAATGATACACCAAAACAGACAAAAGCATCAGCTTTAACAGTAAAATGCATGCAATGCAAGTGAGGGAGGAAATGTGTGTGGGGCTTCAGCCTCCACAAGCTCGTCTCAACCTCAAGCCAGTCATGAAATAACAGTAATCATACTGAAACATAAACAACATGCTATCAAGCAATAAACAGATAAAAGGAATGAAGTTCCATCAGGCAAACAAACCATACTTGAGAAAGAATCATCTACTCTCTAATCCTAACCCTAACACAGAATCCTGATCAAATCTAAGCAAAGCTCTAAAGCAAACTCTAACCAAAAGAAAACAATCCCAGTCTTCAAGCTTCAGAACAAGCTTACCAAAGAAAGGGAGCTAAGTAAGCAGACTCATAGTGTCTTCCTCAGGAAAGCACTAGGAGGTGTATACTCAGGAGTCATACCCTACGTGGCTCAACCACTGTGATCAGTTTACATTCCTCCTCAGGAGAAACTAAACTCACAAGCAGGCTCCAACATCACTGGATATTTAGGAAATCCTATTTGAACTAGTGGAACTAAGTGAATAGACTCATAGGACCTTCCTCAGGAAAGTACTAGGAGGCTTCCACTTAGGAGTTGTATCCCATGTGGCTCAACAACATGTGATCAGTTTACATTCCTCCTCAGGAGAAATTAAACTCACAAGTTGGCTCCAACATCATTGGATACTTGAGAAATCCTAGACAAACTAAGGGAACTAAGTGAATAGACCCATAGGACCTTCCTCAAGAAAGTACTAGGAGGCTTCCGCTTAGGAAGTGTATCCCATGTGGCTCAACAACAGGTGATCAGTTTACATTCCTCCTCAGGAGAAATTAAACTCACAAGTTGGCTCCAACATCATTGGATACTTAAGAAAGAGGTGAGAAGGAAGAATGAAAGTCATTCATAGTGCCTTCCTCAGGAAAGTACCATGAACTTCCTTCAAACTTCAGGATCTCAAACCTCACAGACAGGGAATAATCCAAGCTCTGGGTCTCTGAGTCTTGATCTTCAATCTTCTCTTCATCATGCTCTCCAACAAGATCTTCAAGACAACACAAGCCCCATAACAAATTCCCCAAAATAAACCCCAGAGATGGACAGATAACCACAGAACAGACAAAATCAATAGGCAACTTCAGAAAATACCTAAAAATACTAAACCAATGGGGAAAAATCTATCAATTATTCACAAGGGTCTACAACATCTACCCATAATATCCACGTATGCCCCTACCCAAAAATCAAAACAAAACTATCTAAAGAAAATGAATTTCTTTACTTATGCATAACCTAAACCCTAATTAGGATACCCTAAAGCTACCCTAATTAAACTAATCAAATTTTAATCTAAAAATCAAGAATTAAATCCTATGGGGAACTATGATTCAATATCTAATTACACAAAAAAGAATGAGTTAAAAAGACTAAGGGAAGGTCCTAAAAGAAATCCTACAAAATCATGATATCAAACTAAACATTATAAAAGCTATTTAAAAGAAAAATCCATTAAAAATATGAAAAGAAAATAAAATGGACATTTTATTTATTTAGAATTTTCAAGACAGATTTGTTAACATATAGGAAAAAGAAGAATTAAAAAATATTAAATTTTCTATTTTTTATGACTTTTTAAAGTGCAAGAAAAATTAAATGGAATAAAAAAATAAAAGAAAACAATTAAAGGGGAGGGGGGTGAAAATAGCAGGACGCGCTAGTTCATTTCATAATGGGCTGAAAAAAGGGGGGGTGCGCGTAGAAAAAAGATCAAAGCCCACACGGACTCACTAATCAAAACGACGGCGTTTTGGTTTTTGAATCTCCCTCCCATTTGCTGATTAATCTGGGCCGTGAGATGGTAGGAAAGAGTCAACAATTCAAATTTAATTAATGGTAGAGATTATCTCTTCTACCTTTGGTTACTTAGGGTTTTATGAAAACAACTTCACTCATGAAACTTCCACTCCATCTAGCTCTCTCATCTCTCCACCATTTAACTCGATCCAAAAAACAAAATTGATCCTCTCACTGCCCTCTACACAGCCATGTCCATAGAATTCATTAAGACTCACTCCACAAAGAGTTACAAAGCGCGCAAGGTCTGGTACCATTTGTTTCACATGGATATGCATGGAAATGGAATGGGCTCATATTAACCTAGAATGATCTACATCTTATGAGGATTACACTAAGCTAAAGAACTAAGATTATAGTACACTAAGGCATGAGTTCTTGCTCCCTAAACAGAAACGGCCATACAACAAACTTCCATGGAATGATCTCATACTCATCACGATTCATCCCTAATTGGTCTCTATCATGTTTACCCTAACAACAACCCTTAACTATGCATAAATAATGAGATTCAAGAGAAAACGCATACCTTGCAAGTGATGATGGCTATGGTGTTTCTTCTCCAATCCAAGCCTTGGTACTTGCTACAAGTGATCTTCAATGGACCTATGTGCTTCTGTTTGCAGTGGTTCTTGATTACACTTCTTGAATTAACCTATCCAACCCTTCATGCAAGTTGGAGTGAAACTTGTGATTTCATGAACCAGCCACGAATTCTCCTTGATTTTTCTTGCCAAATGCTCAATGTTGATTATGGATGATGATGATGATCAGAATTGTAGTGATTGATGGAGTTTTAATGGAGTTTGGAATGAAAATGCAATTTTGGAGTGAAGGAATCAAAGTGTAGTATGCAAGCTTGAAAAATCTCTAACCAATGCATGGAGTCACTCTAGGGCTTATATATATGAGAATAGAAATGTCTAGAACCTTGGAGAACCTTCCATGAAGCTTCTAGAACTTCTCATGCAATGAGAGTTTGAATTTGTCATCTTGAGCAAATCTCATGCTATATCATGATATACCATGCAATCTCACTCAATTTCTCCTCAAATGATATGGTAAAATGAAAACAAAGCCTTACAAGTCCTTGTGTAGCATTTTCCCATCTTTCCTTTTGATGCCTTAAAGTGCAAGTAACAAATTTACAAAGCAACTCCAATTTTTAAGCCTAAACTCAAAAATGTGGCTAAACCATTGTTTTTAAAATGATGTTTCCAATCAAAATGATATATTGGATGACCCATTTTGGATTTGTAGATCTTCCAAACCAATTTCCAATTTCAACTTTTTCAACTTATAAGCCATTTACAAGCCATTTGAACCACTTTTAAAAATCCATGCTCTAGGCCTTTCTTTCTAGACTTAAAATCCCATTTTGAACAACTTTCATGTTTTGAGTTTTTTCATTTGAGGCTTGGAAATAGGAGATATGGCCTTTGCTTAAAAATGACCTATAACTGACAAATGACCAAAATACCCCTGTCTTGTTCCAACCATAAGTTGAGTTCCACAAATCCTATCAAGGACTTCTACCACTCAGATTAAAGCTAAGGAGATGCCCTTCAACATTCATGTTGACCAAGAGATCATAGGAATCATCCTACTAGGGCAAAAGTTGTCTGCAAGTTGGGTGACTTTCAAGGACCCAGATTCACGCACCTCTGCTGACCTGTAATTTGTCAAAACCATAACTTGAGCTCTGTAACTCCTATCAAGGACTTCCACCACTCAAATTAAAGCTAAGAACAAGCTCTACAACATTCATGTTTTGGGGAAGATGAGATATCAATCACATCTAGAGCTAACACTGCCTGGAAGATAGGGATCAAATTAGGGTTTTTCACTGACAATCCTTGGAAACCCTGACTTGAAACTTCTCAAACTCCTCAATCATGATGAGTTGGTCTAGGAATCATATTTATAACACCTCTATGCATCATTCCATGATCTCATGGCCCTTGGATTAGGTCTCAACCTTCTCCAAATTTTCAGTTATCCTAGGGCTGACCCAGTCAAAACCTTAATTCTACCATTCATGGCTGAATCTTCTGAATTCTTGCATAATGACCTCTCTAGGCTCACAATGGCTTTCAAGACCTCTCATACACCTTCTCAAAGCATCAAGTTCATTCTCAAAGTCTCAGAATCATCTGAGGAGCACCCACAATTCTCAAGCTATGAGGCACACAACCCTGGTCTTACCCAATTCCTCTGAAGATCTTTTGAACTGTCTGATGAAGGTATCAACTTTCAAACTCTCAGTGAATAAATAATTGTTGGTCAAATTTTGGGGTGCAATAGTGTGAAGTAAAATCAGCTGAGTTCGAAGCGTTTTTCCGACTCTGAGCAGTATTATTTTTCTGAAATTGCAGACGTTCGCCAGCTGCTTCGTTGGGCGAGTGAATAGCGAATCTTCGCTAGGGATTCGCTGAGCGAACGAGGTAGTGAGTGCTTCTAGAAGGTTTCTGGTTGGCTTCGCTAGGGTGCTCGCTGAGCGAGCGTGTAGCGAGCATTCACTGATGCTTCGCTTAGCGAATGAGTCAGCGAGCGTGACAGAATGTTTGTGTTTTGAGCTGTGCTGTTGGGTTCTCTCGTAATGTTGGACCCTCGTTGATTATGATTAATTACGGGAATGATGTTGATTTGTGGAGATAGTGGGTATGAGATTGGAAGATGATTTCCTTGATTATTCGTGTGATTATAATATTTATATTTCGGTGTATCATGTATGTGTGATGTATGGATGTGGTGATGTGTGATATATATATATATATATATATATATATATATATATATATATATATATATATATATATATATATATATATATATATATATATATATATATATATATATATATATATATATATATATATATATATATATATATATATATATATATATATATATATATATATATATATATATATATATATATATATATATATATATATATATATATATATATATATATATATATATATATATATATATATATATATATATATATATATATATATATATATATATATATATATATATATATATATATATATATATATATATATATATATATATATATATATATATATATATATATATATATATATATATATATATATATATATATATATATATATATATATATATATATATATATATATATATATATATATATATATATATATATATATATATATATATATATATATATATATATATATATATATATATATATATATATATATATATATATATATATATATATATATATATATATATATATATATATATATATATATATATATATATATATATATATATATATATATATATATATATATGATGTGTGATGAAATATGATTAGTGGAATTATGTACACTTAGGGTATCTAATATGGTGTGTTGTGCATTGGGGTTATGCATGGCATGGTGTGATAATGTGCTCCTGTGTGGAGGGTGATGGCCTGGTGCCCATCGGTAGCGATAATGCGCTCTTGTGTGAGGGTGATGGCCAGATGCCCATCGGTGATTGTGAGGGATAAATCATGTCTCAGGGGAGCGTAAGTGATCTATCATGTTTATAATGTACTCCTGTGTGGAGGGTGATAGCCTGGTGCCCATCGGTGATGATGATATGTTCCTTCGGGAAAGGTTGATGGCCAGGTGCCCATCGGTGTTGTTATTGAGTCGGTACCGCATATCATGGGTTGAGTTGTATATGTTGCATGGTTGTATATGTCGTGTTGGCATGGACAGTAGGTCCGGGTTGATGTGTGTGAATTGGAAATTATGTGTATTACTGCCTTTTATTCATGTATGTTATTACCGTTATATTTTGATCATGATTTCTCACCCCTTGCTTTTGTTGTGGTCTGTGCTTCTTTGGAAGTACAGATAATCCAGGTGTGTAGCTAGCTTGGTTTGTGGCGAGTCGTAGGGATGCTCTGATACGTAACACCGGATCTTTTGGGAGTTTATTGCTTATCTGATGATTTTGTGTGCCCCTGTGGCGTATCATGTTTGATGGATCTTTTGGGTGAATATATCTTGTATATTTTGGGGAGTTGGCCGAGGATGATGTATATGACATGTATATGATGGTTATATGTATATATATGATGACGAGTTTTCCGCTGTTTACTATTGTTGATATCATTTGATGAAGATGTTTGTTTGGTTTCTTCTGTGACATCCCGTTTATTGGTGTGAAACTCTGATGATTGTTTATTTTAATTGCATTTATTTTATTTTGGGGAACGGGGTGTTACAAGCTGGTATTAGAGCAGGTCGGTCCATCTGATCAGTGTAGTGTTTTGAGTCTGTCCTTGGGATAGAGTTTGTTTGTTTTTCTGTTAACCTAGCGTTGTTGTTGTTGAGCAGTATGGAGGGAAGGAATGATGTTGTGTTGGCTGCAGCTATGCAAGCGATGGCGCAGGTGGTTGCTAATCAGAACCACGCTGCGGGTGCGCAATTCAGGGATTTGGTGCAGTTTCAGAGTAACAAGCCGCCGACGTTTCAAGGAGGAATTTGGACCCTGAAGCGGCACAGAAGTGGCTTAAGGCAATTGAGAAGATTTTCATAATGATGGGGTGCAGTGATGAACAGAAGGTGAGGTTCGGTACTCACATGTTAGAGGGAGAAGCTGAAGCTTGGTGGGACAACAGTCTCCAGAGGTGGGAGATTGCAGGAACTCCAATTACTTGGGATGTTGTTCGCACTGGTTTTCTAGAAAATTATTTTCCGGAGGATATCCGAAGTGCTAAAGAGATCGAGTTTCTAGAGTTGAAGCAGGGTAGTATGACGGTGGCTGAGTATGCGGCCAAGTTTGAGGAGCTAGTGCAGTATTGTCCCCATTACAATACTGACGGAGCGATGACCTCCAAGTGTCTGAAGTTTGAGAATGGGCTGCGTCCGGAAGTGAAGATGGGAATAACTTATCAAAAGATCAGGGATTATCCTAAGCTGATAAGCAGGAGCAGGATTTATGATAATGATAACCGGGCGAGGATCGCGTATTATAAGGCTGCAAATGATCGTAAGGGTAAGCAAAGGTTTGGTGGTACTCCTTACAGTGTTCCTACTGATAAGGGGAAGTTTAAGGCTGCTGCTGATAGAAAGCCCAGAGAAAGAAGAGTGTCTGCTGGTGTGAAGTGTTTCCGGTGCGGTGGCATGGGTCATCATGCTGATGATTGTTTTCATGAAGTGAAGAAGTGCTTCAAGTGTGGTAAGTCGGGTCATGTGTTGGCTGATTGCCGAGTTGTTATGCCTACCTGTTACAACTGTGTTGAGAAGGGCCACATTAGTATGCATTGCGAAAAGCCAAAGCCAGCTCATGTGCCTCAAACTAGTGGTAAAGTGTTTGCGGTGGTGGGAACTCAAGCTGCGAGTGAGGATCGTTCTATCCAAGGTACTTGTTTCATCAATAATGTTCCTTTGTCTGTTATAATTGATGCAGGTGCGACCCACTCGTTCATTTCTATGGATTGTGTGAAGAGGTTAGGTTTGGAGCCGACTACTCTTGAGCGGCGGATGACTATTGAGACCCCCTCTATTGGTTCAATGACTACTTCTTTAGTGTGTTTGAAGTGTCCGCTGACTATTTTCGGTAGAGATTTTGGTGTGGATTTGATTTGCTTGCCTCTTGGTAAGTTGGATGTTATTCTGGGTATGAACTGGTTGGAGTTCAATCGAGTGTATATTGATTGTTTTCGGAAGGTGTTGTTGTTTCTTTCTCCTGAGGAAGAAGCATTGGCGGATTCTTTGTCTGGTAAGGAGTTGAGAATTTGTTGTAGGATGAGGCTAAAATGTTTGCTTTATTTGCATCATTATCGGTTGATAGCAAAGCGTCATTGGAAGAGTTGGCGGTGGTGAATGAGTTTCCGGAAGTGTTCCCTGATGATATTACGGAATTACCTCCGAAGAGAGAAGTTGAGTTTAGTATTGATCTTGTGCCTGGTACGAGGCCTATATCTATGGCGCCGTACAGGATGTCAGCAGTGGAATTGGCTGAATTGAAGTCTCAAATTAGAGAGTTGTTGGATAGGAAGTTTATTAGGCCAAGTGTGTCATCGTGGGGAGCTCCAGTGTTGTTGGTGAAGAAGAAGGGTGGTAGTATGCGGTTGTGCATCGATTACCGTCAGTTGAATAAAGTGACCATCAAGAATAAATATCCTCTTCCAAGGATTGATGATTTAGTGGATCAGTTGGTGGGAGCTCGTGTGTTCAGCAAGATTGATTTGAGGTCGGGTTACCATCAGATTAGAGTGAAGGAAGGTGATATTCAGAAGATGGCGTTTAGAACTCGATACGGACATTACGAATATGCAGTGATGCCTTTTGGAGTGTCGAATGCGCCGGGAGTGTTCATGGAGTATATGAACCGGATCTTCCATTCTTATTTGGATCAGTTTATTATTGTATTCATTGATGATATCTTGATTTATTCTAAGTCCAAGGAAGAGCATGCAAGACATTTGAGGATTGCTTTGCAAGTGTTGAAGGATAATAAGTTGTTTGCGAAACTGTCGAAGTGTGAGTTCTGGTTGAAGACGGTGAGTTTCTTGGGGCATGTTAACTTAAAGTACCGAGCCAAAAACCTCAGCCCTGCCTACCAAAAATGGCGGGTCAAATGGACCGACCCGACGGCCCTGACCCGTTTTTCCACCCCTAACAAAAGGCATGAGACTCTCTGAAGGGAAATCGCGATCCAAAATGCAGCGGAAAATAAAAAATTTCCCTTTAGTGATCCTTACTAATGATCATGATCAGTGATAGAACGATTAACTCTGTGGCGATGGAATCTTTGATTCTGAATCAAAGGAGTGATCACGAGCAATGTATGATGAACAACGCCTCTACTCAGTCCACATGAACATATTCCTTCAGTCTTAGTGTTAGCTGTCACACCCTAATTTTTGACCGTAAGATCCCACCTCTTTTTGTGCATTTTTCTATTGTTATTTGACCTTATTTTAATATTTATGTTTTTTTGCGACTAACCAACTGGTGCAGATGCAGTAATCCCTAGTGGACCAACAGTCATTCTCACAAATCTAAAGAGGTTTAGCTATGCTTGATGCAGTTTAAATCAGAGGTTCCGTCTGTATCTCCCAAAAGTTTCAGTGTGTACTCATGAAGAGAAGTTGGATTTATGGGACAAGAGTCTTTGTTTTATTAAAGAATTTAATTCCCCTTTACCGATGCCCCAAACGATGATGATTAAGGATTCGACTTGAGGTTAGGCGCTAAGGTTCAAAGTAAGGATCAAGATTATTGATTTCATTATGAAATTGGGAGGGTGAGAACACAGCTCACCAGGTTTTGGTAAATTCTAGTAAGTTGCAAAACAGGAGCTTAGAGGTTCATGATCCAAATGGAGGAAGGTCATTTTGAATATTTAGAAGTCATTATCAAGGTTAAATGTTACAAATACAATATTATGGTTGGCGTAATTACTTAGAAGAAGCCCCAAAGTTTATTCAAAGTGTTCCAAGTTTGAAGTTTGTTAATTTTTTTCTAAAGCAAGTTCCTCACAAAGGTCTACGGCTAAGAGGTTTCACCATGCCTTCATTTTATAAGTCTTACAATAATACTTTAGATCCAATGCGGCTTTCTAATCCGTTATTTCATAAAGAAGCTTCAAAGTACAGTGTCCAAGACTTCAAATGTGGCAAACAGATAAACACGGCCCAAATGCAAGCCAGTACATTTAATTGTAAGATCTTGCCAAGTTACAATGCACAAAGTTCCATTTCTTTCTAGATTACAAGAGCATCTTTTACATCATAATAGGACTGTCTAATAAAACAACATGAATAACTACTGGTACTAATTAACGCCGCTTTTTCTCCGAGGCTTGACGACAAGAGGAAGGTACTTGAGGATGAAGTGTTGTGCTTTCGAAAAGTCATCAAGTAGCTACGGTACTGAAACGTTAATAGCCGGAGTTGCACATCCGGAGTTGCACCATCTTCACCATTTTCGGTCCACGTCCTGCAATTGTCCACTACTCCAGCTGAGCAATTTGAGAGGTATAAACTTGTAAACTGAGAAATACAGCTCCAAACTTCCACTCAAGAGAAAGATAAAGAGGGATGCAACTAAGGGTGCCGAGAAAGTTGCGAAATAAACCGAGAGAGTCTTCAAAAACCGAGTCGGGACTGGAAGGAATATCAATGACGGCACCGCAGCTCATGTTGATCAGTAGCGAGCAGCACCGTTCAACATATAATAAGTTATCAGAGACAAGAACCGCAGGATAGAACTTGACAGTGCCACTATCCGGTATACCGTTCCAACCTGTTGTACGAGCTTCTCCATGCTACCGTTCATCCGGAATTAAACCTGCGTCAAACAAATCAAGCAAGAATATCAGACCATCAAGCTATGAATAAACCAGCATCCTGAAAGAAGAAAGTGACAGCAGAGAGCCGCATTCGTACCTTTTTAACTCAAATTGTTCCCTTTGGATTGTCACGTAAAAGCTTATCTGACAAACTTTAGCAGAGTGGAAAAGCAGGTTGTATCCTTATTGTACATCCACAAGAGCCGGATGGTGACCAGCTTTTCTTGGCGCCAGAAGTTCCAAACATGATTCACAACATTGATATTGGCAATCATTGTTTGGTTCATTACCCTGCAAGAAACCCCCAAGTTACCGCCTGAATTAACAACTCGCAGGTTGAAATCAACGGAACAGCAGGAAAATCGTAAATTACCAACAAGCATGAACCAAAAGCAGCAGCCATTTGTCAGTTGTAAGAGCCATAATCCGGTATGCCATATCAACCCGTTATACAAGACTTCTCCACTCCAAACCTGCAGAACACAGCAGAATGCCGTAAGAGAATTAACTCGCAGTTTTGAGGAAATTAGGAAGAAGGGAAACATTTCAGAGAAAATATTGGCCATGAACACACTTAGTAAACAAGAGTACCTTTTGATTAAAAATTCGGACAACTTGATGAATTGAAGCCTGTCAGTTTTCACGCTTTCCTACCAGCTCGGAGCAAACTATTTGGTGTTGCAGGGTCCTCAATTGTTGCCATGGTTTTGTTATTCTGGCAACACCTAGGGAAGCATATTGAAGCATCGTAACCGTTTAGTGTTTGAGTGCAATATATTTGAAACCAAGTTTTACTCAAGTCTGTACCTGATGGAGGTGGGGCGGGTGTTCTGCAATCGACCTCTAAATGTAGCTTCCAACATTGATGGTTGGAGAATCCAATGGTGATCGTAATCATACCTGGCAGCAACAGAAATGATCAACAATAACTGCAATCAATCAAAGATAATTGGTAAATGGCGAGAATCTCATCCATGAAGAATTCCCAAACACAATTAGACATGTTTGGTTTAAAACGGAAAGCCCATCAAACACAATAAAAGTCTCAGCTTTACAAGCATTCACGATTTATTCTAAAACAAAACACAATCCAAACAGGCCTAGTACTAAATTGGAAGTTTGTCATCATAAACAGAGCATATCGTAGACAATATCGCTTTCACTTGGATTTCGAGATTAAGTTCCCAAAATAAGTTCGGACATAATAATTCAAAAAGGAAGGTTTTCAAATTTTGTCTAAAACCAAAACAGAAGGTCCAATACAGCATTCAAGACATTTAATCAGAGTTTTAAACAGAGAATCTCCTTTGAAGCCTATAAAAGGAGGGATTTGAGACAAGAAAGGGGACGATAGAACAGAATATGTAATCACCACAAAATCACAAATTCAAAAAACCTAGAGATTGAAAGAAGAAACTTATCTCTTCTACCATCAAAATCGTTGGAGCTTCCATCAACCACCGTCGTCCCCAACTTTCGGTAACTCTTTGTTTATGTCAAAGTAATTGAACTTCTGATTGTTTGGTTTGCATTTCAAGTCCAAAACGGAGGAAACAATGGAGGGAAAGAATAGGAAGAAGCGATGAAGAGAGAAGTGAGAACGAAACGTTGAGAGGGAGAAGGATGAGTCGAAAATCGCGGCGAGAGAGACGAGGGAGAACCGACGGAATGGGGGTTCAATTTGGGGGCTAGGTTTTTTTTCATTTGTTCTGTTGTAATCCTGTATTAGTGAGTACACTGCACCGCCATACACCCTCACACACATAACCATTGGATCTCTAACGGATCCCATCGTACGATCCAGATCGCAGCCCCACGGTAAGCCATTGTCCCTGCATAACACCTAATCACGCGCCTCACCCATTATTTCTTTAATATGCACTTAATCAGCTTTAATCAACCAAATTATAATCTAAATACTAATTTTTTTAATTTAATTAACTCAATCTGCCATCAACACCTTATTTTATTTAATTAACTTTTAATCAGTTATCTTTTAATTAATTTGAATTAGTAAAACCTTTTTTACCTATTTAATTAATTAATATTTTATTTATCTAACAATTTTTATCCCTAATATCTTTAATCATCACTTTTTTATATATCAAAAAACCCTTTTTTCTTAAAAAAAATAATGATGAATCATTTTATTTATCCTTTTCATAACTAACTATTTTTTTAGTAATAATAAACAATTCTTTTTATTTATTCAAATTAACTCTTATTTTTTTTAATAACTAAAATTCATCCTACTTAATAAAACTTTCTTTCTCAAAATTTATATTAATAAAATCTTTTCTATTAAAAAATCTAATCATCATTTTAAAACCTAAATTAAAACTTTTACTAAAACAAATCTAAAATAATTTCCCTTAAAACTAATCTCACTAAAAAAATAATGAATCAGATAACTTTTCTCAAATTAATTTATCATCTCAAGTTTTATTAAAACTAATAAAATCAATTCACATAAATTAATACAACATTTTCGTAAAATCAAGTAATCTCACCCATTAAATAATCAATTCTCCTAAAATCAATCTCACACCAACTTAAAATCAATCGTGCACGCTTACGCTTATGATCCGATTCCACTCACACATGCATAATTCACACCCTCACTTAGCGCTTTCATGCGTTTCTGTATGTTTTATGTATCTGCTTTTGTTTTATCCGCAATTTACATTTTACCGTATTTGTATTATTGCATTGCATAACGTCCAAAGGAAGAATCTGCGCATGACTTAAACAATTATCCGTATACATCTCATTTGCATCATACTCCCCATTGATCCTTGATCCCATTCAAGTCGATCTTTTAAGTTTAGATCCTACCCCATAAGGAAGACCTCTATCTTTACAACTTAGATAAAAACAATTCAACTCATTCAAAATTTTCGAACACATTAGAGAATAAGATGTTAATCATCTTAAGCGAGATAAAACTCCTACCCTATAACAATTCAATTAATATGTAGGGACTTTGCCTTAGGAGAGATAGAGGCGTACTTGTTGACAATCCGAGTACTTGAGCTCTTCTCTTAAGACGATGCAAAGACTATTTTCCTACAAAGTTGTGGTGGTTAAATCAAGTAATCTCCCTTAAAATGACAACTCATCTTTTCTCCTAAAATCAATCAATCAACTACCCTTATCCCGTAGGAACTTTGACCATAGTCAAAGAACTCCTCAAACCCTTTAGGGGAACTACAGATACTCTGATTCCACTCCCGTAAGGATATGTAGGCATAAGATGCGATATTTTATCGAGTATACTTAGAAATAAACCCCTAGGTATTTCATCCTTAAGCAGATAACCCCTAGCAATAAAAAACAAAAAACAAGAGGTTCCTGTAGAGTACTACAGAAACTTAGGATGCTAGCACCTTCCCTAAGTTTAACCAACCCCCGAACCTATAACTCTCTAATCTTTGCATGTGCATTGCATTGTGGGTATTTCGATCTTTTTCCCTTCCTTTGGACAAATCAAAGTTCGGTTGCAAATGAATTAAGATTCAAGCTCATCAATAGCTTGGTATCCAAATTTAACCGCGACAGAAATGGTGACTTCACTAGGGAATCTCTTCAGTGGGTTCCCCTAACTTGTTTATTATGTTTGTTATATACTTGCTTATTTGCTTATCTGTTTATTTTATTGCTTTTTGGGATGATCTTTTAGTGGTGAGACAATGTCCTACACCCGGACTTGAGTGAAATTATGATAGGATGGTGATATATTCGACGAGGCTTATAGGGAGTGAGTCCCGACCAAGTTGACTCGAGAATCACCGCTCAGTTGAGACCCTTTCTAAAATGGTTCGGTTGAACGAGTATAGTCGTGAAATCTTTTACTATTTTTGATTGGATTTCATGACATTGAGGACCGTAGTTACCTTTAACCCCACTTTGGCCTTTATTAGGATGTAGTACGAGACTATGAGGGAGTAGTCCCGAAATAGTGCTACGCGATGCTACACTCAAAAGAAGTTCTCTTGAGAATATTATTAACCACCGAGTTAGTCGGGAAATTGATAATATCTGATAGATGGACTAACGACTTTGGGGACCTTTTTAGAACCTTGTTCTGCAGGTACAATCCACCATTAGTCCTTGTCCTTTGGGAATGGGTAGACCCTTCGGATCCATGCTCGTTGCAAACCTAGGACCTTTTTTGTGTCCTTATGTGCTTCTTGTGTTTGTTGCATCCATATAGCATCATACTGCATTGGACTTCATGGGGTTTACCTTTGCTTATGAACATTGTAGGACACTATGGATTCCAATAGAAGAAATACTTTGAAATATACTTTTAAGAGTCCCAAATTGGGTGACCTAAGGAAGTTGGGAGCTTTGATTGAAGACCAAGAAGGATTCAAGAGCAAGTATGGAAAGTTGCTACCTTTGTTGAGTCGTGGAGTGAATGAGAATCTACTTTCCGCCTTGCTACAATTCTATGACCCGGTTTATCATTGTTTTACTTTCCCGGATTATCAGTTATTGCCTACCCTAGAAGAATACTCTTATTTGGTTGGTCTACCTATCTTGGAAGAGTCTCATTTCCCATTCTTAGAAGGCGACCCTAAGGAGCAAGACATTGCTAAGCTCCTCTACCTAAAAGTATCTGACATCAAGGAAAATATGGTTACCAAAGGTGGGACTTTCGGTCTGACTACGAATTTCTTAATCGAGAAAGCCCGATATTATGATGATTACACGAATAGGGTTCCGTTTGAAACAATCTTTGCTCTACTTGTTTATGGAGTGTTTTTGTTCCCAAGTTTTGAAGGGTTCGTCGACCTCAATGCTATCAAGATTTTCATGAAGAAAAACCCAGTTCCCATCTTATTGGCTAACACCTATCATTCTGTGCATCTCCGAAACCTTCATGGTGGAGGGATGATCACCTGTTGTGTGCCCTTACTGTACAAGTGGTTTATTTCACACTTGCCTAAATATGTTTCTTTTTGGAACCTTAATAGTGGACGCTGGACAGAAAAGATTATGGCTTTGACTCATTCAGACATCGATTGGTACAGCCGTGAGTATGATGGGATTTTGATCATTGATAACTGTGGAGATTTTTCTAACTACCCTTGCTTGGCTTTGATGGAGGGATTAGTTATAGTCCTGTTTTAGCTCGTCGACAATTGGGATATCCGTTGAAGGAACCACCTAAGAGTGTTCAAGTGGAGAGCATTTTCTTCAAGGATAACAAAGAGCTTCAAGAAAAGATTGTGGATGCGTGGGGGCATTTGCATAAGAAAGGGAAGGAAAGTCTTCGGAAACTTAATTGTGTGTCTTTTGAACCATACCTTCAGTGGGTCAGAGAGAGAGCAATCAAGTTGAAGATGCCTTATCTCTGTCAAGATCCTATACCTCTGAGAGAAGAACCTGTTTATGTCTTTATGTCCGAAGTTGAGAAGTTAGAAGTCGCTTTGAGGAAGTCGCATCATGATTTAGAAGCGTGGAAGAACAAGTATCAAGTGGTTGTTGCAAAGAATGATGAACACCAGAAACGAAATGATGAACTCCAGGAACAGAACAATGAACTTCGGAAACAACTACAGTCGAAGGATGAAGAGTTACTCCCTGTTGCACCCCAAAATTTGACCAACCATTTCTCGCAATTTGGCTTATGTTTTGATTCATTTTGCATTTTGCATCCGCATAGCGCATTCATTGCATTTTTTCGGTCAGATTGATTTTATCGGGATTACAGCTCTTCTCGCGCTTCAGGCGTGTCTAGCTAGTTCGAATACGAGGATTTATTTTGGGAGTTGTGCTCTTCCCGGTGTTTTCAGCTTTTACAGTTGTTTTTGAGGATATTTCGGTGTCCGTATTTTTACTGGTTATCTCGTTGCGTTCTCGCAGTTTGGTTCGCCGATTTAATTGATGTTTTTGTTCCTTATGGAATTATTAGCATTTTCCTAGGGTTTATTTTGTTAATTGGTTAGCTTAGAAATTATTTCATACTTTAAATGATTTTTCTTTAGAAAATAGATTTCAAATAGTTTCTATAGGTTAATTGTGTTTCTAGAATATTAAATAGATTTTATTAGCTATTGCTTAGATTTTAAATAATTTTGAGATATTATTAGATATTATTGGTTTTTTCTATTTTTAATAGGTTTAATTCTTTTCTAGATTTAATTTCTTTTAGAAATTAGTAGATTTAATTTTTTTTTAGATATTAATTGAATTGTTAGAATATAATAGGTTTTAGAGTTATTTTAATTTCTTTTTTTAGATTAATATAACTCTTTTTAGGATTTAATAGGTTTTAAATTCTTTTTTTAGAATATTAGAATATTAAATATTTAGAGTCATTTTATATTTTTAGAACGTTAATAGAGTATTATTAGTTTTATTAGATTTTAATAAGATTTTCTTTTATTGGAATTTAATAGATTTTAATTGATCTAGGTTTAATCTAGGATTAACTGATTGAAATATTAATTAGATTTTAGTTTAATTGATAATCATTTTTTAATTAGGATTTTAAGTAGTCTTAAGTCTTTAATTCATTTTAATTAGATTAATTAGCAGTTAACATTAGCATTATTTTTCATTTTGGTGTTAATTAGTCTTAACCATCATTAATTCATTTAATCAAGTCATTAATTAGTCAGAATTAATTGGGTTTTTAATCATTGCTTAATCCCTTTTCGTGGGCCAGATGTCCAACTTTTGGAGGCCGATTAGTCCAGTCTGTGCCACTTGTCCGCATATAAAGGTCCCACACGTCCCTCTCTCTCTTCCACCTCATTATCCACCTCACCACACGTGGCCACATCACACCTCTCTACACGCCACCTGTCCCATTCCACTCACCCTCTCACTTCCCTCCAGCGCGCCACGTGCCATCCATCTTCCCCCCCACACTTCTCGTATGCAAACCGCCGGAGGTCTTCGCCAGAGAAATCACACGGCGGTACAACTCGCCGAAATCTGTAACCGTCACCAGATCTTCATCACTCCTCAACATTCATCCAACCTGCAAACGGATTTTCTAGTTTTCTTCATACCTTCATTTGGTTCATCAAGATCTTCATAGATCTTCGCTCAACCTTCACACGCGTTCATCCCTCAAGTTTCCAGAAACTCAAATCAACACTCAACATAGCAACTATCCGTCTTCATCAGTTCTTCAATCGTTTCCAGATCCATCAATCTTCAGAAAAGATCATCAAGTTCATCGCAGTTCACATTTTTTCCAGATTTTTGTCGAATCTTTAAACCTTCATCCATCAAGAGCTCCGTCTGATTCTCCGAGATCCACAGATCAGCATCTTTCCGCTTTCCAGAAATCACCTGCGATCATCATCGTCGTTGTTTTTTCCAGAAATCTTCAGCGAAGTTCCTCCATCAATCGTAATCAACATCTGCGCTTCGAGTTCGTTTGGGTTAATTTCAAGGTTTACGGGTTGTGTGATGTTGAGATGGAGACGAAGTGAGATGCAGAAAGTTAAGGAGATTGGTGAGGTTGTTGTGAAGAGACGGTGAGGAACGGAGGCTCAGGACGGAGAAAGAGGTTGAGGATGAAGCAACGGCGGCGGCGGTGGAGAGAAGAGAAAGACTTAGGGTTTCTATGAAGTTTGGGAGAAGGAAGGTGGAAAGGTTCGTGGATTGGATTGGGATGTTGGGCCTTGGGCCCAATTGTTGCAACTTTTGGACGTACACACCCCGTTTCCACTCGCACCCCCTGCCCCTGTTTTTCTGATTGTGGGCTTCGTAAGCCCTGGGCCCAACAACATTTTTGCTAGCCTTACCCCTCCCGTTTCATCACGCGCCCCCCGTTTCGTTTTGCTTGTTTTTTTTGCTAGTTGTATTGTGGGCTAGGCCCAACTATTTTTTCAGGCTTTACCCCTTAATGTAACACCCTTATTCTACCCCACAGATATTATGATAAAATAACACGGATTTCAAAGTAAAATATTAACTTTCATTAAAAAGCCACAAAGGGCGTACATTTCTCAAAGTCAACAAAATTGGTCAATACTCCGTAACACACGGGTTTTCTCAAAATACATCAAAACATCATATACAGCGGAACTTAAAACATAACTCAATGTTTTCCTCATAAGGGATCATCAGTAAAATAACCTAATGATATACAATCAACTCAAAGAATCCAACCCAATGTTACATATCAGAGCAAGACCCTCTATATTAACCATAAGGCTAACGACTCTAAAACGTCACAATACTCCTCGACGGCGTCCACGGCTAAACTTGCTCATCTGCACGTTACCCATGTGGAGGTAACATTCAAACAGGCAGGGTGAGTAAGACAATTCATGATAATCAATGTATAACAATTAATGTATAAACGGCATATTGCTCATAGTTATATTCAGCACATTGATATTCTTCAATTATGCCTCAAAGGCCACAATGTCATAATTATACACAAAGGCTCATAAATGCAAATGCAACATAGACTCAATGCATGTGGTACCAATCATCACAACTCGATGGACACTAGGCCATCAACCCTCCATAGATCCCCATCAATAGGATCGGAGCACATCAAAATACTTCACATCCACACAGTGGGATTGAAGTCAAAGTAATCGAGGTCCTGAACCGAAGTCCGGATGCACATCAAAACATCAAGACATCCTTGAACCAGAACATGATTCATTAATAGAACATATATACAATTGACTTCTCAAACATAATTAGATATAAAAATATTAGGAAAATAATTACCTTATCTATACTATGTTATAGCTCTGTTTATTAGCTTTCCAACGCTTCGAACGAGGGTCAAAACGGACTTACGGATCAAAAGTTACGTCCAAAACAATTTCGACCAAAAACATGAACAGTCGTGACGAACAGAAAGACGCTGTTACGCTCCGGAACTGATTTTTACTCAATTATTCTTACGAATCACTCACTCAACGTACCCAAAACATCACTAAAATATTCCTAAAGTCATACGGCAATAACAACACAACTTCTATGGTTTATTAGTCTCCTCTGGCGATATTTGCAACGCCTAAAACACTATTTCCTGCAACTACTCTGAGTACTTCAGAGTTACTCACATATGAACATTCCTATTCCTACAGGGTCAAACATATCACAAGGTTTTGGCCACGAAGGAAAAAATCATTATTTCTCATCTCTACATTCAAAGGGTCAAGAATACTAACCACTAACCTCTAGGGTCTACCGTCAATTTCCTTACAATTGCTCCGAAGGCATCGTAATTTCAAATATCAAATATTTTATCCCATATGGACAGACATATAACGATTTAAGGTTTTGGCCACAAAGGCCTAAGGTTTCCTTTCTCATATCAATATTCAGTGTTACATACCATTAACCATAACCTCAAAGTCTTATCACCAATTTCCCTATTTTCCCACAACCAACCCAAAATACCTTAAATCTTAAATCAACCATAAACACACCGAAAATCATACATAGAAAACTATGAAAAGCAATACTCCCCATACCTTAGTCGATTCGCAACTTTCACGATTAATTTTTGGGATCTTCTGCTACCAGCCTTTCCTTCAGAGCTCTGGCCACGAACATTCACGTTAAACACAAAATGAAATCTGATTTCCTTTCAGAACTCAATTTTGTCTAACTTAGTCTTGGGCCTCACAAATTGGGCTTTTCCCATAACACCCTTACTAACTCTTCATAATGCCCAATTTACCCTTATTTCCCTTATATTCATTTTAATAATAATAATAATACTAATATTCTCATATAGTATACTATTAATTAAATAAATAGTCCAACATGCACATCTTCTCAATAATTCCCAAGACCACCGAAAACACCAAAAATACGAATATTCTCAATTAAATAAATTAATTAAAATATTCCGATTAAATTTGGGGTGTTGCAACCCTCCCCCACTTAAAAGAATTTTCGCCCTCTAAAATTGCCTCAAGGAACAGAGTCGGATACGACTCCCTCAACTGATCTCCAAGTTCCCAATTCCAACTTTCTCCAGCTGGTCCTCCCAAACTACCTTCACCAAAGGAATCTCTTTACCTCGAAGTTGCTTCTTGTTCATCCACCTGAACTAGCAACGCCTCGACAGTCAAATTACCTCTCACTTGTACGCCATCCATCCGAATTAATGTACTTCTTCAACTTAGGCAAATGCCACATCATGTAAATTCACAAGCGACAGCGGTAAAACAGTCTAACATGCTACCTCTCCCATGCATCCGCTGTGTCACTTCCGATACAAATCAACAAAACACAGTGTGTGCTTCCGAGACTTCAAAGCTCGACCAACATCAGTCACCATCGTAACTCTCAAAACACGTCTTTTCTTAGATCTTCTTGATCTTTTCAGTCGTCTCTTACACAACTCTCAGGTCCGAGCACAACACTCTCGCCTGAATCATATCAACACAAAGGAGTCTTACACCTTCTACCATACAATTCCCCATACGGTGTCATTCCGATACTAGAATGCTAATTGTAATTGCAGGTAAACTCAACCATCGGCAAATAACTATCCTACGATCCACCTCGATCCAACACACAATCTCTTAGCAAATCCTCTATAGACTAGATAGTTCTCTCTGTCTGTCCATCCGCCTGCAAATGATAGGCAGAACTCAATCTCAACATGGTACCCAAAGTGTTGGCAAATTCTCCCAAAACCTCGATGAAGATCTCTGATCTTTACCCGACACAACACTCGACAGTATCTCATACAACCTCACAACTTCCTCAATATACATCATAGTTAGCTTCAACATAGAACAATTACTCCTCATTAGTAAGAGATGAGATGAGCTAATCAATCCATCCATCATTCCCAAAGCGAATCATATTCATCTCACAGTCTTCGGCAACCCGACACAAAATCCATAGAAATACTATCCCCTTCCATTCAGAAATATTTACAGTTACATCAGGTCCAACAGTTTCTGATGTTCAAACTTCGACTTTCCATAAGCCTAACCAGCATACACAACTTCAACCACTTCTCTCTCCATCTATAGCCACTAAACAATTTCCTCAAACTCGGTTACATCTTCATAGCACCGAGACGGATACTCAATCCACTTAAATGTCCTTCCTCAAGAATACTCTTATCCCAACTCAACAATATCTGAAACACAAACTCTATCACGACATCTCCTGATACCATTTTCATCAATCTGCAATTCGACCCTTCGACTTTAATTCATCAAATTCAACCCATTTACCAACTCAAACCAGATTCTTGACCTTCTCGAATCTCATCAAGAATACCACTAGTAGCTCCACCATACTAAGCTTAACTCCATAAGAAGTCTCTTCACAACCCAAGCTCACATTACGAAATTGTCATATCAGTTCTAACTCTTTTACCATCAATATCAGTATATACAAAGATTTCCAAATCGATGCATCAGCTACCACGTTTACTTTACCCGAATGGTAATTCAATCCAAAACCATAATCCTTCAGAAGTCCCAATTATTTCCTCTCATGTACTTTAAGTTTCCTTAAAGTATAACTAAAACTCACTGATGTTGCACTTAACATACCTCCCAATCTTATCAACAAAGCATCACAAAACACAATAAATAGTCTGGTCGGATTCGGCAAAAATCAACACACAAGCTGTTGACAACTCTCCTAAAAACTCTTTGAAACTCTCTTCACAGTGGCATATAACCGCTTCTTCTCCAACACTGATAACTCATTTTCCCGATGTTCAACATGATCCTCTATACTATTTGAATATATCAAAATATCATCGATTGACACAACCATTGACTCGCTCAAATAAGTATGGAAAATCCCATGCCAAACGGACACGCAATTCGTGAGTTATGGCGGAAACACGAACCACACTTTCTGCATTTACTACAAAATCTGAATATAGTCCATCAATAAATAACTTAATTCCATGCCACTACTTCACCATCACATAGAGCATTAGAATAGCTTTCCAATGCTTCGAACCGTGCGCCATTCCGAGTTACGGTTCTCCCACTATGACAAAAATACGAAAACAACATTCTTCTGCCCAGGACCTTTCGCTAGGCGAACGCTCGACGAACATGACAGTCCAAATTCTATTTTCGACCGTTGAATGACTTTCGTATCTCCGATTTCGATTCCGTAAAAAGCTGCAACCTCGGAATTCAACGTACAACATCAATTTCACACTTAGGAAGCCATCCAGCACATTTTCAACTTCGAAATATTTTAAACCTCAAGTACACCAATATTGCATTCCACGCCCGACCTCTTCTCACAATCACCAGAAATCATTGTCCACCATGTACTCGACCTCACCATCTGCTGCCTTAGCACACACACCAGACACAAGTCTCAAAACTACTCAATCAATTTAATTCCTCGACCATTCAAACAGACATATAATATAGAGCTCTCAATATCAGAGTAGTTTCCGTAACATAGCCAATCACAACTCCACTTCACATTCCGGCGGTAAATCACTTATCTCATCAAGAAAAACTCCGGACAATAACAATTAATTGACAAACCACCAACTTCCCCACTTTCATTAACACTCAAAGTTTCCATCAAAATAAACATCTCATTACCTTCTCGCACCGACTCATCAAAACAATTCTTAAGCACTTAGCTTAACTCAAAACAAATCACTGTCCACGCCATTCAAGCTTGCAAGACACGTCTATCCCATCCAACATAATCCCAACTACTATCAACAACAGATTAAGGCTGATCAGTTCCTCAATTTGTCAATAGACAGCCGAAAATCATGATGGGGTATAAACCATCTTTACCAACTATAAGAGCGTTCAACCACCCAGTGAGCTACAACTCCACGCTTGCAGCATCCTGGAGAAGCACAGCTTCTCCCCCACTTGTTTCATTCCCAATTCTGCAGACAAAGGTTAGACAACAAACATGTACCGACAGTGTTTTCACACACATGTCGCATACCAGGGAACAACAACATTCGACAACTTTGTCGGATAGACCGACCTGCTCTGATACCACTAATGTAACACCCTTATTCTACCCCACAGATATTACGGTAAAATAACACGGATTTCAGAGTAAAATATTAACTTTCATTAAAAATCCATAAAGGGCGTACATTTCTCAAAGTCAACAAAATTGGTCAATACTCCGTAACACACGGGTTTTCTCAAAATACATTAAAACATCATATACAGCGGAACTTAAAACATAACTCAATGTTTTCCTCATAAGGGAACATCAGTAAAATAACCTAATGATATACAATCAACTCAAAGAATCCAACCCGATGTTACATATCAGAGCAAGACCCTCTACATTAACCATAAGGCTAACGACTCTAAAACGTCACAATACTCCTCGACGGCGTCCACGGCTAAACTTGCTCATCTGCACGTTACTCACGTGGAGGTAACATTCAAACAGGCAGGGTGAGTAAGACAATTCATAATAATCAATGTATAACAATTAATGCATAAACGACATATTACTCATAGTTATATTCAACACATTGATATTCTTCAATTATGCCTCAAAGGCCACAATGTCATAATTATACACAAAGGCTCATAAATGCAAATGCAACATAGACTCAATGCATGTGGTACCAATCATCACAGCTCGATGGACACTAGGCCATCAACTCTCCATAGATCTCTATCAATAGGATCAGAGCACATCAAAATACTTCACATCCACACAGTGGGATTGAAGTCAAAGTAATCGAGGTCCTGAACCGAAGTCCGGATGCACATCAAAACATCAAGACATCCTTGAACCAGAACATGATTCATTAATAGAACATATACACAATTGACTTCTCAAACATAATTAGTTATAAAAATATTGGGAAAACAATTCCCTTAACTATACTATGTTATAGCTCTGTTTATTAGCTTTCCAACACTTCAAACGGGGGTCAAAACGGACTTACGGATCAAAAGTTACGTCCAAAACAATTTCGACCAAAAACATGAACAGTCGTGACGAACAGAAAGACGTTGTTACGCTCCGGAACTGATTTTTACTCAATTATTCTTACGAATCACTCACTCAACGTACCAAAAACATCACTAAAATATTCCTAAGGTTATACGGCAATAACAGCATAACTTATATGGTTTATTAGGCTCCTCTGGCAACATTTGGAACGCCTAAAACACTATTTCCTGCAACTACTCTGAGTACTTCAGAGTTACTCACATATGAACATTCCTATTCTTACAGGGTCAAACATATCACAAGGTTTTGGCCACGAAGGCAAAAATCATTATTTCTCATCTCTACACTCAAAGGGTCAAGAATATTAACCACTAACCTCCAGGGTCTACCGTCAATTTCCTTACAATTGCTCCGAAGGCATCGTAATTTCAAATATCAAATATTTTATCCCATATGGACAGACATATAACGATTTAAGGTTTTGGCCACAAAGGCCTAAGGTTTCCTTTCTCATATCAATATTCAGTGTTACATACCATTAACCATAACCTCAAAGCCTTATCACCAATTTCCCTATTTTCCCACAACCAACCCAAAATAACTTAAATCTTAAATCAACCATAAACACACCGAAAATCATACATAGAAAACTATGAAAAGCAATACTCCCCATACCTTAGTTACCTCTCTTCCCTTTATTTTCTAATTTTTCGCTTGTATTGGATATTTGCTTGTAATAGCTTGTAGTTTTATTTTCTATTTTCTTTTAGGGATTATAGTTTATTTTTTCTTAGAATATTATTACATATTACGTATATAGATTTTATATTCTAGAATTTATAATTCCTTTCTATTTTTCTTTTAGTATAGAGTTTATATAGAATTTTCATTTCTATTTTCTTTGTAGGAAATTTTAGGATATTATAGAAGTTTAGATAGAATTTATATGCTATTTTTGTATGCAATTTACTTAGAATTTCTTTAGAGTTTTCTATTAGGATTTATTTTCAATTTTAGGAGTAGAATATTATTTGTTGTTGGATTTCTCTCCTCATTTCTCTCCTGCCATCCGATTTTATTTTGGATTTTATTCTGGGCTGGCCGTGTGACATGATTCAATTAGAGAATGATTTTCAATATCATTTCTCTATCTTGTCTTTGACACAGATATCAATACGCTACCTCTTAGAGTTTGATTTATCGTATAAGTCAAATCATGACGGTTTAGCGTTACATTGGTTCTGATTCGAAACATCATCATCAAGGATCCAGAGAGGAGAAGATTGGAATGGAGCTTGCGCACATGTCGAGAGCCAACGGAGCCGCTTCGTTCGATAACATCTTTGTCATTCAAGTCTTCTGAAACCGTCGAGTGTTGTGAGCTGTAGCGTTAGATACGTAAGAAATGGTGGTTGAGGGGTTTCCTCTCAATCGTCTAGAGTGTTTAGTGTGGCACCCTTTGGGTGACATACGACGCATTCGCTCCTACGCCTTAGGTTCTTACGTGTGTGTCCCGAGTTCCTTCCCGTTTAGGCGTGTTAGGCCTGCTTCCTCTTTGTTCTCGCCCCCGCGCGATCGAAACCCTTTTCTCTCGCATTCAGGCGATTGAGACCACCTCTCTTGCCCCTGTGCAATCGAGAATTGTTTTCTGTAGTGCGCCGAACTACGTTTGCTCTGATCTCTCGTACCAGACGAGAGTACGTAGGCATAGGATTGCGATGATCCTAGCGAGCTCCCTTTTTCCCCTTTCCTGTAGTTGGCTAAACTAAAGCTGCTCTGATTTCTCGTACCAGACGAGAATATGTAGGCATAGGATGCGATATCCTAGCGAGCACACTAACAACTAACTTCTCTGTTCTCTCGCTTCCGTGCGATCGATACTTTCCCGCTAACGACTAATCTTCCATTTCTCTTGCCCTAGCGCAATTGAGGCCAGACCGTAGTTCTAAGTCCCGTAGGTTCTCATACATTTAAACCAGCGACATACTACGTCCGTTCTACCGCAAACAGGTAACGCCTAAGTCTCGGACGAGCGAGCAACATACACCTAACTGCTAGAATGTGTACGCTTGTATCGTCAATCCTTGCTCTCACCCCTGTGTGATCGAGAACATCTCGGTTACCCGTAGTTAGCCTGAACTACGTTTGCTCTGATCTTTCACGCCATGTGAAAGTACGTAGGCACGAGATGCGATATCTCGGCGAGCAACCTTCCCCCGTAGTTTCCCAAACTACGTTGACTCTGACTTTCCCATTGCACGAGGGAATACATAGGCATAGAGCGCGATGCTCTATCGAGTCAGTTCTTTCCGTTTAGCTTTAGAAGTCGTAGCTAGATTGTTTTTCACCCGTAGACAAACCAACAAGCATGGATCCCATCGAGTACGACGAACGTGAGGGGTGCTAATACCTTCCCCTTGCGTAACCGACTCCCAAACCCAGACATGGTTGCGATGACCTTGTCTTATACCTTTTCTTCAGGTTTTTCTGATCGTTTCCTTTCCCTCTCTGTGGGATAAATAACGAAAGGTGGCGACTCTTCTGTTTTGCTGGCACCTTATTTTCGCGGTAGCGGTAGCTGGCGACTCTGCTGGGGAATGCGATGGTTTCCTGGGGGATCCAGCGTCTCCTATGCGAGTCAATCTGGGGATCCAACATCCCCTACGAGAGTCAATCCTAGCGCTTGTGTGTTTGTCTATTGCGTTTTTGTTTATTTATCGCACTTTACTTTCCGCACTATATTATTATCTGTTGCTATTGTGCTGTTGTGGGAGGGGAGCTCTGATGAGTGATAAGCCAGACCCAGGCTTGAGTGTACCTAGCATTAGTTGTGGAAAGTAGTGGGCACGTGCATGCTTTGCATGTACTAGTGTCTCACAAAATCCACGCTCAGACGAGATTCTCCCGGTTGACTTCTTTTCCAGCCCTTTGGGCTTGAGGGGTTGTTGGTTTGGAGGGTTGTCGACTCTGGGGGACGATTATTTGGGATTCATCTAAGTGAGGCCGCTTCAAGAGATGATGATGCCACACCTTCCTGGGTATCGTATCATCGTTTCTTGAAAGTCTGTGACACTGATGAACGCATAGGATGCCGAACCTTTGTCAGTTTAGGTCCATACCCGTGAGTGGGAGGGTTTTTGCAGGAAACTTGACTTCCAGCCTACCCGATATTTTGGTTTTCTCTCGTCAGAGCGAACTTATCCCGTCAGCAGCGCAGCAGTATTCAGAGCTTTGTGGGGGTTGTGATCCCATGTTTGCTGCATCAGCATTTTTGCATTGCATTTCATGTGCATATCATGTTTGCATGTCCATCCTCGGCCGGAACAGAGAGCTTACCATCTTTTGTCCAACTCGCAGTTGACTTCCCGACATTCGCATTGGGCTTGAGTTAGTTTCTGGAAGGATCATGAACTCCGCAGAGCAGAATCAGGTTCTTACGAGGGCAGAGTTTGAATTGTTGAAGAACCAGTTGATTCAGTTAAGGGAAGCCATAACAGTTATGACTAGAGGAGAGGGCAATGTTCAGAGGATCCCGGTGGATAATGTTGCTCAAGCCCAGCCTGTGCAGATTCCTGTCAGAGACAAAGATGCATCTTCTCTCCATGACACAGATTATCAGAACTTCACTTTCCCAGTGACAGATCATCAGAGGATTGTTCCAAAGGTTAATGTTGAGGACCCACAAATTGTTGAGTATAGTAGAATATTGCAATTGTTGGAAGATAAGGTTGCTACCCTGACGAGTAAGAATACTCTTGATCTAAATGCTTCGAGCATGTGTTTGGTGCCAGGTCTTGTGATGCCTCCAAAGTTCAAGATGCCCAATTTTGAGAAGTACAAAGGGGATAGTTGTCCAAAGCTACATTTGGTTATGTTCTGCAGAAGAATGACTTCACATGTTACCAATGACAAGCTTATGATTCACTGTTTCCAAGATAGTTTGATCGGAGCATCTTTGGATTGGTACATGCAGTTGGAGAGTGATAGCATCAAATCATGGTAAGATTTAGCGAATGCCTTCGTGAAGCAGTACAACTACAACCTGGATATGGCTCCTAGTCGCGTGCATTTGCAAGAATTATCTCATGCGGAGAATGAATCCTTTAGGGGGTATGTGCAGAGATGGAGAGAATTGGCTGCTCATGTTCAACCACCGCTTTTGGAGAGAGAAATGGTTGACCTCTTCTTGGGTACCCTGAAGGGCCGTTATTATGACATAATGTTCAGTTGTAGAAGCTTTGCAGGCTTGATAAGAATAGGAGATCTTGTTGAGAGAGGGCTCAAGAATGGAAAGACGCGAGATACTCCTTATGTCCCAGTTGATAAGAATGGATCACTTGTCAGTTCCCAGGAGGAATGGGAAGGAGGAAGTGAGGTTGTCTCAGAATCTCTAGCATCTCAGATTCAGTGTTCAGACACTTCGAGTGTTCAGAGCCAGCAACTTATTGAGTCTGTATGTCAGATATCTGTTCCCCGCCAGAGTCAACAGTCATATCGTCGTCAGCTGCGTCAGTACGCCCGAAGAAGACCAAGAAAACCTGAAAGGCAGTTTACCCAGCTACCGGTGTCATACAGTCGGTTGTTGCCGGATTTGGTCAAAGGTGGGCTGATAGTGCCAAAAGAGACTAATCCAATGATCCCGCCTTACCCTCCAGGTTTTGATGCCAACGCCCGCTCTGAGTACCATGTTGGGGCACAGGGGCATTCCACAGATGACTGTAAGGTGCTTTGAAGCCAAGTTCAGACTTTGCTAGACTCCAACAGGATCTCAATCACGCCTCAGGGTGTTCAGATTAACGACCTTCCTTCATCCAGCCAAGTGGGTGTATCAGTTCAGGTTATTGGAGAGTTCACTGAGAGCAGATGTTCAGAAGAGTATCAGGATGACTTTGACGAGTAATTTTAAAGATGGCTGGCTCAGCAGCAAATCAAGTTCGAAAAGCTCGGTTCCCAAAAGCTAGCAACATGTGTTTTATCATGTCATTTCTTTGTATTTGTAGTTTCTTTTCTGTTAAAGCGCAAATTGCATTCGCAAAACTTGTATTGCTTTAAATTGATATTGATAATGAAATGAATATGCATGTTTTGATTTAATCCGTTCGTGTTCGCTCAATGTTTAACAGATATCCAACGCTTGGTTAAGCGGAATCTGGGGAGGATGACGAAGTTTAAAAGACGCGCAAGCTTCCAATTGTATGCTTTTGAAAATAAAACCTGCTGATGATGTACAGGCATTGTTTCAAATCCCTAAACACCAGAGTTATAAGGAAGATAATCCCTTGTCAACCCCTTTGAGCCCAGTAGTAGGAGTTTCTTTCGGAAAACAAAAAAACCCTCAATCTTAACCCGGGGCAGGGTAGGTCTTAGCTAATTTGATCGAGCGTCCAAATTGCAGAAAGGAGTGTCTGTTTGAGGATCAATCAGACCTCTAGAGGTCGTGCCTGAAAAACCACAGTGGTTAAGCGTCAGGAGTGAAACAGTCACATTATTCCCCAAAGAGTCAGACAACCAGTGTCACACGACTTGTTCAAAAAAAAAGTGAAAAGAATCAAAAGCCCGCTAAGTCAAAACTTGAAAACAAATGACTTAGGCAAAAAATGAGGGCATCCCGCTGGACTTAATAATCAAAAGAAGCTCGAAAGAGTCAGTCCAAGCAAAATTTAGGGAAAGCAAAAAACTGAAAAAATGAAAAGGATTACAAAAGAAAAATCCTCAAACGAAATACAAGTCGTGTGACCCCAAGTCGCAAAGACGAAAAGTGAGTGACTGTCACTCCAAAATTCATGGTTTCTCAAACTATCACTCCTATCTTTCAACCTCTGAGGAGTGAGGGCTAAGGTCGAATTAGCTAAGCGTAGGATTGGAGAACATCAAGGTGAACGGGTGGGTTAAAATAAATTTTGAGCCTTTATCCTTTCCTTCAAAACCGTGAACCTGACCACGTTACAACCGGAAAAAGTCCTAATTGAAGCAGGTTTGTTTCGAAGGCATACTTCGGTAAAGATCGCGTCGAAACTGACTCCTAAAAGGGTTCTTCTTACCATGTTGGTACTGATGTTGATATTCTGATAAATGATTTGTTCATTATATGCCATAAACTGTTTTTTTCCTTTTCCAGTGAACAAATTGGATGTCAAAACTGTCATATGCGTTGCATTAATATATCTCTTATGCAGAACAACTTGTTTTACTTGTAAGTAAGTGCTTGACAGTAGGAAAGTTTCCTACAGTGGAAAGTCTGATCAGGATAGAATGCAGAATGCCCGAGTACTCCGTGAACCGGGGAAAACTATATCAAGTAATCCCTAGTGATGTCAGTCATCCAAAGTCAGTTTTTCTGAAGCAGTCAGGTCGAGATTTGATGAATCTCTCGAGGACAGCCAAAAATTTCCCCACAGATCAGCCAATCAGGGGCAAAGTCGTTGCAGACAGGGGCAGGCCACTCTAAGAAAAGTGCAAAAGTTGTTTCTTGCCCGAGGGGCATTTGATCCGAAGCATCTCTCTGAGGTTCAGAGTGCTGGGGCAGTTCATGTCAGACCATCAGGGTACAAATTTTCAGATTTCCATTCGAGGAATATCCCCACAGAGATCCCACAGACTGGGGCATATCAGAAGCGAAGGAATTGTTCCTCTCCGTGTCATCAGAGCTACTCAACCAGTTTCAGCCAATCTTCAAGTGTGAGACGAATGTCAGGAAGTCGTGCTATTATCTCTTGACCCTTCAACCAGAAACCGTGAATTCAGACAGGATGTTTTCCAGCGTCAGTCGTACTTGACCTATCACGGATAGCCTAAAAGCCCAATTCCTATTGGCAATCATCAGGAAGCCCAATCCTTATTGGCGCGCCATTCCTAAAGGCCAATCCATATTGGCAATCACTGTGAGGCCCAATCCGTGTTGGCGCGTCAATCCAATCTTCATTAATACGCAGGAAGACTCCGTAAGCTATCCCCAGGGAAGTCCAATCATACTTAGCACATTTGGTTATCCCCAGCGAAGTCGGTTCACCTTTCCAACATTTATTTTGCTGGAATAATTCTGTGATACCCGGTTGTCCCAGCGGAGTTGGCCTTGGCTTCGGCATTTATTTTGCTGAAGCAAATTTGTGTACAGCTTTTCTCCAGCAGCCCGAGCCTGCATTTGCATCTTGCATATATCATCATATTTGCATCATATTTTCATTTCATCGTCAAATGCGTAGCATTCCATCTTATATGGAGCATTACGCCATAGAAAAATTCAAACATACGCATATGCATGCGAAGCATAAGCCAATTTTTCTATCAGCCTTTCGTGGCAACGTGAATCACTCTGCAATCAGTTCAGGGGCATTTATCCAGCAGCTTTGTTCAGACAGCTCTTTGGTTTATTTGATTTTCAGATCATACGACGGTTACGCTTTGTCCATCAATCATCTGATGATGACAAACTTTTCTTTCCGTCAATTCCTATTGACGACGTGTACCTCCGAGCAGGTTTTCTTCCCGTCAGTTCCTATTGACGATGTGTTTCCCCAGCAGGCATTTTCTCCGTCTATCTTTAGACGTTGTGAGTTTGGGTATGGCGTTTTCTCCGTCTATCTTTAGACGTTGTGAGTTTGAGTATATTTCTCTCTGTCTATCATTAGACAAGGCGAGTTGGGTATGGTATTTCTCTCCGTCTATCATTAGACGATGTGAGGTTTCAAGGCGATCTTTCAGATATGGTTTTCTTCCTGTTTATTGGATGAGATGACATTTCAAGAGGGGTTTTTCATAACCGTTAATTCTTATTGACGTTGAGGCTCTTTGAAGAATGTTCTGCTTTCCTAGTTGTTGATTCTTATTGACGACATGGCCCTTTGAAGGTGGTTTTCTTCTTGTCAATTCTTATTGATAATGTGGCCCCTTTGAGGATATTGTTCTTTCCATCAACTCCTATAAACGAAAGGATTCTGAAATTTGATGGGTGGTTTTGAGGTTCATTGACATGGTCTATATTGTTCCTCTCGTCTATCATTAGACGATGCGAGATTTGGATTAGATGTTCCTCTCGTCTATCATTAGACGATGCGAGATTCAGATTCTTTTTCTTCCTGTCTATCATTAGACGATGTGAGTATGGATATTATTCTCCTTCAGGATGGTGTCTTTCCGTCTGTCTTTAGACGATGTGAGTTTATTTCTCTTCCTGTCTATCATTAGATGATGTGAGAGGATCAAGTGCATGTTGATCCAACCTTCGGGTTTGTTATCTGTGGCGTCACACAGGTAACTGGTGCTAAAGTCAGCTTCTTTGTCAGATGATTGATCAGTTTGTTGTCGTGACAACCAGATTCAGTTTTCTGGATATTTGTTCCCCAAGCAGTTTTTGCAGTTTATTCTGCAGGTTGGCAAATTTTCGGGTTCTTTGGTATTCAACTGTCTTCTACCTTTGAATGTTTGAAAGTCGTTCGCTTCTCAACCCTTCAGGTCCAAGCCGCTTGAATAGGGGCAGCTGTTGCACCCCAAAATTTGACCAACCATTTCTCGCAATTTGGCTTATGTTTCGATTCATTTTGCATTTTGCATCCGCATAGCGCATTCATTGCATTTTTCGGTCAGATTGATTTTATCGGGATTACAACTCTTCTCGCGCTTCAGGCGTGTCTAGCTAGTTCGAATACGATGATTTATTTTGGGAGTTGTGCTCTTCCTGGTGTTTTCAGTTTTTGCTGTTGTTTTTGAGGATATTTCGGTGTCCGTATTTTTACCAGTTATCTCGTTGCGTTCTCGCAGTTTGGCTCGCCGATTTAATTGATGTTTTTGTTTCTTAGGGAATTATTAGCATTTTCCTAGGGTTTATTTTGTTAATTGGTTAGCTTAGAAATTATTTCAGACTTTAAATGATTTTTCTTTAGAAAATAGATTTCAAATAGTTTCTATAGGTTAATTGTGTTTCTAGAATATTAAATAGATTTTATTAGCTATTGCTTAGATTTTAAATAATTTTTTGATATTATTAGATATTAATAGTTTTTCTATTTTTAATAGGTTTAATTCTTTTCTAGATTTAATTTCTTTTAGAAATTAATAGCTTTAATTCTTTTTTTAGATATTAATTAAATTGTTAGAATATAATAGGTTTTAGAGTTAATAGATTTTAATTTCTTTTTTTAGATTAATATAACTCTTTTTAGGATTTAATAGGTTTTAAATTCCTTTTTTAGAATATTAGAATATTAAATGTTTAGAGTCATTTTATAATTTTAGAACATTAATAGAGTATTATTAGTTTTATTAGATTTTAATAAGATTTTCTTTTATTGGAATTTAATAGATTTTAATTGATCTAGGTTTAATCTAGGATTAACTGATTAGAATATTAATTAGATTTTAGTTTAATTGATAATCATTTTTTAATTAGGATTTTAAATAGTCTTAAATCTTTAATTCATTTTAATTAGATTAATTAGCAGTTAACATTAGCATTATTTTTCGTTTTGGTGTTAACTAGTCTTAACCATCATTAATTCATTTAATCAAGCCATTAATTAGTCAGAATTAATTGGGTTTTTAATCATTGTTTAATCCCTTTTCGTGGGCCAGATGTCCAACTTTTGGAGGCCGATTAGTCCAGTCTGTGCCACTTGTCCGCATATAAAGGTCCCACACGTCCCTCTCTCTCTTCCACCTCACTATCCACCTCACCACATGTGGCCACATCACACCTCTCTACACGCCACCTATCCCATTCCACTCACCCTCTCACTTCCCTCCAGCGCGCCACGTGCCATCCAGCTTCCCCCCCCCCCCCCCCACTTCTCGCATGCAAACCGCCGGAGGTCTTCGCCGGAGAAATCACACGGCGGTACAACTCGCCGGAATCTGTAACTGTCACCAGATCTTCATCACTCCTCAACATTCATCCAACCTGCAAACGGATTTACCAGTTTTCTTCATACCTTCATCTGGTTCATCAAGATCTTCAGAGATCTTCGCTCAACCTTCACACGCGTTCATCCCCCAAGTTTCCATAAACTCAAATCAACACTCAACATAGCAACTATCCGTCTTCATCAGTTCTTCAACCGTTTCCAGATCCATCAATCTTCAGAAAAGATCATCAAGTTCATCGCAGTTCACATTTTTTCCAGATTTTTGTCGAATCTTTAAACCTTCATCCATCATGAGCTCCGTCCAATTCTCCGAGATCCACAGATCAGCATCTTTCCGCTTTCCAGAAATCACCTGCGATCATCATCGTCGTTGTTTTTTCCAGAAATCTTCAGCGAAGTTCCTCCATCAACTGTAATCAACATCTGCGCTTCGAGTTCGTTTGGGTTAATTTCAAGGTTTACGGGTTGTGTGGTGTTGAGATGGAGATGAAGTGAGATGCAGAGAGTTAAGGAGATTGGTGAGGTTGTTTTGAAGAGACGGTGAGGAACAGAGGCTCAGGAAGGAGAAAGAGGTTGAGGATGAAGCAACGGCGGCGGCGGTGGAGAGAAGAGAAAGACTTAGGGTTTCTGTGAAGTTTGGGAGAAGGAAGGTGGAAAGGTTCGTGGATTGGATTGGGATGTTAGGCCTTGGGCCCAATTGTAGCAACTTTTGGACGTACACACCCCGTTTCCACTCGCACCCCCTGCCCCTGTTTTTCTGATTGTGGGCTTCGCAAGCCCTGGGCCCAACAACATATTTGCTGGCCTTACCTCTCCCGCTTCATCACGCGCCCCCCGTTCCGTTTTGCTTGTTTTTTTTGTTGGTTGTATTGTGGGATGGGCCCAACTATTTTTTCAGGGTTTACCCCCTGTTCTGCTGATGTACCCCCTTCCCTTTTATTTTCTAATTTTTCGCTTGTATTGGATATTTGCTTGTAATAGCTTGTAGTTTTATTTTCTATTTTCTTTTAGGGATTATAGTTTATTTTTTCTTAGAATATTATTACATATTACATATATAGATTTTATATTCTAGAATTTATAATTCTTTTCTATTTTTCTTTTAGTATAGAGTTTATATAGAATTTTCATTTCTATTTTCTTTGTAGGAAATTTTAGGATATTATAGAGTTTTAGATAGAATTTATATGCTATTTTTGTATGCAATTTACTTAGAATTTCTTTAGAGTTTTCTATTAAGATTTATTTTCAATTTTAGGAGTAGAATATTATTTGTTGTTGGATTTCTCTCCTCATTTCTCTCCTGCCATCCGATTTTATTTTGGATTTTATTCTGGGCTGGCCGTGTGACATGATTCAATTGGAGAATGATTTTCAATATCATTTCTCTATCTTGTCTTTGACACGGATATCAATACGCTACCTCTTAGAGTTTTATTTGTCGTATAAGTCAAATCATGACGGTTTAGCATTACATTGGTTCTGATTCGAAACATCATCATCAAGGATCCAGAGAGGAGAAGATTAGAATGGAGCTTGCGCACATGTCGAGAGCCAGCGGAGCCGCCTCGTTTGATAACATCTTTGTCATTCAAGTCTTCGTGCAACCGTCGAGTATTGTGAGCTGTAGCGTTAGATACGTAAGAAATGGTGGTTGAGGGGTTTCCTCTCAATCGTCTAGAGTGTTTAGTGTGGCACCCTTTGGGTGACATGCGACGCATTCGCTCCTACGCCTTAGGTTCTTGTGTGTGTGTCCCGAGTTCCTTCCCGTTTAGGCATGTTAGGCCTGCTTCCTCTTTGTTCTCGCCCCCGCACGATCGAAACCCTTTTCTCTCGCATTCAGACGATTGAGACCCATTCTCTTTCCCCTGTGCAATCGAGACTTGTTTTCTGTAGTGCGCCGAACTACATTTTCTCTATTCTCTCGTACCAAACGAGAGTACGTAGGCATAGGATTGCGATGATCCTAGCGAGCTCCCTTTTTCCCCTTTCCTGTAGTAGGCTGAACTACAGCTGCTCTGATTTCTCGTACCAGACGAGAATATGTAGGCATAGGATGCGATATCCTAGCAAGCACACTAACAACTAACTTCTATTTTCTCTCGCTGCCGTGCGATCGAGACTTTCCCGCTAACGACTAATCTTCCATTTCTCTTGCCCTAGCGCAATTGAGGCCAGACCGTATTTCTAAGTCCTGTAGGTTCTCATACCTTTAAACCAGCGACATACTACGTCCATTATACCACAAACAGGTAACGCCTAAGTCTCCGACGAGCGAGCAGCATACACCTAACTGCTAGAATGTGTACGTTAGTATCGTCAATCCTTGCTCTCACCCTTGTGTGATCGAGAACATCCCAGTTATCCGTAGTTAGCCCGAACTACGTTTGCTATGATCTTTCACATCGTGTGAAAGTATGTAGGCACGAGATACAATATCTCAGCAAGCAACCTTCCCCCGTAGTTTCCCGAACTACGTTGACTCTGACTTTCCCATTGCACGAGGGAATACGTAGGCATAGAGCGCGATGCTCTATCGAGTCAGTTCTTTCCGTTTAGCTTTAGAAGTCGTAGCTAGATTGTTTTTCACCCATAGACAAACCAACAAGCGTGGATCCCATCGAGTACGATAGACGTGAGGGGTGCTAATACCTTCCCCTTGCGTAACCGACTCCCGAACCTAGACATGGTTGCGATGACCTTGTCTTATAACTTTTCGTCAGGTTTTTCCAATCGTTTCCTTTCCCTCTCTGTAGGATAAATAACGAAAGGTGGCGACTCTTCTGTTTTGCCGGCACCTTATTTTCGCGGTAGCGACACTCCCCTACAAGAAGAGGAAAGTTCTAGAGGATTTATTTTCCTCCAACTCTCAATGCACTCTTTGGAAGTTGATTATGGACAACCTTATCCGTGAGAAGACCCAGCTGGAAGAGCAGCTCAAGCAACGGAATTCGAAACTTCCTTAGGGCTTTCATTAGCTTTTATTTAGCTATTCATTTGGGACTTTTAAAAATAATTATTTGTAATCCGTTTCAAAATTAGTAAAATGTTTTCTTTTTACCACAATGTCTATAAATATCGGAATTCCATGAAGTCCTTTTCATCTTGCATTGCATTCTCTTTTCTTTGTTCACTTCAAGAAACTCAATTTTGTTTAACAGGTATTGTAACTATGGACTTCAAAAGAGAAGCATTGAAGTACACTTTTCAGAGTCCTAACATCGAAAGCTTAAGAGAGCTAGCGAAACTCATCGAGAACCGTCACGCTTTTACAACAGAATACGGAGGAGCCTTCTACTTTCTCGAGCTCAAGATGAAAGAGGAACTGTTGGAGACCCTTGTTCAGCTCTATGATCCGCTATACCATTGCTTCACCTTTCCAGATTACCAACTGATGCCAACCCTGGAGGAGTATTCTGAATTTCTAAGGATACTTGTGACTACCCGACCCGTGTTTACTGGATTGGAGGACACGCCCAGTGACCAAGAGATTGCCAATGCTACTCGTCTCAGTCTAGCAGACGTTCAAGCTCACTTAACCACCAAGGAAGGAGTCCTTGGATTTCCGGCCGATTTCTTAATCGAGAAAGTCCGTTATCATGCTGAGAGGAAAGAGGTCCTGATAATGGAAGCTACCTTTGCCTTGTTGGTCTATGGGATTTTCTGGTTCCCAAAGGTTGATGATTTTCTCGACATGGATGCAATTAAGTTGTTTATCCTCAAGAACCCAGCTCCTACCCTGTTAGCTGACACGTACCATTCGATCCATTCGAGGAATGCTGAAGGAGGAGGACACATTGTTTGTTGTACTACCTTGTTGTATTCATGGTTTATTGCCCGCCTAGCTTGGCACCCATCTATTTGGGAGCAGATAGAGGCACCCTGTTGGTCTGAAATAGTCATGGCCCTTACTCACTCTGATATTGTGTGGTATGACCCTACTTATGGAGGTGTTGAGATGATTCATAGCTGTGGAGGATTCCCCAATGTACCTCTTATTGGGAGGGAAGGATGTATCAGTTATAACCCTGCTTTGGCTCGGCGACAATTGAGGCACCCAATGAACGAAGTACCTGACCCAACTTTGATGGAGGGGATCTTTTTCAAGGAAGGAGAGGATCCAGACCTGCAGGCCACCATAATATATGCATGTAAGTACGTCAACATAGAAGGGACACCTGCTTTAGGGTTCCCTAATTGTGCTGCCTCTGAAGACTACCTACGTTGGGTGCGAGAGAGGGCTCTCGACCTCAAGATGCCTTTCCCTTTTCATGAACCTATGGTGTTGACCTTTCACGATCTTGATTGGTTTGATGTGAGTGAGGTAGATCAATTGAAGGCCGCCTTGGACGAGGCTCGGAAGCTGAAGATCGCTTGGAGGAACAAGTTTTTCACACTTAAGGTAGAGAAAGAGAAGTCTCAGAAGCTGCCAGAGATAGAATCTGCAAGAAAAAGGAAGGCGCGAGAGGATTTATTTTCCTCTCACACCTCTTCAAGAACTGTCACCAGGGATGATCTTCCCCCAGCTACTGGGGCTTGGAAAGAATGTGTAGATCGACTCATCAGTGAGAAGGCCGAATTGCAGGAGCGCGTCAATCAGCTGGTAGAGGAGCTTCGCGTGCAGAAAGAGCATAAGGAGTAGATCTCTAAGTTTTCTTTTGCTTTTTTTTCAATGTAATAAACTCTTAAAAGAGTGCTTTACTTTGTAATGCTTCTCGAATATCAATATTAAAATAGGTTTTATCCAACATTATAATACCGAAGAACAATTTGAGTTTCTTGAAGTTTCATACTCATTTGCATTTTTGCATCGGCATAGCATTGTTTGCATTCCAGGGTCTCACTCTTGCTTCATCTCCACAGACAAGCTGAATCACCGGTACAATACTCGCGCCAGTCAACACCAAAAGATGGACCAGCTTGAACAAGAGAACAAGGTGCTCCGTGATGAAGTTGCAATTCTGAAGGAAAGTTTGGAGAGGTTGAACAGTATAGTTGAAGCTCTGTCCAGTCAAGCCACGCTCAACAACTAAGATGTTCAAAGGCCAGTTGTCTCCGAAGTGGTGTCAGCACCGATCCCAGTGGTGCCTACTGTTGCCAAAGTGACCTACAGCATGCCGCCAGGTTTTCCGTGGGGAATGCCTCTCCATTTCACTCTTGTTGGCTATCGCCCACCTGTTCTTGAGGTCCCTATCATGACCGCTGCTCAAAACATCCCTGCCACTGCTGCCGTAATGACCACTGCACCACCACGTGTGAATGTTACTCCATGTATTCTGGATGAGTCGATTTTCCATGGGTCTCTGACTGAAACTGTGGGTTTTGAAGAGAGGATGGATGGTTTTCAAGACCAATTTTCTGAGATTCAGAAAGAATTTAAAGCCCTTCATGGAAAGGATTTGTTTGGAAAGAGTGCTTCTGACTTGTGTTTAGTTCTGAATATCAAGGTTCCGCCAAAATTCAAGGTTCCAGGTTTTGAAAAGTATAAAGGGAGTACCTACCCTCAGAGTCATCTCATCATGTATGCCAAAAACATGTCTGCATAAACTGAAAATGATCAATTGCTCATCCACTACTTCCAGGATAGTCTGACAGGTACTGCGCTCAAATGGTATATGGGGTTGGATAGTGCGAAGATTCAATCTTTCAACGATCTAGGTAGGGCCTTCATCAAGCAGTATAAATATAATGTAGACATGGCTCCTGACAGAGATCAGTTGAGGGCCATGATGCAGAAAGACAAAGAGAACTTCAAGGAATATGCTCAACGTTTGGCGAGTGAGCCGCGCAGGTTACGCCACCACTAGAGGAAAGGGAAATGACCAAGATTTTTCTAAAGACCATTGCTCCTTTCTTTTACGAGAAAATGGTCGCAAGTGCACCCAGCGACTTCACCGAGATGGTGAATATGGGAATGCGCTTGGAAGAGGGAGTCCGAGAGGGAATATTGGTCAGAGAAGAAAATGCTCCTAGCATTGCTAAGAAGTATGGAAGTGGTTTTGTGAAGAAAAAGGAAAAGGAAGTGAACGATGTACAAGAAGGAAGACCCAGAAAAAGGTATTCACCAGCATATCAGGTTGCAGCAGTATCGCCAGTATTCAATGCTCCAGCTTATCAGCCGCAACCACAACAAAGTCCACAATCTCCTCAACAGAATCGGCCATTCAACAATCAGGGTCGTGTGTACAGAAAGATAAACTTTGATCCCATCCATATGAAGTATGCTGATTTGTTCCCAGCCTTGATCCAAAAAGGTCACATCCAGACAAAAGCTCCACCCGAGGTTCCCAAGAACCCCCCACCTTACTATAAAGCTGACAGATTTTGTCCTTACAATCAGGGAGCTCCAGGTCATGATATTGAGAGTTGTTTTGGCATGAAAGCAGATGTCTAGAGGCTCATTAAGTGCGGAATCTTATCCTTTAAGGATTCCAATCCTAATGTGCAGGACAACCCATTGCCTCCACATGGTTCACCCTCCGTAAACATGATTTAGAGTTACTCAGAGGGAAGTGATCAGGAAGTTTCAGATAAGGAGACTGAAGAAGTATGTGTTATAGTGCCTCACTTCAAAGAAGTGGAATGTATCGAAATCATGTATGATAGTAGAAAGTCAATCGTTACTCCCCTGGTAATCAATATGCTAGGACCGGTCCCTTACACTTCTAGTAAGGCTATCCCATACGGATATAACGCTACGATGTTGGAGAATGGAAAGGAGGTACCGTTACCTACTTTGCCTTCGGTGGTTAACATCGCGGATGTCAGTAGAGTAACCAGAAGCGGCCGAGTTTACCCTTCAGTGCCTTCAAAAGACAAGGGAATCTCAGTAGAGCAACCAAGTTCAAAGGACCCAATTGTGGATCAATCTGGTGGATCCAATCTGTCCAAGGCGGGCGAAGTGCTGAAAGTAATCAAGAGAAGTGAATACAAAGTTGCAGATCAGCTTCTGCAAACCCCATCTAAGATCTTTGTTCTGCAGTTGCTAATGAGTTCAGAGGCACATAGGGAAGCGCTCCAAAAGATATTGGAGCAAGCATATGTGGAGCAAGATGTTACAATGGAGCAATTTGATAATATCATCGGCAATATTACTGCATGCGACAATATGGGTTTCAATGAGGAAGACCTCCCAGAGGAAGGAAAGAAGCATAATATGGCCTTGCATATTTCTGTGAATTGTGGGAACGATTCTTTGTCCAGTGTGTTGGTTGATACCGGATCCTCTCTGAATGTGATGCCTAGAACCACTATAGCCAAGTTATCTTATCAGGGACCGCCGATGAGGCCCAGTCATGTCATCGTCAAAGCTTTTGATGGATCTAGAAAAGCGGTAATTGGTGAAGTAGATCTGCCTATGACCATCGGTTTGTAGACTTTCATGATCACGTTCCAAGTCATGAACATTCGCGCGACTTATAGTTGTTTGTTAGGGAGGCCGTGGATACATGAAGCTGGGGCAGTTACCTCCACCCTGCATCAGAAACTGAAGTATGCTTTTGAAGGCAAAACGGTTACAGTTTGTGGAGAAAGAGCTTTGATGGTGAGTCATTTATCATCATTTTCTTATGTTAAAGCTGAAGAAGAGGTTGGTACGCAAATCTAGGCTTTATCTATCATAGGAGATAGTGTTCAAAAACCCAGAGTACCCATGTCATCATTCAAGGATGCGCAACAGGTTGTGAGCAGTGGTCCTCAGACAGGTTGGGGCAAAATGTTGTTTTTGCTAGAGAATAAGAACAAGGAAGGTCTTGGTTTTTCCCGTGGGTCTGCTCAACAGGTCATCAGACATCAGGAGTTCCCGCCAATCAACAAAGTGTTCCTCAGTGGAGGGGTCGTCCATCCCCCTCATATCAACGTCGTGTCCGAAGACGAGTCTGAAGGTTATATATCAGATGGTTCAGCAAGTCTCTCCATTCCATTTGAAGATTATGAGCCTTATATGGAAGATCCAGGTTATGTCTCAGAAAACTTTGATTATAGCTTTGGAGTTTATGCTGTTACTGAAGAAGATTCTGATGAGGATGTTCCAGATTTCATGACTCCGAGAGTTCTGGTCAAGAATTGGAGTGTGGTTGAAGCCCCTGCTGTGATTCATATATCAAAGTAAACATTTGTTTTTAAAGTTTTTGCTCTGCCCAAGGCGAAAATGTGTTGTGTGGGATTGCTTTTAATAATTCCCTTTGCTCTACCCAAAGCAAAGGTGACCCTGTTGGGCATTTCTTTGTTCGGATTTTGCTATCATTAATAAATATTTGTTTCCATTTGTGTGCTTTTCTTTTTTATTATTACTATGTTGTAAAATAATAATGAGTAGCATCTCGCGTACACACACTTTCCACTTTATAAAACTAAATAAAATAATATCACATGCGCAGATTGCTACACCCATTACATCTCGGGAATAATGACCCTCTTTCGTCGCCGAACTTCGAATTCCCTGTGTTTGAGGCTGAAGACGAAGAAGACGATATTCCAGAAGAGATCTCCAAACTGCTTGAGAAGGAAGAAAAGGCTTTCCAACCTCATCAAGAGCCAGTGGAAGTAATCAATTTGGGAACAGAAGAAATCCGTAGGGAAGTGAAAATTGGAGCTCTGCTCAAGCCAGATGTGAAGGAGCAGTTGATCGAGTTGCTCAAAGAGTTTGTTGACGTGTTCGCGTGGTCGTATCAGGACATGCCTGGATTGGATACTACCATAGTTGAACATCGTCTGTCGTTGAAACCAGATTGCCCACCAGTTAAATAGAAACTCAGAAGAACTCGGCCCGATATGGCCTTGAAAATCAAAGAGGAGGTACAAAAGCAGATTGATGCAGGTTTTCTTGTCACTGCCGAGTATCCGCTTTGGTTAGCCAACATTGTGCCCGTTCCAAAGAAAGATGGAAAAGTCTGTATGTGTGTGGATTACATGGATCTGAATAAGGCCAGTCCAAAAGATGATTTTTCATTGCCTCACATCGACATTTTGGTTGACAGTACTGCGAGATATGAATCTTCTCTTTTATGGATGGATTTTCAGGATACAATCAGATCAGAATGGCTCCCGAAGATAGAGAGAAAACGTCGTTCATCACTCCCTGGGGCACCTTTTGCTATAGAGTTATGCCATTTGGATTGAAGAATGCTGGGGCAACATATTAGAGGGTAATGACTACTTTGTTCCATGATATGATGCACAAAGAGATTGAAGTTTATGTGGACAATATGATAGCTAAGTCAAAAACTGAAGATGATCATGTCAAGCATTTGTTGAAACTGTTCGGTCGATTGAGAGAATACAAGCTCCATTTGAATCCCAACAAGTGCACATTTGGGGTAAGATCGGGGAAATTATTGGGTTTCATTGTCATCCAGAGAGGTATTGAAGTGGATCCTAATAAAGTGAAGGCTATTCAGGAAATTCCAGCTCCGTCTACAGAGAAACAAGTCAGAGGATTTTTGGGACGTTTGAACTACATCTCCCGATTTATATCTAATATGACTGCTAAGTGTAAACCTATTTTCAAGCTGCTGAGGAAAGAACAAGGGTATGTTTGGACTGAAGATTACCAAAGAGCTTTTGATAGTATCAAGGAGTATTTGCTCGAACCACCTATTCTGATACCGTCAGTCGAAGGGCGACCTTTGATCATGTATTTGACTTTGTTGGAAGATTCGATGGGTTGTGTACTCGGTCAACAAGATGAGACAGGAAAACAGGATCACGTCACTTATTATTTGAGTAAGAAGTTTACCGACTGTGAGTCCAGATACACTATGCTTGAGAAAACTTGTTGTGCTTTGGCGTGGGCCGCTAAGCGTCTGCGAAAGTACATGTTGAGTCACACTACTTGGTTAGTTTTGAAGATGGATCCTATCAAATATATCTTTGAGAAGCCCGCACTGACTGGAAGGATTGCGAGATGGCAGATGCTGTTATCAGAATATGACATCGAATACCGTACTCAGGAGGCTATTAGAGGAAGTATTTTGGCTGACCATTTGGCGCATCAGCCTATTTTGGATCATCAACCTTTGAATGATGATTTCACGGACGAAGAGATTATGTATTTGAAAATGAAGGATTGCGAAGAACCTCTACCAGGTGAAGGACCCGAGCCCGTTTCTCAATGGATTCTGATCTTCGACGGAGCCGTCAACGCTCATGGGAGAGGAATAGGCGCGATTATCGTGACTCCCCATGGGTCTCATATTCCATTTACCTCTAGGCTAACATTCAAGTGTACCAATAATGAAGCCGAGTATGAAGCATGTATTATGGGCCTCGAGGAGGCCGTGGACTTAAGAATTAAGAATTTGGATGTATTCGGTGATTCTGCTGTAGTCATTTATCAAATCACAGGAGAGTGGGTACTCGACAGGATAATTTGGTCCCGTATAGAGATTATGCAAGAAGACTGTTACCTTTCTTTGACAGGGTCGATTTTCACCATATCCCTCGCGATGAGAATAGGATGGCAGATGCATTGGCAACTTTGGCCTCCATGATTGTGGTGAACACTTGGAATGCGTGTCCTCGAATCGAAGTAAGACGTCTTGACAGACCCGCCTTCGTCTTTGCCATTGAAGATGTTGAAGATGACAAACCCTGGTACCATGATATTGAAATGTTTCTCAGAACGCAAGAGTATCCTTTGGGAGCCTCCAACAAGGATAGGAAGACACTGAGGAGGTTGGCCGGTAATTTTCTCCTGAGTAATAATGTGTTATACAAGCGGAACTTTGACATGGTCTTGCTGAGACGTGTTGACAAGCGGGAAGCAGACATGTTAATGGCGGAAATTCACGAAGGGTCCTTTGGTACTCACACAAATGGACATGATATGGCTAAGAAACTCTTAAGAGCTGGTTATTATTGGATCACAATGGAATCTGACTGCTACAAGTTTGCTCGGAAATGTCACAAATGTCATATTTACGCCGATAAGATTCATGTGCCTCCAACTTTGTTGAATGTTATCTCGTATCCTTGGCCATTCTCCATGTGGGGAATCGATATGATTGGAATGATAGAACCAAAGGCATCTAATGAACATCAATTCATCCTAGTGGCAATTGACTACTTCACTAAGTGGGTCGAAGTTGCGTCTTATGCTAACGTAACTCGACATGTGGTTGTTAAATTTATCAAGAATCAGCTCATCTACATGTATGGTGTGCCGAGCAGGATTATTACAGATAATGGGTCCAACTTGAATAATAGTATGATGAAAGAACTGTGCGGAGAATTCAAGATCGAGCATCATAATTCTTCTCCCTACAGACCGAAAATGAATGAGGCTGTTGAAGCCGCCAACAAGAATATTAAGAAGATAATTCAGAAGATGGTAGTCACATACAAAGATTGGCATGAAATGCTCCCATTCGCTCTACATGGATATCGTACTTCGGTACGCACATCAACTGGGGCAACTCCTTTTTCACTTGTCTATGGTATGGAAGTTGTACTCCCGATAGAGGTCGAGATTCCCTCCATGAGGATATTGATGGAAACAAAGTTATCAGAAGCTGAATGGTGCCAGAGAAGATATGATCAGTTGAACCTAATTGAAGAGAATAGGATGACGGCTTTGTGCCATGGGCAGTTGTACCAACAGAGGATGAAGAAGGCATTTGACAAGAAGGTTCGCCCCCGAGAATTAAAGGAAGGAGACCTTGTGCTCAAGAAGATCCAGTCTTTCCTCACCGATGCCAAAGGGAAATGGGCTCCGAACTATGATGGGCCATATGTGTTAAAGAAGGTTTTCTCAGGAGGCGCCCTGATGTTAGCCACAATGGACGGAGAAGAAATCACCCGCCCCGTGAACATAGATGTTGTCAAGAAGTATTTTGCTTAGGACTTAGGAACAAAATCATTATTCCGTCGATGTAATCACTATTATTACTTTCCAACATTTTAATATTGAAGTCGCGCTGTGAAGGTGAGAAAATACTTAGAAGGGGGGTTGAATAAGTATGAAGATAAAAACTTAGAAATAAAGACTCAAGTATTGTTATCCTGGTTCGTTGAACTCAACTACTCTAGTCCACCCTTCCTAGAGTGATTTGCCTTTCTCAAACAAGGACTTAATCCACTATTTAATCAACTGATTACAATAGTAAGCACTAAGAACAACTGTTCAAAGTCTTCTCAAGAACTACTGATCCTAACTGGATCTTCTTAAGGTTTTCTTACAATCAAATGTAATAACAAATACAAGTGTTTAAATTGATTCTAATAAAGCTTTATCACAACTGTGATTTTTCACTTAATATAAAGAACAAAGAAATTAATTCTAGAAAGAACGTGAAATGTATGAGAGCTTTGGATATTGATTTCTTTTCAGGTAAAAACGTCAACTGAAGAAGATGGGTGAAGACTTGCTTTTATAGGCAGCTTGATCCAAGAGAACTTCATGTTAAGAAGAGTGTACCAAAAGGTCTGAGCCTTTTTGTCTTCACATCAAGTGACCTTTCCTAGAAGAAGAAAGCACAGAGAAATCTTTTTTGTCTGTGTTCTTGTGTCTAGCATAAATAAGGAAAGAGTCGTTTGGATTATTCCAACGGACATAATCTTTGAATTCTTCTTCATCAATTTTCAGCAAGAATCATCAGATTATAATTTGATCAGAGCCTTCTGATGTTGATCAGAGTTTTGCTGAATCAGAGTCTTTGCAGCAGGTGTGATTTTAGCGTGTATAAGTTCAGAGCATATTTTAGTCAGATCCTTAGTACTGGCAGCTTTAGTACTTTCAGAATCTTTCATAGTAACTATGCTTGAAAACTCTTCATACAAAATTCTTCTTTGGTTCAGATGCTTCTGACTTGCTTCAGATTCTTCTGGAGCTTCTGCTTCAGATTCTTCTGGAGCTTCTGCTTCAGATCCTTCTTGAGGCTACGCTCAGGATCTTCTGTTGGCAGCATTCAGAATCTTCTAATGGATGCATCTGGCGCTTCAGAATCTAGCATATTTCTTATGTTCAGTTCTGATTTGCTTCTGGAGTGATAATTATTTTAATATCTGCAGCAAACACTTTCAAGAAAATTTTAGAGTATATAATTCTTAATTACAAAATTTCATAATAGTTATCATCAAAACATAGAGATACTATTAAGAACCAAACTGCGTTCTAACAATCTCCCCCTTTTTGATGATGACAAAAACATCAGAAATTTTGTTTAATTGAAAATAGAATAAATATAACTCCCCCTGAAATGATGAATCTCCCCTTGAATTAAATATAAATAAGGAATAGAAACTTCCCTTTTGACTTGAGTATTTTTCAGAGTTAGAGCTTGATTGTTCTTTAACATTTGAGAGTCAGAGTATCTTGCATATTTCAGAGTCAGAGTCTGATAATTGTCAAATGATCTGAGAGTCTCATAGTTTCTTTTACAGAGTGTACTTATCAAATGTTCTGAAATACTAAGATTTTATGTTAGATAAAATTGATATGTCTGAAGTTTCATTCTGGTGAAGTTTAATAAAACAGTTCAGATCTATATTTTCTCCCCCTTTTTTGTCATAAGCAAAAAGTAATAACTTTGAAAAGACAAAGAAAAGGAAACAATAAATAAGATAAATCATGTGGAGAAAACTTTGAAACATTCATTCATTCATTCATTTCAGAGCAAGAGTACACACATCATAAGATATTCAAAATACATATGCAAACAAAAGATGCAAACATCAGAAGAAAAAATAAATAAACTAAGAGTGTTTTGACAAAAGCATCTTCAACAGATCCGTGATCTCAGAAGAGGACTGTTCTTGTTTTGACATCCACTTAGCCATTGTTTCATTCTTCTGATCCTGTTGGGACATCCACTGAGTCATGTCTTCAGACTTCTTATCTTGTTTAGCCATCCATGAGTTGATTTCTGATTGACCAGCTTCCAGAACTGCAATCTTATCCTCACGATCTGGATGTTCTTTCTTGATCTCAGATGAAGAAGGTGGAACAGTTTTTGAAGCTTGCACATAGTCAATTTCCATAGGGGCTTTGGAGCAAGGAGCAGTAGAGCCAGAAGGATGTTCTATCAGAGTCCTTGCCAGAGGGTTGTCTTCAGATGTAGATTCAGTATTCTCTTCTGATGATGAAGGAGCATCTGTAAGAAGCAGTGGTCCAGATCTCTTAACAGTCCAGAACAGACTTCTAGCAGCTTCAGCAAATATGAGCTTCGCATCATCAGAACATACGTTCTTCAGATTTGATGCTACAGTGTTGAATCTGTTTATGAAGCCATTCCAAATGACATCAGATTCCTTTGCATCCATTGTTCATGAACACTTCCTCTATACAGAACCTAAATACATCTGTATTTTTTGCAAAAAACATGTAAATAAATGATCAACATTCAGTCTAGGTCTGGGGTGTAACAGAGTTTCCAAGGTTATTGGCTTGGGTTGGGGAGTAGGTGGAAATATGGATTTATGAATGGAGATCAGAGGAGGAGGATAGTAGGGTATGAATGGAATTTCAGATGATTTGTCAGGTTTGGATCTGTTTAAAGCATTCATTAGATTTGGTTTTGCTTTTATTTTATAGGAAACCACATCAAATGGTTTATCAGAGTAAGGTTTGAAAGCAGATTTAGCAGGTTTATCATAAATAGCAGGTTTATCAGATGAAACAGGTATATCAGATTTAACAGATATAGCAAAGTATGGTTTTGGATCTGATGAAGGTACTGCTGACATTGTTTTAATATAGCATTGAAGCACAGATGGTAGAATGATGGTGAGTTTGGGTTTGAGCGGAGTGATGGTTTCAGAAGGTTCAATTCTAGTGTAGAAATTTTTCAAAGTAAAACCAGAAGGAAGTTTGTTAGAAGTGGATAGTTTGCACGAAGCAGAAGGTACATTCTCAGATGTTCTTGGCTTGGGTGCAGGGGTAGGATTTGGAATGATAATTTCAGAAGATGATTTAGGTGTTGGAATGGGATCTGGAATAATAACTTCAGAAGAAACAGGGGGTTCTGGTTGGTTTACTTCAGAATTTCTGTGAGAGGGGGATACTAGAAAATCTGGGTGGATATCAGATTCTGATGAATTGGATGATGAGGTTGGAGTGTAAGAGGTAGGTGACACTTCAAAAACAGTTTTAAGAGGTGTAACATTTAGAACCTCTGTCTCAGGAATATGGGTTTCAGTTGGGTTCGCTGTTTCTGATGTAGGTGGTTCTGATGCAGGTGGATCAGATGTAACTTTTATAGGTTCAGATGTGGTTGAATGTGGTTTTTCTGGTTGTGGTTGTTTTTCTTGTTGTTGTGTTTGTGGTTCAGATTGTTTTTCTTGTGGTTGTTGTTGTTGTTCAAATGGTTTTTCTTTTTGTTGTTCAGATTTTTTTTCTGGTTGTTGTGGTTGTTGTGGTGCAGATTGTTTTGTTGGTATTTCTGGTTGTGGAGTCTGATTTTGTGGTTTTATTGTTGTTGGTTTTGGTACAGATGATTGTGTAGTAGAAGGTTTTATAGGTGAGATGGAAGCAAGATTATATGATTTTTGTGGGGATGGAACAGATGTATGAGGTGGAGCAGTAACAGATTATTTCTGAGTAGAAGGTGGTTTAGGGATAGACTTAAGTGTTGAATCATTTATAACAGTATTATTTACAGAAGATACAGAAGATTTGGTACCTTTAATCTTGATACGTTTTGCAGGAACAGAAGGAGTGTCTCCAAATGCTTTCCTCTTTATCAGCTTCTGAGGCTTCTCAGCAACTTTAGGCTTCTTCTGAACAGGCGCAGTTTCTGCTTCTGATTGACTTCTTTTTCTTGGGATCTCTTCTCCTACAACAGGCAATGGCTCCCTTGCTCTCTTCAGAATATCTACAGGAATGGGAGTTTCATCTGCCTTGCAAGCATCAACATAACTCACTATAATTTCTCTTGGCTCTTCAGCAAAGAACAGAGGGTAGTCATCTACTGGGATTCTCTTCTGACTGAGTTCAGTGATATTCAGCTTCTTGGGTGCTGTTGTGAGTTCTTCTACTATTTTTAGTCTCTGAAGACTCTTTGCATTCAGAGGTTTTCCAAGAATGAATTCAAGTTCATATGTGACTCCAGCAGCATATAGTGCAGTCACCAGTCCATTTTCTGTCAGAAAATCTGAGATTAACCTTCCAAAGGGAATCCAAGTTCTGATCTTCTGACCTTTTTCTTTCACAGATTCTCTGGAGGCATTTATATGATTCCATAAGTGCATAAACAGAATGTAGGGAAGATCTACCTTGGTGCTCTGACTTAAGCAGTACATAAAGTAGAGTTGTTCATTGTTTACGTAGTCTGGAGAGTTTGTAGACTTTTTGTGATGAATGCATCCCATGAAAATCTTTGCCCAGATCTTGTAATCAGGCTTCAGATCTTTGAACTTATTAGAGGCTTGTCCAGTAGTCATCACTTCCTCATATACTTCATCCATATCTACACGCCCAGCTGGCAGATGAGATACTCCATCTGTCTCCTCATATCCAATGAGTTTCCTGATCAGATCTTCTGTGATGATTATCTTTTTACCCAGAACAGAAGATAAAATGAACTTAGGGTATACAGCAGCATGGATCCAGAATTCTTTCACTAGAAGAGGGTAAACTGGTCCAAAAAGTCTATCAAAGTATTTTACCCATCCTTGAGCATCAATTATGGAGCGAAACTCAAACCCATTCTCAGCTAGTGAATTAAATTCCACCATTGATTCACAGAGAACTTCCAGTTTGTCAACAGGTGTTAACAAAGTTCTCTTTGGTGTTGTATATGGAGTCACACCCATATTTGCAGAAGTAACTGCAGCCATGGTTGATTGAAACTCTGCAACAGTGGATGACGAAGTTGCCATTGAAGATGAGTTTTTCAAACGCTTAGGGTTTTTGTGAAGAGAGAAAAGAAGACAGAAATGCATAAACGATTGAGATGTGAAAAGTGTGAAAGTGGTAAGAAGTGTGGTATTTATAGTAAACACTTAGTGTTGCACCCCAAAATTTGACCAACAATTATTTATTCATTGAGTGTTTGAAATTTGATACCTTCATCAGACAGTTCAAGAGATCCTCATAGGAATTGGTTGAAACCAGGGTTGTGTGCTTCATAGCTTGAGAGTTGTGGGGGCTCCTCAGATGATTCTGAGACTTTGAGAATGAACTTGATGCTTTGAGAAAGCCTATGAGATGTCTTGATAGCCATCATGAAGCCCAGAAAGGTCATTATGCAAGGATTCAGAAGATTTAACCATGAATGGTAGAATTAGGGTTTTGACTGGGTCAACCCTAAATCAGCTGAAGATTTGGAGAAGGTTGAGACTTAATACAAGGGCCATGAGATCATGGAATGGTGCATAGAGGTGTTATAAAGATGATTCCTAGATCAATTCATCATGATTGAGGAGTGTGAGAAGTTTCAAGTCAGGGTTTCCAAGGATTGTCAGTGAAAAACCCTAATTTGATCCCTATCTTCCAGGCAGTTTTAGCTCTAGATGTGATTGATATCTCATCTTCCCCACAACATGAATGTTGTAGAGCTTGTTCTTAGCTTTAATTTGAGTGGTGGAAGTCCTTGATAGGAGTTGCAGAGCTCAAGTTAGGGTTTTGACAAATTACAGGTCAGGTGAGGTGTGTGAATCTGGGTCCTTGAAAGTCACCCAACTTGCAGACAACTTTTTCCCTAGTAGGATGATTCCTATGATCTCTTGGTCAACATGAATGTTGGAGGGCATCTTCTTAGCTTTAATTTGAGTGGTAGAAGTCCTTGATAGGATTTGTAGAACTCAACTTATGGTTTGAACAAGACAGGGGTATTTTGGTCATTTGTCAGTTATAGGTCATTTTTAAGCAAAGGCCATATCTCCTATTTCCAAGCCTCAAATGAAAAAACTCAAAACATGAAAGTTGTTCAAAATGTGATTTTAAGTCTAGAAAGAAGGTCATGAATTGTTGGAAAATCTCATAGCATGGATTTGCATGATTGGTCAAAAATGAACTAAAAATGGCTTATAAGTTTGAAAAGTTGAATTTGAAAATTGGTTTGGAAGATCCACAAATCCAAAATAGGTCATCCAATATATCATTTTGATTGGAAACATCATTTTGAGAACATTGGTTTAGATGGAATTTTGATTTGAAGCTTTAAAATGGGTGATGCTTTGAAAACTTGTTACTTGAAAAAGAAGGCAACTTTGAAATAGCTTGCACAAGTGAAAGAAAGGGCTGATTTTCATTCATTCCTTCTCAATATCTCACATAAGGAGAATTTGACACAAGAATAAGGACTTGGTACATGAGATATGGATCATTCAAAATACCATCACATGATACTTTCCACACTTTTCTAGCACCTTCTAGATGTTTCTAGTAACTTCCATCTACCATTATAAGAAGAGTGATCTTCATAGTGTTCAGGGTTGGTGAAAACTTGGTGAATTGAGCAGAGAGGAGAGAGATTCGAGCTAGGGTTTCAAGGTGCTCCATTATTGCATTTCAAGATCAAAGTCATTGTTGCAAGCTTCCTCATCCAAGAACTGTGCAAACAGAAAGTTATTCTTCATTGGAGGATCATTGTGGAGAAGAATCAAGCTTGGAATCGTGCCCTAGCATCACCTATCATCATCACTTGACAGGTTCTTCCTCTTCCCTCTTTCACCTTAATTATGCATAGATGGATCATGTTTTAGGTATAGAATTGTTAGGCTAGACTAGGTGATGAAATTCTGAGAGTTAGAGCCCGATCCATGGAGTTCCATAACAGAGCCAAGAATCTTTAATCTCCAAGAATTGACTGGTTTGTTAGTTTTAGTTGTCAAGAATTGGTTTAGAATAGTTAGGGAGATGTGTAGAGTAACTGTATGACCATTAGATTCAAGGTTAATGAAAGTCATCATCAGGTGAATATGTTTGAACCACAACCTTGCAGGCTTCGGTTAGGATGATCTAGAGAGAATTAAGAAAAAGTATGCGTGCAGTCTTGTTCCTCTTGATTAGTAGAGCAATTTTCGTGTTGGAATTTTAGGAAATCATGACCTGAGCAGAGAGAACGAGGAGAGGAAAGATTAGTGCATGGGGTGGGGTTCTGCAAAACCCTAGGGTTTCGTTTGGGACGATGGCTGTCCACCGTAGGATCGGTCCCCAGATTTTGACTTCGTCCCTTAATCCTATGGCCCAGATCGCTTGAGAAAACGGAGGGAAAAAATTCAAATGGAAACGCACCGTTTCACTTAAGCGGTGGTCCCTGGGCCTATCTCTTCTATTCGCACCCCACCCATGATCTGGCCCAAATAATTTCAACTGGGCGTTTTGCCATCTGAACCCCCCCTCCCCTTTAATAAATCATTTTATATTTTTGATTTCTTTAATATTTTTCTTGCATTTGTAAAATTCATATAAAATTGATAAATAACTCTTTTTTGTTCATTCTTTTTGCTATGTTTAGATAATCTTGTGTAGAAAAATATAAAAATAAAAATGGAATTTTATTTTTAATGTAGAATTTTTGGTGATATTTTCTTTAATATAGTGTATTTTCTTTCTTTTAGTTGATACCTTATTTTGCAAGAATTGTTTTAGGACTTTCCCTTAGATTTTTTTAACTCATTCTTTTTTGTGTGATTAGATGATGAATCATAGTTCCCCATAGGATTTATTCTAGATTTTTAGATTAGAATTTTGATTAGTTTAATTAGGGTATCCTAATTAGGGTTTAGATTGTGCATAAGTAAAGAATTCATTTTCTTTAAATAGTTTTGTCTTGATTTTTGGGTAGAGGCCTATGTGGATGTTATGGGTAGATGTTGTAGACCCTTGTGAATAATTGTTAGATTTTTCCCCCTTGGTTTAGTATTTTTAGGTATTTTCTGAAGTTGCCTATTGATTTTGTCTGTTCTGTGGTTATCTGTTCATCTCTGGGGTTTGTTTGGGGAATTTGTTGTGAGGCTTGTGTTGTCTTGAAGACCTTGTTGGAGAGCATGATGAAGTGAAGATTGTAGATCAAGACTCAGAGACCCAGAGCTTGGATTTGTTCCTTGTTTGTGAGGTTTGAGATCCTGAAGTTTGAAGGAAGTTCATGGTACTTTCCTGAGGAAGGCACTATGAATGATTTTCATTCTTTCTTCTCACCTCTTTCTTAAGTATCCAATGATGTTGGAGCCAACTTGTGAGTTTAATTTCTCCTGAGGAGGAATGTAAACTGATCACATGTTGTTGAGCCACATGGGATACAACTCCTAAGTGGAAGCCTCCTAGTACTTTCCTGAGGAAGGTCCTATGGGTCTATTCATTTAGTTCCATTAGTTTGTCTAGGATTTCTCAAGTATCCAATGATGTTGGAGCCAACTTGTGAGTTTAATTTCTCCTGAGGAGGAATGTAAACTGATCACAGTTGTTGAGCCACATAGGATACAACTCCTAAGTGGAAGCCTCCTAGTACTTTCCTGAGGAAGGTCATATGAGTCTGTTCACTTAGTTCCACTAGTTCAGATAGGATTTCCTAAATATCCAGTGATGTTGGAGCCTGCTTGTGAGTTTAATTTCTCCTGAGGAGGAATGTAAACTGATCACAGTGGTTGAGCCATATAGGGTATGACTCCTGAGTATACACCTCCTAGTGCTTTCCTGAGGAAGACACTATGAGTCTGCTTACTTAGCTCCCTTTCTTTGGTAAGCTTGTTCTGAAGCTTGAAGACTGGGATTGATTTCTTTTGGTTAGGTTTGCTTTAGGGCTTTGCTTAGATTTGATCAGGATTCTGTGTTAGGGTTAGGATTAGAGAGTAGATGGTTCTTTCTCTAGCATGCATGTTTTGTTTGCCTGATGGCACTTCATTCCCCTTATCTGTTATTGCTTGATAGCATGTTTATTTTCAGTGTGATTACTGTTATTTCATGACTGGCTTGAGGTCGAGACGAGCTTGTGGAGGCTGAAGCCCTACACACATTTCCTCCCTCACTTGCATTGCATGCATTTTACTGTTAAAGCTGATGCTTTTGTCTGTTTTGGTGTATCATTGACATGATCCCTTAGGACTCTCATTTCTTCTGATGAGGATTTGATGATAGACTTTTAGGTTGAAACCTATGCATGACAACATCTAGGAGTTCCCTGTTCAAACCTCAACCATAGGATGAATCCATGGCATGACAACAGTAGGACTTGATAGTCTCCCTCCTAGTTGGGCCTGTTCTCTTCTCATCTCGAAGCAGTTTAAAATACAGTAATCATGAATGATTTCTTTCGTACGTTACGAGCCTTAAGCTATCTGAGGTTGGATGTTTAGCATGGTACCCTTTGGGTGACATGCGACGCATTCACTCTCAGGTCATAGTCTCTAGTGCGATTGAGATCGCAAAGACACCATAAAAAACACTTCTTTTAGGAGATAACCCGTGGTTTCCCGAACTACGTTTGCTCTGATCTTTCATACCAGATGAAAGTACGTAGGCATAGGATGCGTTATCCTAGCGAGCAACCTTTCCCCCATAACCCGTAATCCTTCATAGGCCGAACTACGTTGACTCTGATTTCTCATTCTCTGATGAGAATACGTAGGCATAAAGTGTGACGCTTTGCCGAGTCATTTTTCTTTTCTTTTTCAGCCAGCCTTGATAGGTAGATAGATCATAACCAACCCGTCCAAGTAAGCAAACAAGCGAGGATCCCGTCGAGTACGACGGACGTGAGGGGTGCTAATACCTTCCCCTTGCGTAACCGACTCCCGAACCCAGACAATGGTTGCGATGACCTTGTCTTACCCTTTTTTCGTCAGGTTTTTCCGATCGTTTCCTTTCCCGCTCTGAGGGATAAATAACGAAAGGTGGTGACTCTTCTGTTATGCCGGCACCTTATTTTCGCGCAAGCGACAGCTGGCGACTCTGCTGGGGAATCTGCATAGCATCTAGGGACTTTTCCCATCCCTTATGCTGGGACCATTTCCCATCCCCTACGCGAGTCAATCCTATCGTTTGTGTGTTTGCTTGTTGGGTTGCGTTTATTTATCGCATTTTTACTTCCCGCATTTTATTTCCCGCATTTTATTTTCAGTTTGATATGATTATCTGTGCTGCTGTGGGAGAGGGATGTTACTGTGAGTGAGAAGCCGGACCTGGGCTTGAGTACACACCTAGATATAGTTGCGGAGAAGTAGTAGACGAACCTGTCTGCTGAGCAGGCACGGTTCCCTACGAAAATATGCGCTCAGACGAGATTCTTGCAGAGGTGCTCCTTTCCGGTCCTGAGGATCTGAGGGGAGTCCAGACGTGAGGATTGTCGACTCTGGGGACCGATCATTTGGAAGTCAGCTAAGAGAGGCCTCTTCATGACTTGATGATGCCACTCCTTCTGGGAATCGTATTGTCACTCATGAAAGTCTGTGACGCTGATGATCGCATAGGATGCCGTACCTTTGTCCATGGATTAGGTCCATACCTATGAGTGGGATTGGGATATTGCAGGAAACTTTGACCTCCAGACTACCTGGTTTTCTCGACAGTGAATCAGTTATGTTGGTATCACGGTTCTCGGTGGCAGATTTGACTGTTCTTGACAGAACAAGTTTGTTGATCAGAGGATCTTATCATCGGGTGTTTGTCTGTTCTTGATAGAGCAGGTTTCGATCAGGATATTGTTATCAGTGGTTTGTTCTGGATAGGGCAGACTTTGAGTGGGGTCTGAAGACTTCATCAACAGATATTCCTTGATATTGCACTCGGGATCCTTATTATCAGGCACTTATTCTTGTCAGAGCAGAATTTTGATCTCGATCCTATCAGATGGTTATTCTCAGCAGATCAGATCAGTGGTCCTACACCGGGGTTTCCTTCTCATCAGTGACTGTTGAGACCGAATCTCCACAGCAGCCACCTGGATATATTGTTGCATACCTGCATTTTGCATTAGCTTGCATAATCATTCGCATTCCATTGGCGTGTGTCTGTGACAGGTACCGTTTCCCCGATCCAGGATCTCTCGCCTCTTATTGTGTTACTGCAGCCTTTCTCAGGAAGACTGATGCGTACGAGTTCTCGGTCCTTGATGTGTCGAATCTGACTATTGCTATGTGAGGTTACTATTTCCATGATTGGGCCCAGATTCCTCTCCTTATTATTGTCAGCAGGTGCCAGGACCGGGGGAAATCTCTCAAGCACGCAGACACACGCATGCATCCGCATAAAGCATTGTTACATGACATACATTCTGTTGCCTTTCCTAACCTTTAATGTTGACAGGTTTTTCAGGTACTCAGGTTCCGAGCTGCTTTCGATCTCCAGGATTGATCAAAGACTCATCCACCGCTACTCAACTCGCGCCAATCAGACAAGGATAATGGACCAGGTACAGTCAGATGTTCAGGAGCTTCGTGAACGGATGGATCGTTTTATGGAGTTGATGCAAGTAGTTGCGAATGGGCAAGACCAGCTTCGTACTTTGGTTCAACCTCTCATCTCCAGGGTTGACAGTAATGGAATACTCCACGGCGGGGCCGTACCCACTTCTCCTCCAGGGGATACTCCACAAAACGTTGTTCCTGCTGCCGGGGGAAACGGCAGTGCTAACGGCAATCTGATGACCAATCTCGGACTCAATGCGGCAGGCGCCGGCAATGGTAGTTTGGGAGCCAATGTTAACATAGGGCCGGTCAACGGCAATGTTGGTACAGGAAATCTGGTGGTGCCTCAACCGTGGCTGGAGGACCATCAGGATGACATATTCTCTCAAAGAGGTGTAGAGGCAGAGTTGACTGCTGAAGCTCGACTCAGGTTCAAGGCGCTGGAAGACAAGATGAGAGACATAGAAAATCAGAACACATTGGGCGTTGACATGTCCAAGCTCGGGTTGATTGCTGACTTTAAAGTACCTCACAAGTTCAAGGTGCCTACCTTTGAGAAGTATAAGGGTACTACTTGCCCCCGGGTCCACCTCCGATCTTATTATAGAAAGATGTCTGCTTATTCTGACGATGAGAAGCTGCTGATGCACTTCTTTCAGGATAGTCTTTCTGGTCCATCGCTCGAATGGTATATGGGTTTGGAGCCCGCTACTGTGCGCACCTGGAAAGACCTTGCAGAAGCGTTTGTTCTCCACTATCAATACAATAGCGACTTGGCTCCCAACCGAGTTCAGCTTCAGAATCTCTCGCAGCGGAACAATGAAAGCTTCAAAGAGTACACCCAGCGGTGGCGTGAATTGGCTGCTCGGGTTCAACCACCGATGGTTGAGCGTGAGTTGGTGCAAATGTTCGTGGCTACCCTTCCCGGAATCTATTATGAAAAGCTGGTCAGTGGCATGTCTGGAACATTCTCGGCTCTTATCACTCTGGGCGAGCATGTTGAGAACGGTATAAAGATCAGAAAAATTCAGGGCGAATCATCCTCAGTTGGGGGAGGTAGCAAGAAACCCTATACTGGCAAGCGTCGAGAGGGAGATGCCAGTGCTGTCACTAATGCTAGGAGAAAGGGCAAGGGCCCTCAGCCTCAGATCGCTAGCATAAATATCCCAGCTGCCCCACCGCAGCCGCAACCGCAGCAACCTCAGCAGCAGAATAATCAGGGGTACAAAAGATATCAGAATCGGGGTCCCCTGGCAAGCCGTCATCTTGAAACTCCACCTATGTCGTATGCACAACTTTTGCAAACGTTGCTTCAGCTCCAATTGGTTCACAAGAGGACAATGGCTCCCTTAACAGGGGCACCACCACCGGGGTATGATGCCAATGCTACTTGTGAATTCCATACTGGGGCACCAGGCCATACGATTGAGAATTGTAAAGCTTTTAAGCACAAAGTCCAGGACTTGGTGGACGCCAAGGTCATCAACTTTTATGACAACGTGCCCAACGTCACCAAAAATCCAATGCCTCATCATAAGGGGGGTGGAGTAAATGCTGTTATCACTGAGGAGAGTTTAGACTTGCTGACTGATGTCAAAGATTTGAAGACGCCGCTGAGTTTTGTCAAGGCTAAGTTGCTGAAGAAGGGCTTCTTTCCTGGATGTGGAGAATTATGTATGGCTTGTGCTACACTTCCTGATGGGTGTGAGCAGCTGATCGAAGGTATCCAAAGTCTGATGTCCGAGGGTATTTTGCAATTCAGCCGGAGCGTTGAGAGTGCATCAGGGGAAGTCGTACTGAAGCAGGCAGACGAAGTTGCTACCATCACTATTCCTCGTCACCCTATCACTATTTCTGCGCCCCGTCCGCCTACTATCACCATCACCAGGGCCGGACCAATCCCATTCGAGAGTACCAATGCTGTTCCATGGCATTATGGCGCTGAAGTTTATTGTAATGGTCAGAAGATAGAGCTAGAGCCATTCGGATCAACTATGCAGAATCTTACCGAGGTCAGTGGTATCACTAGAAGCGGAAGAGTGTTCGCACCAGCAGAGGTTGCAGCAGAGAAAGTGGTCCGGGCTGACGCTGTGGATAAGGGTAAAGGTAAAGCTGTTGAAGAGGTCCCTGCAGGGGCAGAAAAAGACTTGCTGGTTAAAGATGCTGAAGAGTTCATGCGACTAATCAAGAAGAGTGACTACAAAATTGTAGATCATCTTCGTCAGACTCCGTCAAAGATCTCGATTCTTAACTTGTTGCTGTGTTCTGAAGCGCACCGCAACGCGTTACTAAAGGTGTTGAATGCTGCATACGTGCCACAGGAGATATCAGTAAATCAACTCGAGGAAGTGGTAGCCCATGTCAATGCTGGTAATGGACTGGGGTTTACAGATCTGGAGCTGACTCCTAAGGGAAGAGATCACAACAACGCCTTGCACGTCTCAATAGAGTGCCGAGGCACGATGATGTCACATGTCCTAGTGGATACGGGTTCCTCGCTTAACGTGCTTCCGAAAAAAGCACTAATGAAGTTGGATACCCGTGGACTGCTGTGCACGCCCAGTGATCTGGTCGTAAAAGCCTTTGATGGGACCAAGCGCCACGTCTTCGGAGAATTGACCCTGCCAATTCAAGTTGGTCTAGAGACGTTTAATACGGTTTTCTATATCATGGATATCATGCCCGCCTACAGTTGCCTCTTAGGTCGGCCATGGATCCATTCCGCTGGTGCCGTGACGTCCACGCTGCATCAGAAGCTTAAATATGCTGTTGGGGGCAGCATAGTGATCGTCTGTGGTGAAGAGGACATCATGGTAAGCCACCTGTCGTCCTTTAAATACGTTGAAATGGATGGTGAGATCCATGAGACTCTTTGCCAAGCATTTGAAACCGTTAAGGTGAAGGAGGTAGCTCCTGTCGTCGCAGAGAAGCAGGAGATGAATCTATCCTCGTTTAAGGAAGCACGGGCCGTTGTCGAAGCCGGTTCCACCTCAGGCTGGGGGCATGTCTTGGATATACCAATCAAACAGGATAAGTTTGGATTGGGGTATTCTCCTGGAGCTGAAGCTTCATCTTCTTCTGGCAGCTCGTCTCGTGGGACAGGGCCGATCCTATTCACCAAGGGGGGAGTAATTTTCGAGAGCATCAACGCTGCGTCGGAGGACAGCAGAGACAGTGATTGCGATCTTGACGCCTGGATTCAACCGAGCAAGCCGGGCGAGCACCTCCACAACTGGACCATCAAGGAGATTATCAAGCTGACAAGTGAAGAGTAATGATTTGCTTTTTACAATCTTTGTACAACCCTATGTCCTGCCCGGGGCATAGTGGTTTTACTGTCAGGGCCTTGTTGGATTATGTGCATGCATTTTGTTAATAAATAAAAGGCGTTTTCTTCGTAATCAAATATTGTGTTCTCTGTTATTCCTCTTTTATGTTTATTTCGAAAAACAGCAAAATGGCAACGAGGTTCGTGCTAACCTGCATATTCTTGCTTTAAACTTAACCCTTGTTATTGCAGGATCCACGTAACAGACGACATCGACTCTGGACCCTCTACGGCTCACTACGACTTTGATTGCCCGATCTATCAAGCCGAGGATGAGATTAATGAAGACGAGGACCTTCCGGAAGAGTTGGCCTGCTTGTTGAGACAAGAGGAGAAGGTTATTCTGCCTCACGAAGAGGATATTGAGATCATAAATCTGGGTTCTGAGGAGCTCGTCAGAAATGTCAGAGTAGGGGCTGCGCTGCAGAATAATGTCAAGCATAGACTGGTCGAGATGCTTCGAGAGTATAGTGACGTCTTTGCTTGGTCATACGAAGATATGCCCGGACTCGACACAGATATCGTGGTTCATCGCTTGCCGTTGCGAGAAGATTGCCCTCCAGTCAAGCAGAAGCTTAGGAGGACGAGACCAGACATGGCTGTGAAAATCAAGGAAGAAGTCCAGAAGCAGTTGGACGCGGGATTTCTAGCCGTTACCACTTACCCTCCGTGGGTCGCCAACATAGTGCCCGTACCGAAGAAGGACGGTAAGGTACGTATGTGCGTCGATTATCGGGATTTGAATAGGGCGAGCCCTAAGGATGATTTCCCGTTGCCTCATATCGATGTGTTGGTCGACAATACAGCCCAGTTTTCCGTGTTTTCGTTCATGGATGGCTTCTCCGGTTACAATCAGATCAAGATGGCACCGGAGGACATGGAGAAAACGACGTTCATCACCCTCTGGGGAACATTCTGCTACAAGGTAATGCCCTTCGGTCTGAAGAACGCAGGGGCCACTTACCAGCGAGCAATGGTAACTTTGTTTCATGATATGATTCATCATGAGATCGAGGTCTATGTTGATGACATGATTGCAAAGTCCCAAACGGAGGAAGAGCATCTGGTCAATTTGTTGAAGCTGTTTGAAAGGCTTAGGAAGTTCAGGCTGAGGCTGAATCCTAACAAGTGCACTTTCGAAGTGCGGTCCGGAAAGTTATTGGGGTTTATCGTTAGTGAACGGGGTATTGAAGTTGATCCTGCGAAAATAAAAGCTATCCAAGAAATGCCAGCGCCGAAAACAGAAAAAGAAGTTCGTGGTTTCCTGGGCCGAATAAACTACATTGCAAGGTTTATCTCTCAGCTCACGGCCACTTGTGAACCGATGTTCAAGCTGTTAAAGAAAAATCAGGCGATTACTTGGAATGAGGATTGCCAGAAGGCATTCGACAAAATAAAGCAGTATCTTCAAGAACCTCCAATCTTGATACCCCCAGTGGCGGGACGGCCATTAATCATGTACCTGACGGTTCTGGAGAATAGTATGGGGTGTGTTCTCGGTCAGCACGACGAGACGGGCAGAAAAGAGCATGCCATTTATTATTTGAGTAAAAAGTTCACTGAGTGTGAATCTCGATACTCGATGCTGGAGAAGACGTGTTGTGCATTAGCTTGGGCTGACAAACGTCTACGACAGTATATGCTCAACCACACCACTATGCTAATTTCGAAGATGGATCCGATCAAGTAAATCTTCGAGAAGCAGGCTCTTTCGGGCAGGATTGCCAGATGGCAGATGGTGTTAACAGAATATGACATTCAATACGTCTCTCAGAAAGCCATTAAGGGAAGCGTATTGTCTGACTACCTTGCCGAACAGCCAATCGAAGACTACCAGCCGATGAAGTTCGAATTCCCTGACGAGGATATTATGTTTCTCAAGGCGAAGGATTGTGATGAGCCATTGCCCGATGAGGGGCCAGATAGGAAGTCTCAGTGGAAGTTGATATTCGATGGAGCAGTTAATTCCTACGGAAGTGGTATCGGGGCTATCATCACGACTCCTCACGGATCCCACATCCCGTTTACAGCGAGACTGACGTTCTCAGTTACCAACAATGAAGCCGAGTATGAAGCATGTATTATGGGTCTAGAAGAGGCAATTGATTTGAGAATCAAGAATCTAGACATATATGGTGACTCAGCGCTTGTGATCAATCAGATTAAAGGGGAGTGGGAAACTCGTCAAGCGAATCTAGTGCCGTACATGAATTATGCCAGGAGGCTGCTTCCGTTCTTCGACCGAGTAGAACTTCATCATGTACCCCGGGCTGAAAATCAGATGGCTGATGCCTTAGCCACGCTGGCTTCAATGTATAAGGTCAATTATTGGAATGAGGCTCCAAGAATTGTACTTTCGCGTCTTGATAGACCAGCGTTTGTGTTCGCAATCGAGGATGCCAACGACGGCAAGCCATGGTTCCACGACATCCAGACCTTCCTTATGACTAAGGAGTATCCTGCAGGAGCGTCAACCCAGGATAAGAAGACTCTAAGGAGGCTATCTGGAAACTTTTATCTCAATCTGATGGAGTGCTGTATAAGAGAAACCACGATCTCGTGCTACTCAGATGTGTAGATGAAAAAGAGGCAGATATGCTAATGGAAGAAGTCCATGAGGGCACATTTGGTACGCACGCCGGCGGGCATGCCATGACGAGAAAGATCCTGAGAGCAGGATATTACTGGCTGACTATGGAGTCGGATTGCTTCAGATTCGCGAAGAAATGTCACAAATGCCAGATTTACGCTGATAAAGTTCATGTGTCGCCGTGCCCATTGAATGTCATGTCCTCCCCTTGGCCGTTCTCCATGTGGGGCATCGACATGATAGGCAAGATCGAGCCCACCGCGTCCAATGGTCATCGTTTCATTCTGGTAGCTATCGACTACTTCACCAAATGGGTGGAGGCAGCCTCGTACGCTAATGTGACCAAGCAGGTGGTAGCTAAGTTCATAAAGAGGGACATCATCTGTCGCTATGGAATTCCCGAGCGGATCATTACTGATAATGGTTCGAATTTGAATAACAAGATGATGAAGGAGTTGTGCCAGAGCTTCAAGATTGAACACCACAACTCATCTCCCTACCGGCCGAAGATGAATGGCGTTGTTGAAGCGGCCAACAAGAACATCAAGAGGATTGTTCAGAAGATGGTTGTGACGTACAAAGATTGGCACGAGATGCTGTCGTTTGCCTTGCACGGTTATCGTACTACGGTGCGTACGTCGACCGGGGCAACTCCTTTCTCCTTGGTGTACGGTATGGAAGCTGTCCTACCGTTAGAAGTGGAGATTCCCTCTTTACGAGTTTTGGTTGATGTGAAACTCGACGAGGCAGAATGGATTACGAATCGCCTGAACCAACTCAGCCTGATGGACGAGAAGAGGTTAGCATCGATTGCATTTGGTCGCCTGTACCAAAGCCGAATGAAGAAAGCTTATGATAAGAAGGTGCGTCCTAGAAGCTTTCAGACGGGTGATCTCGTCCTGAAGAAGATTCTTCCGCCACACTCCGATCACCGGGGCAAGTGGACTCCGAATTACGAAGGGCCGTATGTCGTCAGCAAGGTCTTCTCAGGAGGAGCTTTGTTGTTATCCACGATGGATGGTGAAGATTTTGCATCCCCGGTGAACGCGGACGCAGTTAAAAAATACTTTGCTTGAAAGAGACCCGCTGGACAAAAAAAAGAAAGAGTCCAGGAAAAAAAGGGGCATCCCGGCGAACCAAAAACAGAATAAAAGGTTCGGGCAAAAATTAGGGATATATTGAAAAATGTACACCCGCGAAGTCGAAAACCTACACTGGGCGGCTTCGGCAAAAAGGGGTATCCCGGTGAACTGAAAACCCGTAAAGGGCGGTTCACGCAAAAGTTAGGGATTTGAATAAGCAAATGACTGCGTTCCGCGTGTGGACTTTCATTGTTTAGTGGTTTGGAGGACCTGAGGGCCGTTTATCTGAATCAATCTCTTCCGAAGCTGAAGCGTCGGAGAAGTATCGAAGTCGAGTGGGTCTTAGAGGGATCAACTCATGGTGTTCGTCTACGCCTCGATTGCCGACATTTGTATATACTGATGTATATTTATGTTTTCTTTTTGCGCGGCTTCCTCATTCCAGGAGCTTGCCTCTGTTGTAAAACATTTTTGCCCGTTCAGGGGTTCATCATCAATAAAATGCACATTATTCAGCAATTCCGCTTGCCTGTTTAGCATTTGTCTGTTTTTGTTTGCGAATGAAAACGCCGATGTTTTTTTGATAAAATGCGCATACATAAACTTGCGAGCCTAGGCCCATTGATTGTTGAAACAATTGATTAACTGAATATTGTCACGAGATAATAACCTAGGATAGGACCCTTTGAGGAGGGAATCTTGTCTTGTTTGTTTGTGTTGTTGCAGGTGTGGCACCTTGCCAGAAGATGTGTCGTGCGTATCCCCGAAGCAGGATGAGTCCTCCTTCCCCAGCAGAGTTCAGTAGTCTCTCCTCCGCAGAATCTGAACGCAAATAGTGAGCATTGATATGTCCCCCAGGTAGAGAGGATTCTCTTCCCCAAGCAGATGCATCCTGACGGAACGTCACCTCATCAGCTGAGTCGAGGGCTGAAGCTCATGTCCCCAGCACCGGGTCACAAGTGCAGATTTCAGAGAAGCGTTCGGGTGCCGAAGCTCGTGTTTTCCCCAATAAAGTCACCGAAGCAGGTGTCTCCCCCGCGTCGGGTCACAAGTGCAGGTTTCGCAGGAGGCTGTTCGTACGCCGAAGGATGCAGTAACTGATGGTGCCAGACTAAAGTCTCCAGCGGAATTGAGATCCCCCACCAGAGCCGTATTCGCTCCTGAAGTTGGATGATTCCCTCTTCCCCAGTAGAGTATTGGTACAGCTGATGTTGTATTCCCCTGCATAGTCGTACTCTCTTCCCCGAAGTCAGATGATTCTTTCTTCCCCAGCAGAATTGAAATTCCGCGTCAGAGTCGTACTCTCCAGTGAAGTAGAATGATTTCCCTCCCCGGCTGAGTCCGCAGAAAAGCAGAATCCTTGGAAGTTGATCAGATCATGATCGATTTTCCCCAACAGAGCGTGGGGCAGCTAATGCTGTATTTCCCCAGAGTCGCACTCTCCCCAATGAAGCAGAATGACTTCTCCTTCCTCAGCCGAGTTTGCAGATGTCCAAGAAAGCCGAGTCCTTGGAAGTTGATCAGATCATGATTGGTTTTTCCCAGTGGAGTGTGAAGCAGCTGAAGTTGTTTTCCCACAGAGTTGTTATCCCCAGAAGAGTAGCCATGACGGCTACGCAGTTTATTCTCACGATCGATATCAGCAGGTCCAAGTTCTCGTAGAGCTTCGTTCCCCTGCAGCAGTCAGCTGAAGTTGTTTGCCCTACAACAGTCAACCGGAAGATCAATTCCCCAGACGGAGGCCGATTGATATTGGCATGTCCACGTTCTCCTCATCAGGATGATTCCCCTACCTGAGTTCTTGGCTCCTTGACAAAAGGATTTCCCCCTTCGGCATTTACTTTGCTGACGGGATCGCATCATTGTGCATGACCGCATAGCATTTAACACTGCATAGCATTTAACACTGCATAGCATTTAACGCTGCATAGCATTGCGCATGATTGCACGACATTTAGCATAAACGTATATCATTCCCACCGTGTGGGGCATAGCGCAGAAGCATATGCACCATAAGCATGATCTAGGTCATTATCATTCTTGTCTTCCAGGTGTGCGACCAAAAGACCGGTTGCTCAGGACGATTCTTGATATTCTCCCCAGCAAGGTCGCTTTTGAGATGATTCTTAAAGACCCCGGTGTAATCCCCACGGTCGCTCGCTCAAGATGATTTTTGAGATCCCCAGCGAAGTTTTCAGTTCAAAACGACCCTTGAACTCCTCAGCAGGGCCGTTTGCTTAAGATGATTCCTAAGACCTCAGTACAGCTTCCCGAGTTGTTCGCCTAGTATGATGCTTGAGTTCCCCAATAGCGTCCCCAGCAAGAGTTGCCCAGGAAGATTCCTGGAATACCCAACAGAATGTTTGCTCCAGAAAGGTTATCAGTTCAGGACGATTCTTGAAGATGCCCGACGGACCTGTTTGCTCAAGATGATTCTTGAAGTCCTCAGCAGCGTGATATGTCTGCTCCAACAATGATGTCTAATCTGAAGATGGATTTCGTAAGCGCCGGAAGGCGATATCAGAAGGTTCTTGTGAGTTCAGATTTCCGTGTTGATGAATCAACGGGTGGCTGAAGACAAGGTTCCAGAGTTTGTAGATATAACAGAGTGATTCGTGTGGGTCTGAAGACCAAGTCAGTTATCCTGAGGTGATGATTGATTGCGATCAAGTGAATGATATTTCTTCTGACTGAAGTCGCAGATGTTTCTCCAGCGGTGATGTTGGGTATTTTGATTATCCGACGGCGATGTCAGATTTAGTTCTCCAGCGGTGATGCGGGGTGTTTCGATTGTCCGACGGTGATGTCAGATTTAGTTCTCCAGCGGTGATGCGGGGTGTTTCGATTGTCCGACGGTGATGTCAGATTTAGTTCTCCAGCGGTGATGCGGGGTATTTCGATTGTCCGACGGTGATGTTAGATTTAGTTCTCCAGCGGTGATGCGGGGTGTTTCGATTGTCCGACGGTGATGTCAGATTTAGTTCTCCAGCGGTGATGCGGGGTGTTTTCGATTGTCCGACGGTGATGTCAGATTTAGTTCTCCAGCGGTGATGCGGGGTATTTCGATTGTCCGACGGTGATGTCAGATTTAGTTCTCCAGCGGTGATGCGGGGTATTTCGATTGTCCGACGGTGATGTCAGATTTAGTTCTCCAGCGGTGATGCGGGGTATTTCGATTGTCCGACGGTGATGTCAGATTTAGTTCTCCAGCGGTGAGGTTAGGGTATTTCGATTGTCCGACGGTGATGTCAGATTTAGTTCTCCAGCGGTGATGCGGGGTATTTCGATTGTCCGACGGTGATGTCAGATTTAGTTCTCCAGCGGTGAGGTTAGGGTATTTCGATTGTCCGACGGTGATGTCAGATTTAGTTCTCCAGCGGTGAGGTTAGGGTATTTTGATTGTCCAACGGCGATGTCAGATTTAGTTCTCCAGCGGTGAGGTTGGGTATTTTGGTTGATTGACGGTGATGTCAGAGTTAGTTCTCCGGCGGTGATGTTGGATGTTTGTTTCCCCGAGTTATGGTTGTTCCTGACGGTGATGTCAGGTGGTTTAGTCTCCCAGCAGCGATGTTGGGTGTTCCTCAGAATTTTGTCTGCTTCTGACGGTGATGTCAGATGGTTCAGTCTTCCAGCGGCGATGTTGGGTGTTTTGGTTGTTTGAAGACAATATCAGAAGAAGTTAATGTGGATGACTGACGGCGATGTCAGATCGATATTTCTCCAGCTAGTTGCCGTGCGGCTAGTAGTGCAGTATTCAAAGATTTGTTCCCCGCAGAGTACCGTGTGCTCGTGCAGTTGGCAAATTTTCGGGTTTACCGGTATTCAATCGTCTCGCACCTTGATTGGGTGAGAGTCGTTCGCTTCTCACCCAGTCAGGTTCAAGCCGTTTGAATAGGGGCAGCTGTTGCACCCCAAAATTTGACCAACAATTATTTATTCATTGAGTGTTTGAAAGTTGATACCTTCATCAGACAGTTCAAGAGATCCTCATAGGAATTGGTTGAAACCAGGGTTGTGTGCTTCATAGCTTGAGAGTTGTGGGGGCTCCTCAGATGATTCTGAGACTTTGAGAATGAACTTGATGCTTTGAGAAAGCCTATGAGATGTCTTGATAGCCATCATGAAGCCCAGAAAGGTCATTATGCAAGGATTCAGAAGATTTAACCATGAATGGTAGAATTAGGGTTTTGACTGGGTCAACCCTAAATCAGCTGAAGATTTGGAGAAGGTTGAGACTTAATACAAGGGCCATGAGATCATGGAATGGTACATAGAGGTGTTATAAATATGATTCCTAGATCAATTCATCATGATTGAGGAGTTTGAGAAGTTTCAAGTCAGGGTTTCCAAGGATTGTCAGTGAAAAACCCTAATTTGATCCCTATCTTCCAGGCAGTTTTAGCTCTAGATGTGATTGATATCTCATCTTCCCCATAACATGAATGTTGTAGAGCTTGTTCTTAGATTTAATTTGAGTGGTGGAAGTCCTTGATAGGAGTTGCAGAGCTCAAGTTAGGGTTTTGACAAATTACAGGTCAGCTGAGGTGTGTGAATCTGGGTCCTTGAAAGTCACCCAACTTGCAGACAACTTTTTCCCTAGTAGGATGATTCCTATGATCTCTTGGTCAACATGAATGTTGGAGGGCATCTTCTTAGCTTTAATTTGAGTGGTAGAAGTCCTTGATAGGATTTGTAGAACTCAACTTATGGTTTGAACAAGACAGGGGTATTTTGGTCATTTGTCAGTTATAGGTCATTTTTAAGCAAAGGCCATATCTCCTATTTCCAAGCCTCAAATGAAAAAACTCAAAACATGAAAGTTGTTCAAAATGTGATTTTAAGTCTAGAAAGAAGGTCATGAATTGTTGGAAAAGCTCATAGCATGGATTTGCATGATTGGTCAAAAATGAACTAAAAATGGCTTATAAGTTTGAAAAGTTGAATTTGAAAATTGGTTTGGAAGATCCACAAATCCAAAATAGGTCATCCAATATATCATTTTGATTGGAAACATCATTTTGAGAACATTGGTTTAGATAGAATTTTGATTTGAAGCTTTAAAATGGGTGATGCTTTGAAAACTTGTTACTTGAAAAAGAAGGCAACTTTGAAATAGCTTGCACAAGTGAAAGAAAGGGCTGATTTTCATTCATTCCTTCTCAATATCTCACATAAGGAGAATTTGACACAAGAATAAGGACTTGGTACATGAGATATGGATCATTCAAAATACCATCACATGATACTTTCCACACTTTTCTAGCACCTTCTAGATGTTTCTAGTAACTTCCATCTACCATTATAAGAAGAGTGATCTTCATAGTGTTCAGGGTTGGTGAAAACTTGGTGAATTGAGCAGAGAGGAGAGAGATTCGAGCTAGGGTTTCAAGGTGCTCCATTATTGCATTTCAAGATCAAAGTCATTGTTGCAAGCTTCCTCATCCAAGAACTGTGCAAACAGAAAGTTATTCTTCATTGGAGGATCATTGTGGAGAAGAATCAAGCTTGGAATCGTGCCCTAGCATCACCTATCATCATCACTTGACAGGTTCTTCCTCTTCCCTCTTTCACCTTAATTATGCATAGATGGATCATGTTTTAGGTATAGAATTGTTAGGCTAGACTAGGTGATGAAATTCTGAGAGTTAGAGCCCGATCCATGGAGTTCCATAACAGAGCCAAGAATCTTTAATCTCCAAGAATTGACTGGTTTGTTAGTTTTAGTTGTCAAGAATTGGTTTAGAATAGTTAGGGAGATGTGTAGAGTAACTGTATGACCATTAGATTCAAGGTTAATGAAAGTCATCATCAGGTGAATATGTTTGAACCACAACCTTGCAGGCTTCGGTTAGGATGATCTAGAGAGAATTAAGAAAAAGTATGCGTGCAGTCTTGTTCCTCTTGATTAGTAGAGCAATTTTCGTGTTGGAATTTTAGGAAATCATGACCTGAGCAGAGAGAACGAGGAGAGGAAAGATTAGTGCATGGGGTGGGGTTCTGCAAAACCCTAGGGTTTCGTTTGGGACGATGGCTGTCCACCGTAGGATCGGTCCCCAGATTTTGACTTCGTCCCTTAATCCTATGGCCCAGATCGCTTGAGAAAACGGAGGGAAAAAATTCAAATGGAAACGCACCGTTTCACTTAAGCGGTGGTCCCTGGGCCTATCTCTTCTATTCGCACCCCACCCATGATCTGGCCCAAATAATTTCAACTGGGCGTTTTGCCATCTGAACCCCCCCTCCCCTTTAATAAATCATTTTATATTTTTGATTTCTTTAATATTTTTCTTGCATTTGTAAAATTCATATAAAATTGATAAATAACTCTTTTTTGTTCATTCTTTTTGCTATGTTTAGATAATCTTGTGTAGAAAAATATAAAAATAAAAATGGAATTTTATTTTTAATGTAGAATTTTTGGTGATATTTTCTTTAATATAGTGTATTTTCTTTCTTTTAGTTGATACCTTATTTTGCAAGAATTGTTTTAGGACTTTCCCTTAGATTTTTTTAACTCATTCTTTTTTGTGTGATTAGATGATGAATCATAGTTCCCCATAGGATTTATTCTAGATTTTTAGATTAGAATTTTGATTAGTTTAATTAGGGTATCCTAATTAGGGTTTAGATTGTGCATAAGTAAAGAATTCATTTTCTTTAAATAGTTTTGTCTTGATTTTTGGGTAGAGGCCTATGTGGATGTTATGGGTAGATGTTGTAGACCCTTGTGAATAATTGTTAGATTTTTCCCCCTTGGTTTAGTATTTTTAGGTATTTTCTGAAGTTGCCTATTGATTTTGTCTGTTCTGTGGTTATCTGTTCATCTCTGGGGTTTGTTTGGGGAATTTGTTGTGAGGCTTGTGTTGTCTTGAAGACCTTGTTGGAGAGCATGATGAAGTGAAGATTGTAGATCAAGACTCAGAGACCCAGAGCTTGGATTTGTTCCTTGTTTGTGAGGTTTGAGATCCTGAAGTTTGAAGGAAGTTCATGGTACTTTCCTGAGGAAGGCACTATGAATGATTTTCATTCTTTCTTCTCACCTCTTTCTTAAGTATCCAATGATGTTGGAGCCAACTTGTGAGTTTAATTTCTCCTGAGGAGGAATGTAAACTGATCACATGTTGTTGAGCCACATGGGATACAACTCCTAAGTGGAAGCCTCCTAGTACTTTCCTGAGGAAGGTCCTATGGGTCTATTCATTTAGTTCCATTAGTTTGTCTAGGATTTCTCAAGTATCCAATGATGTTGGAGCCAACTTGTGAGTTTAATTTCTCCTGAGGAGGAATGTAAACTGATCACAGTTGTTGAGCCACATAGGATACAACTCCTAAGTGGAAGCCTCCTAGTACTTTCCTGAGGAAGGTCCTATGAGTCTGTTCACTTAGTTCCACTAGTTCAGATAGGATTTCCTAAATATCCAGTGATGTTGGAGCCTGCTTGTGAGTTTAATTTCTCCTGAGGAGGAATGTAAACTGATCACAGTGGTTGAGCCATATAGGGTATGACTCCTGAGTATACACCTCCTAGTGCTTTCCTGAGGAAGACACTATGAGTCTGCTTACTTAGCTCCCTTTCTTTGGTAAGCTTGTTCTGAAGCTTGAAGACTGGGATTGATTTCTTTTGGTTAGGTTTGCTTTAGGGCTTTGCTTAGATTTGATCAGGATTCTGTGTTAGGGTTAGGATTAGAGAGTAGATGGTTCTTTCTCTAGCATGCATGTTTTGTTTGCCTGATGGCACTTCATTCCCCTTATCTGTTATTGCTTGATAGCATGTTTATTTTCAGTGTGATTACTGTTATTTCATGACTGGCTTGAGGTCGAGACGAGCTTGTGGAGGCTGAAGCCCTACACACATTTCCTCCCTCACTTGCATTGCATGCATTTTACTGTTAAAGCTGATGCTTTTGTCTGTTTTGGTGTATCATTGACATGATCCCTTAGGACTCTCATTTCTTCTGATGAGGATTTGATGATAGACTTTTAGGTTGAAACCTATGCATGACAACATCTAGGAGTTCCCTGTTCAAACCTCAACCATAGGATGAATCCATGGCATGACAACAGTAGGACTTGATAGTCTCCCTCCTAGTTGGGCCTGTTCTCTTCTCATCTCGAAGCAGTTTAAAATACAGTAATCATGAATGATTTCTTTCGTACGTTACGAGCCTTAAGCTATCTGAGGTTGGATGTTTAGCATGGTACCCTTTGGGTGACATGCGACGCATTCACTCTCAGGTCATAGTCTCTAGTGCGATTGAGATCGCAAAGACACCATAAAAAACACTTCTTTTAGGAGATAACCCGTGGTTTCCCGAACTACATTTGCTCTGATCTTTCATACCAGATGAAAGTACGTAGGCATAGGATGCGATATCCTAGCGAGCAACCTTTCCCCCATAACCCGTAATCCTTCGTAGGCCGAACTACGTTGACTCTGATTTCTCATTCTCTGATGAGAATACGTAGGCATAAAGTGCGACGCTTTGCCGAGTCATTTTTCTTTTCTTTTTCAGCCAGCCTTGATAGGTAGATAGATCATAACCAACCCGTGCAAGTAAGCAAACAAGCGAGGATCCCGTCGAGTACGACGGACGTGAGGGGTGCTAATACCTTCCCCTTGCGTAACCGACTCCCGAACCCAGACAATGGTTGCGATGACCTTGTCTTACCCTTTTTTCGTCAGGTTTTTCCGATCGTTTCCTTTCCCGCTCTGAGGGATAAATAACGAAAGGTGGCGACTCTTCTGTTATGCCGGCACCTTATTTTCGCGCAAGCGACACTTAGGCATACAAACAGTCAGATAATCGCACGTTCACACATAGCATTTAATGAAAAAGAATAAAAATCATTTCAAGCATTTATTGATTCTGACAAATTGGGGGGAAAATCAAGATTTTCACTATTCAAACTTCACCTCAAACGTCTCTTCAGTAGTGTACACGCCACCTTTGCAGATTCAGAGTAACACGTGTTTGCTTGCATGTGCTTCTGAATTCTCTTGAGAAATGAAACGTTAACCAACGTTCAGATCCTCTGAGTATTGTTAGTTCAGAGTTTCACACAAAAATAATTAAAGTAAATGAATAAGTAATCAAAAGAAATACTTCAGAGCATTAAACATTTTTGCATCTGTAAAATTTGCTTCTGACAAATATTATTCTGGACAAAAATCCATACCAATATTTTTCAGAATAAATTTGAATCTATCTTCAACAAGGGGTTTTGTGAAAATATCTTCCCATTGATGATCTGTATCAACAAAGGCTAAATTTATAATTCCCTTCTGAACATAGTCTCTGATGAAATGATGCTTAATTTCTATATGTTTTGCCTTAGAGTGTAAAATGGGGTTTTTAGACAAACATATAGCAGAAGTATTATCACAGAATATAGAAATGTTACTTTCAAATATCTGATAGTCTTCTAGCTGACTTTTCATCCAGAGCATCTGCGTGCTACATCCAGCAGCAGCAATATATTCTGCCTCTGTGGTTGATAGTGCAATTGTGGGTTGCTTCTTGCTGTACCAAGAGATTAGATTTCTTCCTAGAAATTGACAACTTCCAGAAGTACTTTTCCTTTCCACTCTGTCTCCAGCGTAGTCAGCATCACAGAATCCAACTAATTTGAAATCATCAGATTTTCTGTAACACAAACCCACATTAGAAGTACCTTTCAGATACCTTAGAATCCTCTTGACAGCTGTCAAGTGTGATTCTCTAGGATCTGATTGGAATCTAGCACACAAGCATACACTAAACAATATGTCAGGTCTATAAGCAGTTAAGTAAAGAAGAGATCCTATCATACCTCTGTAGAGTTTCTGATCTACTTTCTTACTTACCTCTTCCTTGCCTAGTGAACTGGTTGGATGCATGGGAGTCTTTGCCAGCTTACTATCAGTCATGTTAAATTTCTTCAGAAGTTCTTTAACACATTTGGTTTGATGTATGTAAGTGCACTCTAGAGTTTGGTTGACTTGAATTCCCAGAAAGAATCTCAATTCTCCCATCATGCTCATTTCAAATTATGCGTGCATACATTGAGCAAACTCCTTTCCCAGCATAGTATTGGTAGATCCAAATATGATATCATCCACATATATTTGACAAATTAGAAGATCTTTCTTAAATGATTTACAAAAGAGTGTTGTGTCCATTTTGCCTCTGATGAAATTTTTCTCCAGGAGAAAATTGCTCAATCTCTCATACCAAGCTCTGGGAGCTTGTTTTAAACCATACAGAGATTTCTTTAGTTTGAAAACATGATCTGGAAAATTTTCACTCTCAAAACCAGGAGGCTGGTGGACATAAATTTCTTCTTCTATAATACCATTTAGAAAAGCACTTTTAACATCCATCTGATACAGAGTGATGTTATTTTGTGCAGCAAATGAAATAAGAAGGCGTATAGATTCTAACCTTGCCACTGGAGCATAAGTTTCAGTATAATCAATACCTTCTTGTTGACTGTACCTTTGAGCAACAAGCCTTGCCTTATTTCTTTCAACTTCTCCTTTCTCATTAAGCTTATTTCTGAAGACCCATTTAGTTCCAATTATATTGAATCCTTTTGGTCTTTGAACTAAATCCCACACATCATTTCTGGTGAATTGATTTAACTCTTCTTGCATGGCAATAATCCAATCATTGTCTTGCAGAGCTTCATCTACAGAAGTTGGTTCAATTACTGACACCAATCCAAATAATGATGCTTCAGATGATCTAAGAAAGGATCTTGTTCTGATAGGATCATCCTTCTTTCCAATAATAACATTCTCTGAATGAGAAGCTTTGATTCTGGAAGATGATCCTCTAACAGTTGATTCTTCAGAAATGTTTAAATTGTTCATCTGAGAAGTTAAAAGAATTGCATCTAGCGTTGCTTCTGGTTCCTTCACTTGAGCTTTGTCTACTTCTGAACCTTTAGAGTCTGTGAAGACTACTTCTCTATCTGCAGAGTTTTCAGACTGCTTTGGCTTTTTACTGCCAAGCTTATCATCGAATCTAACATGAATAGATTCTTCCACAATCTGTGTCTCAGTGTTGTATACTCTGTAGCCTTTAGAGCGTTCAGAATATCCAAGCATGAAACACTTCTGTGCTTTGGAATCAAACTTGTTCAGATTTTCTTTAGTATTTAACATATAGAAAATACATCCAAAAGGATGAAAATTTGAAATGTTGGGCTTTCTGTTCTTCCACAGTTCATATGGAGTCTTCTCCAGAAGAGGTCTTATAGACACTCTGTTCTGAATGTAACAGGTTGTGTTGATTGCTTCTGCCCAAAAGTGTTTTGCCAAATTAGTCTCATTGATCATGGTTCTGGCCATTTCTTGTAGAGTTCAGTTTTTCCTCTCTACCACCCCATTTTGTTGTGGAGTTCTAGGACAGGAAAAATCATGAGCAATGCCATTTTCATTAAAATATTTTTCAAAATATTTATTTTCAAATTCACCACCATGATCACTTCTGACTTTTATAATTTTGAAATCTTTTTCATTCTGGACTTGTTTACAGAAGTCAAAGAACACAGAATGTGACTCATCCTTGTGTTTTAAGAACTTTACCCATGTCCATCTACTATAGTCATCAACAATGACTAATTCATACTTCTTGCCTCTGATGGATGCAGTTTTCACTGGTCCAAACAGATCAATATGAAGTAATTCTAGTGGTCTGGAAGTAGAAACAACATTTTTTGATTTAAAAGATGATTTTGAAAACTTCCCCTTTTGGCATGCTTCACAAAGAGCATCTGAGGTGAACTTCAGATTAGGAAGTCCTCTGACAAGATTAAGTTTATTAATCTGAGATATACGTCTCATATTAATACGCCCCAATCTTCTGTGCCAGACCCATTGCTCTTCATTAACAGACAAGAGGCATTTAATATTTTGAACCTTAAGTTGTGAAAGATTTATTTTATAAATGTTGTTTTTCCTCTTTCCACTAAATAGGATAGAGCCATCCTTTTGACTAATAGCTTTACAACATTTTTTATTAAAGGTTATATCATAACCATTGTCACTTAATTGACTTATGGATAATAAGTTATGCTTTAACCCTTCTACAAGTAAAACATTAGTAATAGAGGGAAGTTTACCATTTCCAATGGTGCCAGATCCAATGATCTTGCCCTTCTAATTCCCTCCAAATTTCACATCACCTCCAGATCTAAGCTCCAAACTTTGGAACATAGACCTTTCTCCTGTCATGTGTCGTGAGCATCCAGAGTCCAGGTACCATGATTGGCATCCTGACCTTGCTGCTAATAACATCTGCAACAGGAATTATTTTACTTTTAGGTACCCAGATCTTCTTGGGTCCTTTAGGGTTAGTTGTTTTGAAGGTTTGTCTAAACTTCTGTTTTTGAACATAAGGTTTATTCTGACTAGCCTTAGATTTAAACACATGAATATTCTTTTTAGAACGTGTTTGTTCAATATCATTCAAGTGACCAAATTTAAAGTGGGAATATAAAGGAGTCTTCTTGATGATAATTTTATCAACAGGTTTTGGATTTAAATCCTTTCCAGAGGAAGATTTATATCCAATTCCTTTTCTGTTATTTCTGCTAACTCCATAGATCATGGAAGCCATTTTGCTTTTGTCTATGCTTTTAGCAAGAAACTTCTGAAAGCTATAATCATATTTTTCCAAAATATTTTTGCATTCAGTTTCAGAATCAGAGTTTTGTTGAGCTAATTCAGAATCATTTTTCAATTTTAAGTTCTTTTCATTTAGCTCAGCTACTTCTGATTTGAGAATGTTATTCTCAGATACAAGATTGCTTTGACGCTTCTTGTATTTGAGCTTAATATTGTTATAGCTCTTCAGAACATCTGATAACACTTTGATAAGTTCTTCTTTAGTGAGTTTAGCCATTACCTCTTCAGCATCAGAGTCAGATTCAGATCCTGAAGTTCCTTCCTCCTGATCTTCTATATCTGCCATCAAGGCTACATTGGCACATTCCTCTTCTGACTCAGATTCAGATTCAGATGTATCTGAATCATCCCAGGTGGCCATTAGAACCTTTTTCTTCTTATCAGATTTTCTTTTAGGCTTGTCTTTCAGCACCTTTGGACATTCATTTTTGTAATGTCCAGGTTCTTTACATTCATAACAGACAACCTCCTTTTTGCCAGATCTTCTGTGTCCAGAAGATTCTTTTCTTTGGTCAGGCTTCCTGAAGTTTCTGAACTTCTTTCCTTTATACTTCCAAAGTTTGTTTATTCTTCTAGACAGCATGGATAGTTCATCTTCATCTTCAGATGAGGATTCTTCAGAGCTTTTCTCTATTACCTGCAATGCTTTAGCAAATTTATTAGATTTTAAAGCAACTGATTTACCTTTCTTTTGAGGTTCATCTTCCTCAAGTTCAATTTCATGACTTCTTAGTGAATTGATTAGTTCCTCCAAGGAGATGTTGTTCAGATCTTTAGCCATTTTCAGCGCAGTCACCATAGGTCTCCATCTGGTAGGTAAACTTCTGATGATCTTTTTCACATGATCAACAGTAGAGTATCCTTTATCCAGAACCTTTAGTCTAGCTGTAAGTATTTGAAATCTGGAGAACATAGCTTCAATAGATTCAGAGTCTTCCATCTTGAAGGCTTCATACTTCTGGATTAGAGCCAGAGCCTTTGTTTCCTTGACTTGAGAGTTTCCCTCATGAGTCATCTTTAAGGACTCAAACATGTCAAATGCAGTTTCCCTATTTGTAATTTTTTCATACTCAGTGTGAGATATTGCATTTAACAATATTGTTCTGGCCTTGTGGTGATTTCTAAATTCCTTCTTCTGGGCTTCTGTCATAGATTTTCTATCTACTTTCTTGCCATTCCCATCAGTGGGATGAACATATCCATCTATGACCAAGGAAAAAACTTTCAATCCTGCTTTCCAATAATCAAATTTCTCCCCATCAAACATAGGGGGTTTAGTGCTGATTTTGTCCCTTTCTTCATATTTGTTGTTAATGTTAGATATTGTATTATCAGCCATAGTAACAACCAAATATATATCAAAGTTTTTCTCACTGGATCTTTACTGTCACTGTGAAGTGGTAGCACACACAGAACCGGAGCTCTGATGCCAACTGAAGGTGAGAAAATACTTAGAAGGGGGGTTGAATAAGTATGAAGATAAAAACTTAGAAATAAAGACTCAAGTATTTTTATCCTAGTTTGCTGAACTCAACTACTCCAGTCCACCCTTCCTAGAGTGATTTTCCTTTCTCAAACAAGGACTTAATCCACTATTTAATCAACTGATTACAATAGTAAGCACTAAGAACAACTGTTCAAAGTCTTTTCAAGAACTACTAATCCTAACTGGATCTTCTTAAGGTTTTCTTACAATCAAATGTAATAACAAATACAAGTGTTTAAATTGATTCTAATAAAGCTTTATCACAACTGTGATTTTTCACTTAATATAAAGAACAAAGAAATTAATTCTAGAAAGAACGTGAAATGTATGAGAGCTTTGGATATTGATTTCTTTTCAGGTAAAAACATCAACTGAAGAAGATGGGTGAAGACTTGCTTTTATAGGCAGCTTGATCCAAGAGAACTTCACGTTGAGAAGAGTGTACCAAAAGGTCTAAGCCTTTTTGTCTTCACATCAAGTGACCATTCCTAGAAGAAGAAAGCATAGAGAAATCCTTTTTGTCTGTGTTCTTGTGTCTAGCATAAATAAGGAAAGAGTCGTTTGGATTATTCCAACAGACATAATCTTTGAATTCTTCTTCATCAATTTTCAGCAAGAATGATCAGAGTCTAATTTGATCAGAGCCTTCTGATGTTGATCAGAGTTTTGCTGAATCAGAGTCTTTGCAGCAGGTGTGATTTTAGCGTGTATAAGTTCAGAGCATATTTTAGTCAGATCCTCAGTACTGGCAGCTTTAGTACTTTCAGAATCTTCTGTAGTAACTATGCTTGAAAACTCTTCATACAGGATTCTTCTTTGGTTCAGATGCTTCTGACTTGCTTCAGATTCTTCTGGAGCTTCTGCTTCAGATTCTTCCGGAGCTTCTGCTTCAGATCCTTCTGGAGGCTACGCTCAGAATCTTTTGTTGGCAGCATTCAGAATCTTCTAAGGGATGCATCTGGCATTTCAGAATCTAGCATATTTCTTATGTTCAGTTCTGATTTGCTTCTAGAGTGATAATTATTTTAATATCTGCAGCAAACACTCTCAAGCAAATTCTAGAGTATATAATTCTTAATTACAAAATTTCATAATAGTTATCATCAAAACATAGAGATACTATTAAGAACCAATCTGTGTTCTAACACGTTGTTCTGCCGACTACCATTTTAATAAATGAATTTTTTCCAATTGTGGCACGTTAAATATTTTCGTCATGATGGCAAAATCCTGAATAATTGCCTTTTAAAAGAGTACCTTGTGTTTATTTGTTATATGAATAACAAAAGGATGCCCTTGGACGTTTATTTCATCCACGGAGACAGAGTTTTGTCATACCCCGTACAAGACAGGTGGAGATTTCCCTCAAGAGGTGACTGATCTGTGGAGACGTAGCTTGAGTTGGGACTTTGGATTCCGGCCCGTTGGTTTTGTTAGCATACGCACAACATATAGATAGATAGCATAGCATTTGCATTTTTGCATCCTTGTGTTTGTTCGGTCTGTCACTTGGGTCGTGTATCCCCGAGTGACTAGGTTTGTCTTATCCCTTTAGATAGAGTTGTGATCCCTAGGCAGAAAGAGCTCAACAATTCTATTTCCCCATGGAGTTTGATCCTCGTGGAAGACGGTTGTTTTGGTACATTCCCATCTGAGTTCATACCTCAATAGTCGAGTCTTGCTTGACAGTTTCACTTCGGTTACTTCCCGAAGTGAACTTCGGTCCTTGGCAATCACATTGTGGATATCTCCAATGCTCAAATATGGATTAAGTGTGCATTTATTTTGCACTTTACTACCCAAGAGGTTCTTTCTGAGGACAACTATCGAAGACAGATATTTCTCCAACAGTGTTATCAGAGCTTCTCAACAATTTACATCTGGACTGCAAGCACCTCTTTATTTGAGCAACTCGTTTTGATCAAGATCTTACTCAAAACGACAAATGGAAGTCCCTTCAAGACAGTTTGTCCATCCCCAGTAGTATTTATCGAGATTATCAACTCATCAAATGACATTCCTCCAGAAATCTGATAGAGAAATGCGTTGAAGACATTATAATCTTTTCTCTTTATTTGAGAATCTACACCACAATGATATATACTTTTACAGCTACAACAAAAAGCACTCCTCAGGAACGCATTTCCCCAGGAGTCTACCACACAAGATTAATTCCATCAAATGGCATCTCTCCCAAGAATTTTGGTGAAGTCTATTACATTTGATCCCTCTTTATTTGAGAAGACATACTTTGCAAATCAACCAACCTACATCGCTTCCGAAGATCCCCGGTGAAGCTTCATGATCTCCAATACATTATGGATTATCGCTAAAGTTCTACAATCTACAATGATATTTTAATCCCCTGTGAAGATGCTCTCCCGAGTTTTCATCATTTTGGGTAGAAAACCGAGACCCGTTCATGGCAAACACACCATGAGTCGTTGGGGAGGTTTATTTCAAGAAAACCGAGACCCATTCATGGCAAACACACCATGAGTCGTTGGGGAGGTTTATTTCAAGAAAACTGAGACCCGTTCATGGCAAACACACCATGAGTCGTTGGGGAGGTTTATTTCAAGAAAACTGAGACCCGTTCACGGCAAACACACCATAAGTCATTGGGGAGGTTTATTTCAAGAAAACTGAGACCCGTTCATGGCAAACACACCATGAGTCGTTGGGGAGGTTTATTTCAAGAAAACCGAGACCCATTCATGGCAAACACACCATGAGCCATTGAGGAGGTTTATTTCAAGAAAACCGATACTCATTCAAGGAAAACACACCATGAGTCGTTGGGGAGGTTTATTTCCATAAAATAGAGACTCGTTCATGGCAAACACACCATGAGTCGTTGGGGAGGTTTATTTCAAGAAAACTGAGACCCGTTCATGGCAAACACACCATGAGTTATTGGGGAGGTTTATTTCAAGAAAACTGAGACCCGTTCATGGAAAATACACCATGAGTCGTTGGGGAGGTTTATTTCAAGAAAACCGAGACCCGTTCATGGCAAACACACCATGATTCGTTGGGGAGGTTTATTTCAAGAAACTGAGACCCGTTCATGGCAAACACACCATGAGTCGTTGGGGAGGTTTATTTCAAGAGACTGAGACCCGTTCATGGCAAACACACCATGAAGCGGGGGGAAGTTTGTTTACACTATTATCAACACCACACTCAATTAAGAAACGAAATTTTGTTTTGATCAAGAAGGTTCGTTTGGTTATTACCATTGTTCGGATTACCACCTGTTGGTAGCAGGTTATCCTTCAATTCCAAGGTTCTCGCTCATTATCCAGGTCACCATTTTACTTGGTATTATGCAGTATATCTTTATTTTTGGAGATTCCTCAATGATTGTTGTCTCTTCCCCGTGGAGTCCCGTTTCATTTGAGTCTGCTGCTCCTTTTGTTTCGCGTGATGTGTCTAGGTTTTTCTCTTATGGCATCATGTCTCCATAGGACCCTCTGTCTTGCATTTTCATATCATTGCGTATCATATGCATTTGGTGGTATCTTAGGGCCAAAAATTCGTGCAATGTTTGTATTTAAGTCCCTCCTATCTCGTCGAGACGAAGATTTCGATCTCCATATCTCCGAATAGAAGGAACTTAAATAGGGGCATCTGGCACACCCTAATTTTTTACCATAAGATGCCACCTCTTTTTGCGCATTTTTCTATTGTTATTTGACCTTATTTTAATATTTATGTTTTTTTGCGACTAACCAACTGGTGCAGATGCAGTAATCCCTAGTGGACCAACAGTCATTCTCACAAATCTAAAGAGGGTCAGCTAGGCTTGATGCGGTTTAAATCAGAGGTTCTGTCTGTATCTCCCAAAATTTTCAGTGCGTACTCATGAAGAGAAGTTGGATTTAAGAGACAAGAGTCTTTGTTTTATTAAAGAATTTAATTCCCCTTTACCGATGCCCCAAACGGTGATGATTAAGGATTCGACTTGAGGTTAGGCGCTAAGGTTCAAAGTAAGGATCAAGATTATTGATTTCATTATGAAATCGGGAGGGTGAGAACACAGCTCACCGGGTTTTGGTAAATTCTAGTAAGTTGCAAAACAGGAGCTTAGAGGTTCATGATCCAAATGGAGGAAGGTCATTTTGAATATTTAGAAGTCATCATCAAGGTTAAATGTTACAAATACAATATTATGGTTGGCGTAATTACTTAGAAGAAGCCCCAAAGTTTATTCAAAGTGTTCCAAGTTTGAAGTTTGTTAATTTCTTTTCTAAAGCAAGTTCCTCACGAAGGTCTACGGCTAAGAGGTTTCACCATGCCTTCATTTTATAAGTCTTACAATAGTACTTTAAATCCAATGCGGCTTTCTAATCCGTTATTTCATAAAGAAGCTTCAAAGTACAATATCCAAGACTTCAAATGTGGCAAACAGATAAACACGACCCAAATGCAAGCCAGTACATTTAATTGTAAGATCTTTCCAAGTTACAACGCACAAAGTTCCATTTCTTACTAGATTACAAGAGCATCTTTTACATTATAATAGAACTGTCTAATAAAACAACATGAATAACTACTGGAACTAATTAACACCGCTTTTTCTCCGAGGCTTGACGACAAGAGGAAGGTACTTGAGGCTGAAGTGTTGTGCTTTCCAAAAGTCATCGAGTAGCTATGGTACTGAAACGTTAACATCCGGAGTTTAACCGTCTTCACCATTTTCGGTCCACGTCCTGCAATTGTCCACTACTCCAGCTGAGCAATTTGAGAGGTATAAACTTGTAAACTGAGAAATACAGCTCCAAACTTCCACTCAAGAGAAAGATAAAGAGGGATGCAACTAAGGGTGCCGAGAAAGTTGCGAAATAAACCGAGAGAGTCTTCAAAAACCGAGTCAGGACTGGAAGGAATATCAATGACGGCACCGCAGCTCATGTTGATCAGTAGCGAGCAGCACCGTTCAACATATAATAAGTTATCAGAGACAAGAACCGCAGGACAGAACTTGACAGTGCCACTATCCGGTATACCGTTCCAACCTGTTGTACGAGCTTCTCCATGCTACCGTTCATCCGGAATTAAACCTGCGTCAAACAAATCAAGCAAGAGTATCAGACCATCAAGCTATGAATAAACCAGCGTCCTGAAAGAAGAAAGTGACAGCAGAGAGCCGCATTCGTACCTTTTTAACTCAAATTGTTCCCTTTGGATTGTCACGTAAAAGCTTATATGACAAACTTTAGCAGAGTGGAAAAGCAGGTTGTATCCTTATTGTACATCCACAAGAGCCGGATGGTGACCAGCTTTTCTTGGAGCTAGAAGTTCCAAACATGATTCACAACATTGATATCGGCAATCATTATTTGTTTCATTACCCTGCAAGAAACCCCCAAGTTACCGCCTGAATTAACAACTCGCAGGTTGAAATCAATGGAACAGCAGGAAAATCATAAATTACCAACAAGCATGAACCGAAAGTAACAACCATTTTTCAGTTGTAAGAGCCATAATCCAGTACGCCATTTCAACCCGTTATACAAGACTTCTCCAATCCAAACCTGCAGAACACAGCAGAATGCCGTAAGAGAATTAACTCGCAGTTTTGAGGAAATTAGGAAGAACGGAAACATTTCAGAGAAAATATTGGCCATGAACACACTTAGTAAACAAGAGTACCTTTTGATTAAAATTTTGGACAACTTGATGAATTGAAGCCTGTCAGTTTTCGCGCTTTCCTACCAGCCCAGAGCGAACTATTTGGTGTTGTAGGGTCCTTAACTGTTGCCATGGTTTTGTTATTCTGGCAACACCTGGGGAAGCATATTGAAGCATCGTAACTGTTCAGTGTTTGAGTGTAATATATTTGAAACCAAGTTTTACTCAAGTCTGTACCTGATGGAGGTGGGGCGGGTGTTCTGCAATCGACCTCTAAATGTAGCTTCCAACATTGATGGTTGGAGAATCCAATGGTGATTGTAATCATACCTGGCAGCAATAGAAATGATCAACAATAACTGCAATCAATCAAAGATAATTGGTAAATGGCAAGAATCTCATCCATAAGCATTCCCAAACACAATTAGACATGTTCGGTTTAAAACAGAAAGCCCATCAAACACAATAAAAGTCTCAGCTTTACAAGCATTCACGATTTATTCTAAAACAAAACACAATCTAAACAGGCCTAGTACTAAATTGGAAGTTTGTCATCATAAACAGAGCATATCATAGACAATATCGCTTTCACTTGGATTTCGAGATTAAGTTTCCAAAATAAGTTCGGACATAATAATTTAAAAAGGATGGTTTTCAAATTTTGTCTAAAACCAAAACAGAAGGTCCAATACAGCATTCAAGACATTTAATCAGAGTTTTAAACAGAGAATCTCCTTTGAAGCCTATAAAAGGAGGGATTTGAGACAAGAAAGGGGACAATAGAACAGAATCCGTAATCACCACAAATTCACAAATTCAAAAAACCTAGAGATTGAAAGAAGAAACTTATCTCTTCTACCGTCGAAATCGTTGGAGCTGCCATCAACCACCGCCATCCCCAACTTTCGGTAACTCTTTGTTTATGTCAAAGTAATTGAACTTCTGATTGTTTGGTTTGCGTTTCAGGTCCAAAACGGAGGAAACAATGGATGGAAAGAATAAGAAGAAGCGATGAAGAGAGAAGTGAGAACGAAACGTTGAGAGGGAGAAGGATGAGTCAAAAATCGCGGCGAGAGAGACGAGGGAGAACCGACGGAAGGGGGGTCAATTTGGGGGCTAGGGTTTTGTTCTTTTGTTTTTTTTCATTTGTTCTGTTGTAATCCTGTATTGGTGAGTACACTGCACCGCCATACATCCTCACACACACGACCATTGGATCTCCAACGGATCCCATCGTACGATCTAGATCGCAGCCCCACAGTAAGCCACTGTCCCCGCATAACACCTAATCACGCGCCTCACCCATTATATCTTTAATATGCACTTAATCAGCTTTAATCAACCTAATTATAATCTAAATACTATTTTTTTAATTTAATTAACTCAATCTGCCATCAACACCTTATTTTATTTAATTAACTTTTAATCAGTTATCTTTTAACTAATTTGAATTAGTAAAACCTTTTTTACCTATTTAATTAATTAATCTTTTATTTATCTAACAATTTTTATCCATAATATTTTTAATCATCACTTTTTTTATATATCATCAAAAAACCCTTTTTTCTTAAAAAAAAATAATGATGAATCATTTTATTTATCCTTTTCATAATTAACTATTTTTTTAGTAATAATAAACAATTATTTTTATTTATTCAAATTAACTCTTATTTTTTTTTAATAACTAAAATTCATCCTACTTAATAAAACTTTCTTTCTCAAAATTTATATTAATAAAATTTTTTCTATTAAAAAAATCTAATCATCATTTTAAAACCTAAATTAAAACTTTTACTAAAATAAATCTAAAATAATTTCCCTTAAAAATAATCTCACTAAAAAAATAATGAATCAGATAACTTTTCTCAAATTAATTTATCATCTCAAGTTTTATTAAGACTAATAAAATCAATTCACATAAATTAATATAACATTTTCGTAAAATCAAGTAATCTCACCCATTAAACAATCAATTTGCCTAAAATCAATCTCACACCAACTTAAAATCAATTGTGCACGCTTACGCTTATGATCCGATTCCACTCACACATGCACAATTCACACACTCACTTAGCGCTTTCATGCGTTTGTGTATGTTTTATGTATCTGCTTTTATTTTATCCGCAATTTACATTTTACCGTATTTATAATATTGCATTGCATAACGTCCAAAGGAAGAATCTGCGCATGACTTAAACAATTGTGCGTATGCATCTCATTTGCATCATACTCCTCATTGATCCTTGATCCCATTCAAGTCGATCTTCTAAGTTTAGATCTTACCCCATAAGGAGGACCTCTATCTTTACAACTTAGATAAAAACAATTCAACTCATTCAAACTTTTTCAAACACATTAGAGAATAAGATGTTAATCATCTTAAGCGAGATAAAACTTCTACCCCATAACAATTCAATCAATATATAGGGACTTTGCCTTAGGAGAGATAGAGGCGTACTTGTTGACAATCCGAGTACTTGAGCCCTTCTCTTAAGACGATGCAAAGACTATATTTCTACAAAGTTGTGGTGGTTAAATCAAGTAATCTCCCTTAAAATGACAACTCATATTTTCTCCTAAAATCAATCAATCAACTATCCTTCACTATGCCAAAACAGACCTTTAGCAGCGCTTTTTTTGACCTTTAGCAGCGCTTTAAAGCGCTGCCTAAAGTGGCGCTGCTAAAGGTAAAGGCAGCGCTTTTTTTGTGGAAAAAGCGTTGCTAAAGACATCACCTTTAGCAGCGCTTTTTTTACCCCTTTAGCAGCGCTTTTTAAAGCGCTGCCTAATCTCCCCCCCCTCCCCCCCTTTAGCAGCGCTTTATCAAAGCGCTGTCTTAGACCCCTCTTTCCCCACCTATAGCAGCGCTTTTTTAGCAGTTTCTCTGTCCCCTTTAGCAGCGCTTATATATAAAAGCGTTGTCTAATGTGCACGTTATGAAAAAAAAAATTCTTGATTAATGGCATTTTTTATATATTTTTCAATAAACCTGCTTATATTACAATACCTGCTTATATAATTTAGCCCTTTATTTCAGCACTTTGGCTTTATATACACAATTCAACACTTTGGCATTATGTGCACAATTCAACACTTTGGCATTATATGCACAATTCAACATCACAAATTATATACAATTCCACTTTAATATATATAATTCAAAAGCTTCACAATTCAACATCACAAATTATATACAATTCCACTTTAATATATATAATTCAAAAGCTTCACAATTCAACATCACAAATTATATACAAATCTCAACTCGAAATTCAACATCACAAATTATACAATTCTACTTTAATTTCTTCCAATCTTTATTGCTGGCCATAATATACCTGTAATTCAGGAAAACTAAAGTATCAAATGAATGACATTCAAATATGTAAATAAGAAATATATATATATATATATATATATATATATATATATATATATATATATATATATATATATATATATATATATATATATATATATATATATATATATATATATATATATATATATATATATATATATATATATATATATATATATATATATATATATATATATATATATATATATATATATATATATATATATATATATATATATATATATATATATATATATATATATATATATATATATATATATATATATATATATATATATATATATATATATATATATATATATATATATATATATATATATATATATACACATAAGAAACGTATAAATAAGAAATAATATGTTATTTTATTGAATGAAACAATATGTAATTTTACAAGTACCTTTAACATCTTTTTCTTTTTTTAGTTCGAAGGTGCTTTACTTGTCTCTTAACAACACGGACGGATGGATTGATCCAAATTCCGTCGCTATGATCATTTCTAATATATGATTCGTCTGCTATAATATTCTCATCTGGACCATCCCTAACATAAGATTCATTCTCAACATCAACCTCCCCCTTTTCTCTAATGTTATCGTTGATTACTTTGTTGTAAAAAAGAACTATAAACCATTTCGTACTTTTCGGATCAGTGACATAGAACACTTGTTTAGCTTGTGTGGCTAGAATAAAAGGCTCATCTTTGTACCCCACCTTATTAAGATCCACTTGCAAAAAATCTGACTTATCCATACGTATGCCACTATTACTTTCAACCCACTTGCATCCAAAGATAGGAATCTGAAACTTCTCATAATCAAACACCCAAATGCGCTCGATTACCCCAAAATACGAGGAAATGTGCATTGATTCGGCAAGCACAGTGACACCACTATTTTGCATTGTACTTTTATCATCTTGCTCCTTGGTATAAAATGTGTATCCATTAATTGCGTATGCGCTATAACAAAACACATGCAAAGTTGGACCATATGCTAAACATCTCAACCTTTCTGTTATTGAAGCGGGATCAGAATAAAACTTTGAATAAATATGCTCTTTGAACCATGTTATAAAACTTCGATTGTGCTCACGTACTATCCAATTTTCATTTCTATTCAGATTTAAACCTCGGAGAACGTCCTTGTGCAATTTAACGTACTGCTCAACCTCAATGTCATTGTGCAGAACATATAAATGCACTTGCTCCCGTTCATCCCTTGAAACTGTCACAACTTTATTTCCAATTAACTGTTTACCTACTACTTTTTCAACAACATCAGATTTAGGGAGGCCAATGGATTGAACGTTGGACAAATATTCAGTACAAAACTCAATAGCTTCTTCAACAATGTATCGTTCAACAATACATCCCTCTGGTCGACTTCGGTTTTTCACATACCCTTTCAATATTTTCATATAACGTTCAACTGGATACATCCATCTCATATATGCAGGTCTACACAGTTGTGTCTCTTTCACGAGATGCACAACTAGATGTACCATTATGTCAAAGAATGACGGAGGAAAATACATTTCAAGCTCACACAAAGTAATAATTATATCTTTTTGCAATGTTGGTAAGATCGCAGGATCGATCACCTTACTACAAATAGATCTGAAAAAGAAACACAATTTTGTTATTGCGCCTCTCACTTTTTCTGGCAAAATAGAACGTATACCTATTGGTAGAAAGTGTTCCATAAGAACATGGAAATCATGTGTCTTTAAACTCTTTAACTTTAGGTCTTTCATAGAAACAAGTCTTCTAATATCTGAAGAGTATCCTTCTGGAACTTTAACTTCACTCAGAAACTTACACATTATCTTTTTCTCCTTTCTAGACAAAGTATATGCAGCAGGTGGTAGATAAGTGCGATTTCCTTTCTTATGGGGTCCTAATTCATTTCTTATTCCCATTGCTACCAAGTCTTTTCTTGCTTTAAGGCCATCCTTAGACTTTCCTTGTATATTGAGTAACGTACCAATAACACTTTCAAATACATTTTTTTCAATATGCATAACATCAAGAAAATGTCGAACATACAACGACTTCCAATACGGCAACTCAAACAAAATTGACCTCTTCTTCCACCCACGCGTGGTAAGCATATGAGCAAAAGGCTTGCCAAACTGAGTACTCACATCTTTCACCTTTGCAAAAATTTGATCGCCGGTCAATGTAGGTGGTGCTCTACGTTGTTCTGAATTTCCATTGAATTCTTGTCTCCACCCACGGTACTGATGATTAGAACTTAAGAATCTACGATGACCAAGAAAGACATTCTTCTGACCAAATTCCAACCGCGTCCAATCTGTGTTTTCTTCACAGATAGGACACGCACATTGACCTTTAATGCTATACCCTGATAGATTTCCGTATGCTGGGAAATCATTAATTGTGCCAAATAACATGGCCCTCAAATTAAAACTTTCTTTCCTATATCCATCATAAACCTCCACACCGTTCTCCCACAAACTTTTTAAGTCTTCGATTAAAGGTGTCAGGTATACGTCTATGTCGTTTCCTGGTTGTTTAGGGCAAGAAATTAACATAGATAACATCATGTACTTACGCTTCATACATAGCCATGGAGGTAGGTTATAAATCATAAGAATTACAGGCCAGGTGGAATGGGAGATACTTTGCAGACCGTGCGGATTCATTCCATCAGTCGATAATGCCAAGCGAAGGTTTCTAGCTTCTTCTCCAAAATCAGGATAATCATTATCAATTTTCATCCACTGTGGTGAATCTGCCGGATGTCGATACTTCCCATCTATAATTCTATCATCTGCATGCCAAGTAAGGTGTTTCGCATCTGTTTCACTACGAAACATGCGTCTGAATCTCGGAATTATAGGAAAATACCATAAGACTTTTGCTGGTGACAACTTTTTCTTATACCGAGATACACCGCATTTAGGACACTCGTTTAATGATGCATACTCATTTCGAAACAAAATGCTATCATTTGGACAAGCATGTATCTTATCATAGCTCATACCAATAGAGCATAACATTTTTTTAGCTTCATAGGTTCGATTGGGAAGAACATTATCCTCCGGAAGCATCTCTTGAAGTAGGGCTAACAACTCTGTGAAACTTTTATCCTACCATCCATTACCCGCCTTTAAGTTGTACAACTTTAATACCGCAGACAATCTTGTGAAAGTAGTGCAACCTTTATACAACGGCTTCTCTGCATCGCTTACCAACCTCTCAAACATCTTTGGACAATCTTTAAGATCTTCTTCAAGTGCTTCTGCAATATCTTCGACTCGATCACAATCATATGTATCCCTACCATTGTCCTTTGAAGTAGAGGTCGTATTGTTCTGGGGTTCAACATTCTCGTTACTTATCTCACCGTGTAATGTCCAACATGTGTAACTTCGATCAATTCCATGTCTCATTAAATGAGATTCCAACTGAACCGCGTCAATTCGACGCCCATAACAGCAACCTAAGCAAGGACATGTGATCCTACAGGGGTCTTTGGCATGTTCAACAGCAAACTTAACGAAGTTCGATACCCCATTCTCGTACTCTTTTGACAATCGATTAACAGACATCCAATTTTTATCCATACTATGAAAGTTAGGCAACAGAGAATACCTGTAAAGAAATCACTAACTTCTAAGAAAGTTGTACAGTAGGATGCTTGGAAACAATCACAACCTTGCTCGTCTCAGGTAACCCCTATAATAGACAATATATACATTTTATTAAAATCATATTAATAATAAACCAAAACAAAAAAACTAGATAATCCAACAAAACAAATCATATTAAAAAAAAGTAGATATACTATAATAAACTATCTACTATTAAAGCATACTTTCATTAATATGATTTTAAACTATTCTAAACTATTTTATAATGCTCAAAATGACATGGACTAAATTAAAGCATACTCTCATAAATGGTGGAAATGGACTAAATTATTCTAAACTATTCTAAACTATTTCATTAATATGATTTTAAACTATTCTAAACTATTAAATCATACTCTCAAAAATGGTGGAATTTCAACAAACACCTTGCATACAAAACTCAAGCCAATATCAAAAGAGTAATGCTCATCAATGGTATCAACAAAAACAAGTCAATAACTCAGAAAGAAGTAGCACTAACATCATCTAATCCAGAAAAATGCAATACTAAGACAATAATCCATAAAAATGCCGTAACAGTCGCGGATTTACCGTAACGGTGGAGGAGAACGAACGGTGAACGGCAGCGAAAGGGAACGGCAAACAGCGGCGAAAACAAATGGAAGACGGCGGCGCAAACGGACAGCGACGAAAGCTTCAACGGAGGGCGAAAATGGAAGATAGGGCAATGGAGAAATGAAGAAACGAAGAAGAAAACGAAAAAACGCGTGTTCTGTTTCGTTTACAATTCTGGAGGGTATATAAAAATTATTATACTAATACCTTTAGCAGCGCTTTTTAAAGGCCTTTAGCAGCGCTTTTAAAAGCGCTTTCATAGGGTGCATTAGCAATGACATATAGCAGCACTTTATAAAAAAAGCGCTCTCGTAGGGCCCCCTTTTAGCAGCGCTTTTAAAAAGCGCTTTCTAAGGGTCCCCTTTTAGCAGCGCTTTTAAAAAGCGCTCTCTAAGGGTCCCCTTTTAGCAGCGCTTTTTAAAAAAGCGCTGTCTTTGGTAGGTAATTTTTTTCTTTTTTTTTTACTGACTATTTAGCAGCGCTTTTTTTAAAAGCGCTGTCTTTGTATGCGCTGCTAAAACTTAATTCTGGCGTAGTGCTTATTCCGTAGGAACTTTGGCCATAATCAAAGAACTCCTCAAACCCTTTAGGGGAACTACAGATACTCTGATTCCACTCTCGTAAGGATATGTAGGCATAAGATGCGATATCTTATCGAGTATACTTAGAAATAAACCCGTAGGTCTTTCATCCTTAAGCAGATAACCCTTAGCAATAAAAAACACAAAACAAGAGGTTCTTGTAGAGTACTACAAAAACTTAGGATGCTAGCACCTTCCCTAAGTTTAACCAACCCCCGAACCTATAACTCTCTAATATTTGCATGTGCATTGCATTGTGGGTATTTCGATCTTTTTCCCTTCCTTTGGACAAATCAAAGTTCGGTTGCAAATGAATAAAGATTCAAGATCATCAATAGCTTGGTATCCAAATTTCACCGCGACACTAGCTGATATGATTGAAGGCTTTAAGTGAGAGAGAAAAGGAGAGAAATACGGCCAGGGTTTCACCAACTGAATTTCATCAAGTTTTTTTAGAAATCTTCTACACAAGGGTTGTATTTATAGAACCACTTGTGTGGGCTGCAAGCTAAAAAGCCCAACTTAAATGCATCATATAATAATAATAATAATAATAATAATAATAATAATAATAATAATAATAATAATAATAATATAATAACCATTATTATAATAAACATATTTTATTATTATTTTATTTAATAATTGTTATAATAATAATTATAATTATAATAATATTAACTCTTATTATTATATTATACGATGTTCCATATTTCACTTAAGTACACCGTACCTTACGGTGTTCCATTATTCTCTCAATTACACTGTACCTTACAATGCTCCTTATTTGTTCTATCTCACATTAATCCGTCCTTATCTGTGTGACCTTGTAGGTTCTCGTGACGTTGACAATTACATTAAATCATATATTTAATATAATAAATAGTAAGCGGTATCTAGCAACACATCACTGCTACCCAAGTCATAAAAATGTCATGTGATCTAACAAAACCTTTTGTGATAGTACTTGTGTGTACAATTATTTTTTTGCCCTTATGTCTATATTGAACACAAGGCATATATCGTGTCATCCTTGTCCAGTTATATATTGGGCCCTTAGACATTTATCCTGTTATGCAGGATGAGAAAATTCCATCTAGGTCACTCATGTCCCTCAGTATGCTTTGTGGAGTACCCATCAACTGTCTTGATGGTCACCCAGTTATGGACAATGTTAGATCAATAATAAAGTACTCGACTCTACATCTAGGGTCCATAGTGGTTTCTGGTCGAAGGGTGGTATACACCACTATCACCACGAGAGTAATTTATGAAACTTTGCATAACATGCTATGTAATACTCTCATAGCAGGTCAATCTAATATAAATATTACTCCTAATATTCATACCTATGTTAAGACTTGATAACTCCTTACCCATGATCCATGAGATATGATCATCCGTCTATCTACATAATAGTCTTAATGTTTTCAAGTTATTCCACTTCATAGTAAAGCTCGACTACGAATACTTTAAGAGTAGTGTCCTTATGTTTAATAGAATATCATGATTAAATCACACTTAATATTTCTTTAAACAAACTAGCTATTCTAAGGACTTTATTATTATGGAAAACAACAATAATAAATAAATGCCTTTTATTATTAATAAGTAATTCAATACAAGTACCAAAAGTATTGGCCTTTAAGGCTTACACCAACACTCTCTGGGTCATGCGTAGCAGTACCTTATGGATTAAGGCACTTCGAGGAAACTAAAGAAATGTATAAAGAAAGAGATTCTATAAATTACACAAAGCAATACCTTACAAATTAAGGCTCTTTAGGAATAATAAAGCCGTATCTTGATAGAGGTATGAGACTTTTCGATCATGTGAAGCAGTACCTTATAAATTAAAGCTCTCCAGGGATACGAGAACAATATCTTGACCAAAACAAGAGACTCTTTGGGCTAACATGGAATAATACCTTATGGATTAAGATTCTCGAAGGATGCCATAGCAGTATCTCAAAGACAAATGAGATTCTCTGAATCACACAAAGCAATACCTTATAAATTAAGGCTCTTTGGGAATAATAGAGCAGTACCTCGAATGCTAAACGTGAGACTTTCTAATTCATACGAAGCAGTACCTTATCAATTAAGGCTCTTCTAGAATACTAGAACAATATCTCAATGAAAAGGGCATGAGACTTCCTAGGCCATGAGAAGCATTGCCTTATTAATTAAGGCTCTCGGAGGACGTTAGAACAACATCTCAGCAAAGACATGAGACTCCCTGGATTGCATAAAGCAGTACCTTATAGATTAAGGCTCTTTGTGGATCTCTAGGGCAGCATCTCGGGCATTAAGTCTATTTGTGGAAACAGTTTTAAGCAAGATTCCTTTTAAAGGAAAAGGGTCAACAAAGCTCTACAGGGGAAAGTTCACAAGAAACTTTTTCAGGATAACCTCTACTTGGGGAGCAACGAGAGCAAGAATGCTAGGGATTATCATTATTAATTGTAACATTGAAGAATGAATTATTGAGGGATAGAAATTCCATGAGCATGTGCAGGATATCAACTCTTTTTATATGAATATAACTGACTTTGAAGGAGGATTGGTCGGAATGCTTTCTGATTGATCCTGGATCTTCTTATGATATGATGTTCCACTTGGGTGGACATATCATGCATTGCATTATAAATGGAGATGCATACAAGGATGCAATTGTTGAGGTTCTTATGCATTTATGATTGCACAAGAGTGGTTGGTAAAGCTTTTTGACGAAGAGGCCATGCATAGATATGCTAATGATTGACATGATTGTGTTTGATGCCATTCATGCTTGGCAAAAAATTTATGCATGATGCATATCATGCACGTAACCACGTAAATGATCGGGTACACCGGGATAGGTCTCATCCTTGAAGGTGAAAGCCTTCTAGGTACCACTGGGGGTTGGATTTAGGAATTGCCAAGTGAAATTAGACTTTAGGTTTTATGAAGATGCCAACAAAGGATGGACTGTTAGTGGTTGCCAATGAAAATTAGACCTTTGGTTATGTGCCCAAATGAGCTTGAAATTTTGAGGATTATGAAGATGCCAACAAGGGCGGACTTTTAATAGTTGCCAATGAAGACTGGACTTTTAAAAGGTAAACTTGAAGGTGTCAACAAGGTTGGACTTTTGGTGGTTACCAATGAAAGATTGGTCTTTGGAGAATGGATCCGACTACTGACATATAAAACTTGGTGATGTTGCGAGCAACTATAGAACATGAATGCCCTTGATAAGCTCTAAAAGGATTCACTGATGTGGAGTTACATATGTACACATCCCTGAGAGGACTATGTTGTTTATACTAAAGAGCCAAGGCAACTAGCAAATGATTTGATGTTTCTATGCGGTGAGGGCACCATTGGGGACTGTCAATCTCCCTTTAGGTTCTCCGAACACCAATTTTTTTTTATTTCTCAAACATCGTTATTATTAACCGATGTTTCAAAACAGAGTTTCTCAAAAATAAAATTAATTTGCAAACAAGCAGATAAAGTAAAAAGTGAACACAATTTAATGAGAGATCTCTCTTTCATTGATTTGACCCTTAAATGAGTAAATATGTACAAGTATGCAACTCCTTAATGAGGTAATTGATGTGCAAGAAAAAGGTACAATGGCAATAAAAATAATAAGGTTCCATTGAGTTTCAATACTGCTATGGTCCCTATGACTATGAAGGCTTCAACACCTTGCTTCGTAGGAAGACAACTGGATTGATTCCTTCATTCAGTAGCACATCAGGATCAAGTGGATGTACAAAATGGATACTTTGCCTTGGAATTTGTCCCTAACCTTTTCCTAGGTCGCCCTTTCGGGTTTTCGATCAACCGAGAAGCCCTTTTTTGCATGAGCCGCCCTTTCGGGTTTTCAACTTAGCGGGCCTGATATTTTTTATTTTATCCCTAATTTTTGCCTGGGCCGCCCTTTCGGGTTTTCAGTCCATCAGGATGGCCATTTTTTCCTAAGCCTCTTTTTCTGGTTTTCGACTTACGGCTTTATTATTCCATTTTCTTAGGTGTAGTATCGTTTGACAGAGTATTTATTCACCAGATATGGTAATTCATCGCCATCCATAGTTGCGAGTTTTAAGGCACCACCAAAGAATGATCCTACTACAACATATGGGCCTTCATAGTTTAATGTCCACTTGCCCATGGATTCATTGTACATGGACAATATCCTCTTAAGCACCAAGTCACCTTCCTGGAATGTCCGAGGCTGCACCTTCTTGTCAAAATATTTCTTCATGCGTCTCTGGTAAAGCTGATCGTGACACAATGCTGTCAAATGCTTTTCCTCAATAAAGTTGAGATCATCAAACCTTGTTTTAACCCATTCTGCTTCATCAAGATTAGCCTCCATTAAGACTCTCAGTGAGGGAATTTCAACCTCTATTGGAAGCACTGCTTCCATGCCATAAACCAGTGAGTAAGGAGTTACCCCTGTGGAAGTTATCACTGAGGTAAGGTAGTCGTGTAGCGTGAAAGGTAGCATTTCATGCCAATCTTTATAAGTGACCACCATCTTCTGAATGATCTTTTTGATATTTTTATTGGCTGCTTCAACGACATCATTCATCTTGGGTTTGTATGGCATTGAATTATGGTGTTCAATCTTGAAACTAGCACACAAATCCTTCATTGTCTTATTATTGAGATTAGACCCATTGTCAGTGATGATGTGGTTTGGAACCCCATATTTGCATAAAATGTTGTTCTTCAAGAAACGGGCAACAACTTGCTTGTTAACATTGACATATGATGCAACTTCGACCCCCTTGGTAAAGTAGTCTATGGGAACTAGTATGAAACAGTGTCCATTTGAAGCTTTTGGCTTGATCATCCCTATCATGTCTATTCCCCACATGGAAAAGGGTCATGGTGAAGTCAAGACGTTCAAAGGAGTAGGAGGTACATAGACCTTATCAACATATATCTAGTACTTATGACAAGTTCGGGCGTGATGATAGCAATTAGCCTCCAAGGTTATCCAGTAATAGACTGCTCTCAGGATCTTTGCCATCACATATCCACTTGCATGGGTGCCAAAGGATCCCTCATGAATTTCTTTCAGGATTTGTTTAGCTTCATGTTTTACCATATATCTAAGTAAGACGGTATCATGGTCACGCTTGTACAACACATTCCCACTTTGGAAGAAATTGGATGCCAGTCTTCGCAAAGTTCTCTTGTCTATGCCCAAGGAACCTTATGGATATTCTTGCTTCTCCAGGTAGTGTTTGATGTCATTGAACCATGGCTTTTCGTCTGACTCTTCAGCGGTGGTTAAGCAATGAGCAGGCTCCTCAAAGCGCCTGAGATCAATGGATGGCCGATGGTTGGGCCATATCAATTTATACATGGATGCTAGGGTTGCCAAGGCATCCACCATTTGATTATCTTCTCTAGGGACATGAGTAAAAGTGATATCATCAAATCTGGGGAGTAGTTTTTCCACATAATCTTGATAAGGAACTAAATTGGTGTGTCTTGTCTCCCAATCACCTCTAATTTGGTGTATTACCAAGGCAGAGTCTCCAAAAACATCGAGGGTCTTAATCTTCAAGTCAATGGCCTATTCTAACCCCAGAATACAAGCTTCGTACTCATCCATATTATTAGTATAGACAAAGCAGAGTTTAACTGTAAATGGCAGGTAAAAGTTCTTGGGAGATGTAAGCATTGCCCTAATTCCATGTCCATAAACATTTGAAGCCCCCATCAAACATGAGAGTCCATAACTCCCCTGGTTCGGGTCCTTCATTTTGTCCAGGCACTTCATAGTCTCTCAAAACCATGATATCTTCGTTTGGAAATTCAAACTTCAAGGGTTGATAGTCATCCATCGGTTGATGGGCAAGATGATTCGCCAGCATACAACCCTTGATGGCTTTTTGAGTGACATATTGAATGTCGTACTCAGATAGAAGAATTTTCCATCGGGTGATTCTTCTAGTGAGAGCAGGTTTCAAAGATATATTTAATAGGATCCATCTTAGAAATTGGATAAGTAGTGTGGGTCAAGATGTACTGCTTGAGACGCTTAGCAGCTCATACAAGTGCGCAACAAGTATTTTCAAGTAAGGAGTATCGTATCTCACAATCTTTGAACTTCTTGTTTAGGTAATAGATGGCATGCTCTTTCTTTTCAGTATCCTCTTATTGGCCCAACATAAAACCCATAGACTCATCGAGCATATTCAGGTACATAATAAGTGGCCTTTCAAGAACATGAGGTATCAAGATTAGTGGTTCTTGTAAATATTATTTGACTTTGTCGAATGACTCTTGGCATTCATTATTCCACACAATTACTTGATCTTTTATCAATAGTTTGAAAATTTGTTTGCAAGCGGCTGTGAGATGTAAGATAAATATGGCAATGTAGTTCAATCTCCCTAAAAAGCCACGAACCTCTTTCTCCGTCCTAGGTGCAGGCATATTCTGAATTTCTTTGACCTTATCAGGGTCAACCCCAATCCCTTTCTGGCTCATGATAAAGCCTACCAACTTTCCAGATCGTACCCCAAACGTACACTTGTTAGGGTTGAGTCTCCGTATAAACTTTCTCAATCGGGCAAACAACTTTTGCAGACTGATCAAGTGATCTTCCTCAGTTTGAGATTTGGCAGTCATATCATTGACATGTACTTCAATCTCTTTATGAATCATATCATGGAAGAGAGTCACCATCATGTTGATATTTTGCCCCAAAATTCTTTAGTCTGAAAGGCATTACCTTGTAGCAAAAGATGCCCCACAGTGTGATAAAGTTCGTCTTCTCTATGTCATCTGGATCCATCTTGTTTTGATTGTACCCAGAGAAACCATCCATGAAGGAAAACACTGAGAACTGAGATGTGTTGTCAACTAATACATCAATGTAAGGTAATGGGAAACGTCTTTAGGACTAGATCGGTTGAGATCACAGTAATCCATACACATGCGGACCTTTCCATCTTTTTTCTCTACCGGCACAATATTGGTATCCTATTATGGGTACTTTGCTACATCTAGGAATCTAGCATCAAATTTCTTTCGAACCTCTTCACAAATTTTAAGAGCCATGTCAAGACGGGTCCTCCTCAACTTCTGCTTGACAGTAGGGCATTCCTCCTTGAGTGGTAACTTATTTACAACAATGTTAATATCCAGCCCAGACATATCTTGATATGACCAGATGAATATATTAGAGTCCTCGCGGAGAAGCTATATCAACTTGGTCTTGACTGCAGCTTGAAGAGATGCTTCTATCTTCACTTCTCTTATGTGTTCCTCAGTACCTAGGTTGATGACTTCGACGTCTTCTTGGTGCGGCTAAATGACTTTCTCTTCTTGCTTGAGTAACCTTGCCAACTTTCCAGGGAGTTCACAATCTTCCCCGCCTTCATCTTCAGCTTGGTAGATTGGGCATTCAAAGTCATATAGGGTAATACCAGCGTTGTTATCAAGGACATCAATGGTGTTTCTGCATGTTATGATTTATGCAGTTTATTTAGGAAGTACGTGCATGAAAACATTTCCATTTATGGTAAAAGTGAAAAGGCGAAAGAAAATGAGCGAAATTGAATGCAAACTAGTATTTATTAATGATAATCAATGTTTTGAAAACATCGGGGGGGGGGGGGGGGGGGGGGGGCATACAATATGCCATTACACCTTGGGCAGAATGTAGGCTTTTGATAAAACAGTAAAATTACGTTTGGTGTTGGAAGAACCGGGGAATTTCAACTACCTTCCAAGTTTGGAGCTCCTCTCCAAGCTTTGCTTAACGAATCCAACTTGGAGAAGCTTCATCATCACTACCCTTGTCTTCAGCAATCATCACCACACAACAACCAAAGATGTGTCTAGCACTTGTGAAAGTCTCTTCCACTAGAGGAATCAATTTCTTGCTATATGGCACCAATGCTGAACTAGAAGACGACTGATAACCCAGCCAAAACTTATCCCATTTCTCATTCACTTCAACCGGTTTTCCCCAGCCTTCGGTGTTTCCACTTTCAATCATTGCTTTAGCTCCTTGCCAAGAGGCCATGGAGGACTCAAGTTGATCAGGTACACGTTGCATTGATAGCACACTTACAACTTCAAATGATTGAAATGGTGTCTCCACAGTCTCTTCTTTAACATTAATGCAATGAAAGGACGACAAGTGGCTTACCAGGGTGTCTTCCTGCCCACTGTTGCACCCCAAAATTTGACCAACATTTCTTTACCTAGCTTGTGTTTCATTTCATTCACATTAGCATTATCATTTGCATTTCATTGACATGTATGCAGGAGATCAAGAGGTATGATTACCAATCAAAGGATATACAAGAGTATGAAGCTAGCCAAGAATGTTATTCAAGTGTTCAAGGGTAGATACCTTTGTCAGAGAAGTCAAAAGATTCTCAGAGTGAGTGGTTGAAACCAAGGTTGTGGGTCTCCTAACTTGAGAGTTGTGGGAGCTCCTCATATGATTCTGGAGCCAAGAATGTGGACTTGGAGCCTTGAGAGAGCTTATGAGATGTCTTGAAAGCCATCATGAAGCCTATACAGGTCATTGTGTAAGGTTAAGAAGCCTCAACCATGAGTGGTGCAGTTAGGGTTTGACTGGGTCAACCCTAAGTCAACTGATGATGTGAAGAAGGTTGAGACCTAATCCAAGAGCCATGTGATCATGGATTGATTCATTGAGATGCTATAAGGATGATTCCAAGGTCAACTCATCATGATTGAAGAGTTTGAGAAGTTTCAAGCTAGGGTTTCTAAGGCTTGACAGTGTAAAATCCCCTAGTTTGACCCCTATCTTCAAGGCAGTTTAGCTCAAGATGTGATTGTCATCTCATCTTACCCCCAACATGAATGTTGTAGAGCTTGTTCTTAGCTTTTATTTATTTGACTACTATAATTCCTTGATAGGATTTGTAGAGCTCAAGTTATGACTTTGACAAGTTACAGGTCATCTGAGGTATGTGAATCTGGGGCCTTGAAAGTTACCCAACTTGCATCAAACTTTTGCCCAAGAAGGATGATTCCTATGAACTTTTGGTCAACATGAATGTTGTTTCTTATCTTATTAGCTTTCTAGAGAGTACTATAAGTCCTTGATAGGATTTGTAGAACTCAAGTTATGGCTTTGACAAGTCAAGGGCATTTTGGTCATTTGGAGATTACAGGTCATTTCAACCATAAAGCCATAACTCCTATTTCCAAGCTTCAAATGGAAAAATCTTCAACATCAAACTTGTTTAAAATGATGTTTTAAGACTAGTAAGGAGGTCATGAGATGATGGAAATGCTTGTAGCTCAAATTTGCAAAAATGACCTAAAATAAGGGCATAAGTTAAATAAACCAAAGTTGGAAATTGATATTTTCAACCTACACATCCAAACAATGGCATGTGATATATCATTTTGACTCTAGAAAACATTTTAAGAACATTGGTTTAGCCACATTTTTGAGTTGAGATTCAATTTGTGGACTTGCTTTGAAAAACACTTGTTTGCATATTAAGTAACACTTGCAAAACTCAAAATCAAGGCATGAGCAAGGAACTTGGCAAGCTAAACCCTTCCAAAATGTCACTAGGGGAGAAATTGAAAGTGAATGAGATGAATTTCAAGCTGCAAACAGAATTGAGCATGGCATGATACATGATTGAAAATCTCATGACATGAGAAGTGGAAAATCTCATTGGAAGGATCTAGAGGGTTCTAGATCATCCAAACATCATCTATATAAGGAATAGAGTTGATCCATTGAAGAGGTTGGTGATCATTGAAGGATTGAGCTTAGTTTGAGATTGAAATTTCATAGATTGCAAGTGCAATCGATTTCATCAAATTCTCCATTTTCTTTCCATTTTCTTGATTGATACTTCTTCCATGGATGTCAAGGAGTGATTCCAGATCATTTCCAAGAAGAATTGGTGGTTAGATCGTGTATGAGCAAGTGATTTTCAGCACCTGCAACTCACCATCGGGGTTTCAAGATTCAAGCACTTTCCATTGGTTCTTTTGCATACAGAAGCAAGAGAAATGTTCATTGATCGTGTCTGCAAGATTGTAGAGCTTGAAGTGGAGGATTAGTGCATCTGTTCAACCAAGATTTTCAGGTTGGTACCTTTCTTCCTATAGCATGATTTAGGTAGAATTATGTTGAAGTAAGGTGCTAGATTAATTGTAGAATGATGTAGGATGGATTTCAGATAGTTAATTGGAGAGTTAGAGACAAATTAGGTGAATTGCCATTTTCGGTTGAGATTGGGATATGGTGAATCTTGAGGTTTCAGAGGAAACTAAGGGTATGGTTGAGTTCGTGGCAAGATTTTGGATGAATTTCATGTTTTGACCGTGTGCAATAGAGGCTCCTAGAGAGAACTAGGGTTGAAGGGGATGACCGGAGCTCCACCGGTGGTGGCCGGAGCTGGGCGCGAAGCTCAGATGTTTGAAAGGTTGAAGATGAAGTTTGTACCGTTGGATGATGGTTTGACTTGGACTTTGAAGCTGATCCAAGGGCCACGTTTTAAAGTTGATTTGTGAAGGATTTGAGTAAGTGAAACGATGCGTTTCACTTACTAGCTGGTTTTGGGCTTAGTGAGTTAGGCGCTATCCACACCCCCCTAATGGCCCAACCCAGATTTTAAACTGAGTCTGATTTCTATTTGCACCGTGTGTTTAGTCTTTTAATTGGATTTTCTTTATTTTTTTCATTTTGCTTATGGTTCTTGTAAAATTCATAATAAATTGAAAATTAATCCAATCAACCCCATTCTTTTTTCATTTTACTCATGATTGAGTCTAATATTTTTTAGAGAAAAAATATTTTCATTTCATGTAATTTCTGATTTAATTGGAATTTTATATTTTAATTGATATTAAAATGATTATGTTTGATGCATATTTTTGTGGAATTTTGTGTGATTAATTGGTGATGATTTTGAGCCTAATTTTCTGTGTGTGATTAGGGTAGACATGTATGATCCCATAGAATTTTTATCACATTTTTGTGATGGAAATAGGTGTGCTTTCTAGATTGATATTTAGATGCTTCCTTTTAGGGTTTAGGTTTGATACCTCATAATGTAGAATTTAGTTCTAGGTCTAACTTGATGGTTTGATCTTTGAAATTAATGTGGTAGAGTCATGATTGACATAGGTTCCCATAGTAATTTTTGTAGGATTTTACAATTGATTTTAGTATTTTAGTTAGGACTAACTTTAGTACTAGGTTTTAGGTGATCCTAATTTACTAATTCAACTAGTTTAACTTCCTTAGTCCCCTTAGATTAGGGTTTGTGCTTTGTTTGCCTTTGGTTGAGATTGAAGACAAGTTGAAGACAAGGTGAGGATGCTTGAAGTTGCTTGGAGCTTTTGGATTTGTCTGTGCCTGAAGGTGTCTGATGAAGATTAGGAGATAGGACATAAGGAGAGCCTTGTAGTTAGAATGATTTCTTTCACAAACATGGAAAGCATCTTGTGCTTTCATTCCTCCCCATGACTAAAAGTCCTTCTCAGATATTCACATCCCTCCTTTGGAAGGATGAGTGGCTTTATCTGGGAAGTAGAACTTTGAGGGAACCAGTCTCTCATAATGATGAACCCTTACAGGCTTCCTTTGGTTGTCAATAAGTTGTTTATCATTTATCCTCATCCTGTTAAATCAATTTTATTCTGATTGGAGCATCTTGAGAGATGTTAGACTTGTGTTGGAAGATGAGGACTTCATTGAAGAGGGTGGAAGAGGATGATTCCTTGAGCATTGCCATTGCAGCTGAAGCTGGAAGAGCAAGAAAAACAGTTGATACTTGAAGACCCAATGGATATTGAATGAAGAGTTGAGGCTTGAAAAAAGATTTAAGGATGAAGTTGACACTCCCATGTGATTGAAGACTACTCTGAGAAGCTGAAGCTTGTAGGAGAAGAAGACCAAGTTGAGACTGGTAAAGCAAAGAGAGATGAAGCTTGAAGACTAAGTTGATACTTATGAAGAGGATTCAATTGAGATTGAGTGTGGAGCTGAGGCTCGAAGAATAAAAGATGAGTTGATACTTACATTGATGCTTGGAAAGCCTGAAGGAACCAAGTTGATACTTGTAGTTAGAAGCAAAGCCTGAAGGTGGAGTTGACTGAAGAGCTGAAGCTTGGAGAAAGGACAAGTTGACACTTATGTTGATGGGTTGAAACCTGGAGAAGCAAGTTGATACTTGCCAGTGAAGCTGATATTCTTGAAGGGTGATTGAAGTCTGAAGACTGGATTGCTGAAGCTTGGATTTGAGAGAGAGTTGTTGATCTGCTTTCTTGTCTGTTTGCTTTTCTATGCTGATGTGCCTTGTTTGACTTGCTTGATGCATTAGAATAAGTCCATGATTAGACTGACTGTAAGCTAGGAGCATGATTGCACTAGAGGTTGAGTTGCTCCCTCTGCTTGTATTGTTACTGTATGGCTTTGCTTGCGGGTATTCAGTAGAGCCCTGCTCCCTTGCCCATGTGGTTTATTTTGCTTGATAGCATCTTCTTTCTCCTGTATGATTACAGTCTCTTCTATTTTTCTTGATAGCATGTTATTTTTACTGTATGATTGCAGTTATTCATATCTGGCTTGAGGTTGAGATGAGCTTGTGGAGGCTGCTGCCCCACACACATTTCCTCCCTCACTTGCATTGCATGCATTTTACAGTCGTTTACTGTTTATTGTTTAAGCTGATGCTTTATCTGTTTCTGTGTATCATTGACATGATCCCCTAGGAATCTCACTTCCTTTGATAAGGAAATGATGATAGAACTTTAGGTTGAAACTTATGCATGATAACTTCTAAGAGTTCCCTGTTTCAAACTTCAACTATAAGATGAATCCTTGGCATGACAACAGTAGGACTTGATAGTCTCCCGTTAGTTGAGCCTGTTCTCTTCTCATCTCAAAACAGCTTAAGATACAGTAATCATGAATGATTTCTTTCGTACGTTACAAGCCTTAAGCTATCTGAGAAAGGATTGTTGGAGAGTTTCTTTTCAACAGTATGGATGTTTAGTATGGTACCCTTTGGGTGACATGCGACGCATTCACTCTCAGGTCATAGTCTTTAGTGCGATTGAAATTGCAAACACAATAAAAAACACTTCTTTCGTAAAAGACAGAAAACAAACTTCAAACCTTTTTGCCCCGTGGGTCCATAATTCAAAGGAAAGCTTTTCTGAAGAAAAGAGTGTCGTTAAACTTCAGCGCCACCGCAAACAGGCTTTGTCCCTAACTTTCGGAACTGCTGCTAAACCCTACTCGATAATACAGATGAATCTGAATCCCCGTAATCCGTATTATCCAGAACTACGTAAGCTCTGATCTCTCATATTTGTTGAGAGTACGTACGCACAATACTGACGTATTGGCGAGCCACCTTCCCCGTAACCCGTAGTAGACCGAACTACGTTGACTCTGATTTCTCATTCTCTGATGAGAATACGTAGGCATAAAGCGCGATGCTTTGCCGAGTCATTTTTCTTTTCTGTGTACGCCAGCCTTAATAGGTAGATAGATAAACCAACTTGTCCAGTAAACACAACAAGCGTGGATCCCGTCGAGTACGACGGACGTGAGGGGTGCTAATACCTTCCCCTTGCGTAACCGACTCTCGAACCCAGACAACGGTTGCAATGACCTTGTCTTACCCTTTTCGTCAGGTTTTTATGATCGTTTCCTTTCCCGTTCCGAGGGATAAATAACGAAAGGTGGCGACTCTTCTGTTTTGCCGGCACCTTATTTTCGCGGAAGCGACACCCACCAGTCACAACCACTTTATCGTTGGTGATAAACTTCAATTTTTGGTGCAGGGTGGAAGTCAATACGCTCGCAGTATGTATCCAGGGCCTCCCAAGCCGGAAACTATATCCGAGATGGATATACATTACTTGGAAAGTGATGGTAAAAATAGTTGGGCCTATCTTGAAGGGCAGATCCACCTCTCCAATGACTTCTCTTCTAGAGCCATCAAATTCTTTCATAATTAGAGTACTAGGTTTCATGTCCAGACCTTCCAGAGGCAGCTTCACAAGAGTGGTCTTCGGAATCACATTCTAGGACGAGCCAATGTCCACCAAGACTTTTGACAACACCGTGTCCACACATTTTATAGAAATGTGCAGAGCCTTGTTATGATTCTTCCTTTCAGCAGTTAACTCTTTGTCATTAAAAGCCAAGAAAGTTTTAGTGGTCACATTGGCCATTGCATCATTGAGTTGAGCCACAGTAATATCTTTGTAATATGAGTCGCGCTCAAAAAGTTTAACACAGATGATCTGTGAGCCTTAGAACTAAGTAATAATGTCAACATGGATAACTTGGTTGTCGTCTAGTTTAGCTGGTCGAATACTTTATAGTCACTCTTCTTTATGATCTTCAAGAATTCTTCAGCCTCTTTTTGCGTAAATGTGGCCTTTGGTGATGAAGACTCCTCTTGAGATTCTGCATTTGCAATTGGAATTACAATGGGTGTTTTCCTTTTAGCATTGGTAGATGCTTCAATCATTTTAGGTGTGAATACTCGTCCACTTCGCGTTATTTTTCCTGGTCCCACAATAGATGTTACATTTTGTTCATCATCATTCAAAAGCTTAACTTTTTGCCCTTGCTTAAAAACTTTAGGCTCATAGTTCCACGGGGCTGCTTGATCACTCTCATATGAGAATGGATTAGGATAATAAATAACTTTTGGGGAGGTGGGAACTCGTACTTGCGGTACATCATAAGGAATATCAATCACAGATACAGACTTCACCTTCCTACCCTTACCAGCACGTTCAACTTGGATCACACCTTGATCCAAGAGCTCTTGCAGATGCTCTGACACTTCTTTATCAGTTGGATTATCAGTTCCATCCTTTAAAAAGATCAACCCATACTTCTTCAGTTGCTTCCCTATTATAGCCATAGGGGTTTGAATGTCATTGACCTTTGTAATCAACTTTTAGTCCTCATCTTCTTTCAAAGCATCATGTGTGGGCAAAGGGTTGTTCTTCACATTTGGTCCTCTAGAAGTAAAATTTAAGTCTTTGGATTCCATCAGTTCTTGAACTCGGTTCTGAAAAGCATAACAATTTTTAATAGTATGTCTAGAGGCACCATTATAGAATTCATAATGGGCGTTGGTATCATACCTAGAAGGGTATGGAAAGGTGGCAAGATGAAAGTCTCTCATAGTCAAATAACCTCCTTGCATCAGATAAGGAAATATTTGGTTGTAAAGCACATGCATATGATCAATTTTCTTGGTTGGAGCTCTCTGAAAAAATTATCGTTATGCTAGATTATTTTGTTGGTATTGCTGAGGCTGTTGTGCGGGAGCCTGTTGGTATTATTGTTGTTGATAGGCATGTAGAGCAGGTGGTTGATACATGACTTGATCAACTGCAAATACTTGTTTATAAGGAATATTCTGAGGAACTCTTCCCCCCGTTCCTTTCATCATAGCATTGGTCTCACCCTTCTTCTTCTTCTATAATTTTGAGTAAGGCTTCTTAGATAAGCCAGATGCTCCGATACTAGCTTGAATCTTTCCTTCTTTCACGCCTTGTTCAACTCTGTCACCAATGGTTACCGAATTAACAAAAATTAGAGTCGCCATACTCACAAGTCTATTATAGAATGGATCTTTCAGAGTATTCACAAAAATTCCAGTCATCTCCCTTTCATATAAGGGTGGCTCTGCCTGAGCAACCAATTCCCTCCAGCATTGGGCATAATCCTTAAAGGATTATTTCTCTTTCATTGACATGCTCTAAAGCTGCATGCGATCAGGTTTCGTATTTGAGTTATACTTATATTGGCGAATGAAAGCGTTTGCTAAATCCTCCAAGCTCTGGATCTGGCTCTGTTCTAGACATATGTACCACTTGAGTGAAGCACCACTTAAACTGTCCTGAAAACAGTGAATAAGTAGCTTCTCATTGTCGGTGTGAGCGTCCATTTTTCTGAAGTACATGACCCAATGGCTTCTTGGACATGCGTTGCCTTTGAATTTTTCAAATTCAGGAGTCTTGAACTTGGTCAAAATAACCAAATTCGACACGACACTCGTGTTAGTCGTAGATGATCCAAAGATGTTGATACCCTTAATATCTTTAACCTCTTTTTCCAGGGCATGAAATCTTTCAAGGAACAATTCAGGCGCGACCATAGCGGCGAACATAAATGGTGGGGGTATGCCAAGAGCATCATATTGCTCATTAACATCAATCATAGAACCACGTTGAGCAGTTGCAATAGAAAACTCTGAAGGGTTTTCGTTGAACACGGGAATAGGGATAACACTCTCTTTGGTTACTTCAGATGAGCCTACTTGATTAGCGAGCTTCCTAGCCTTAGTAGCGGCTTCAGCATTCTCTTCTTTTTGTGCCAATACCAGCATGGCTCCATCAATTGGTCCATTTTTCCTTGGAAAGTATCAATGTCTGTCCTCATGGTGTTTTGGTTCGCTTCAGTCTTCTCAAACGTCATGCTGTAGTTTTATCGTGTTTGGTAGCGATGTCGAGTAGTCATGTTGTCTGGAGGAAAAAGCGGTAGAGTCTATGAGTTTTTGTTTTGAATGAATTCATGTATGCATGTGTTTTTATTTTATAAAGCTCTCAGTTATCTTATTATTTATCGTTAATAATATTAAGCATTTAACGTTGCAAGTCATGAAAAGACACAGAGAAACATAAATTTCAACATGTCATTCACTGGTAGCTCTCAAATTCAAGTACAAGTCTTTGAAACAAAGCTACAAAGCAACAAAATGAAATAACAGTCTTCTTGAATCAACAATATCAAGCTAATAAGCCATTCTGAAGGTGACTCCTTAATCTCTTCGAATTGCCTTTAAATCCATAGCAAGGCCTTCCATGAGCTTCTTGCATAATTTGATGCAGTTGTAGACTTGGTGTGGAGTATTCTTTGGACACATTATCAAGTTTGCTTCTATTAGCTTCTCAGGAAGATCTTGACCAACAAGATTCAGCAATCCATCCAAATTCATGAACTTTTGTTTCCACTCGAAGTACATAGCTTGGAGGTTGGCAATAACAACGTCCCTTTCTGCCACAGCAGTTCCAGCTTCCTTACACTTTTTCATCCAATGAGTACAAGCATTCACCATGTCTTGGTAATATTTTCTATACCTTAAATCTTTAATCTGCTCAATGGCTCTGTCTAATTGAAATTTCTCCTGAATATACTCTCTATAGTGCCTCTCCTTTTCTAATCTTTCTTGTTCTAGACTACCTTTCTAACTTCAGATGGTTACCTTCAACTCTTGAATTTGAGACTCGTAACTAACCATTGTATCTCTCTTCATTTTGTTAGATTTTTCCATATCCCTTTCAAGGTCTCAGATCTTTAGCTTAGCTCAGCTCAACTCTTCATTTCGATGATCTATATCAGCATTTTCCCCTACAAGGGCACCTCTAACCCAGTTTCTTCTACCTTCTTCGACCCGAGTCCTTTTCTTACTACTTTCAACCCTTTCCTTCATCATTTTGCTCCTGTCTTCCCAAGCTTCACTTTTCTGCTTGGTCCTACCAAGTTGGACTCGTAACTGTGTGTTTTCTAGCTCAAGTTCTCTGATCTTATCATTAAGCTTGTCTACATCTTCAGGAAAAGCTATATTAGGCTCTAGAGTCCAGGGAAAAGCTAATGGATCAAAGGAAAAATGGAGCTTAGCAATCAAGGCCTTTTCCTTTACCAATCTGACATATGGTTCCTTGATAACAATATTCTTCTTCAATTCTAGACTGCTTCTAATAACCTTCGACCATGCACTCCTTACTCTTCTTACATCAGGATTTGCAAGAGATACATCATTGATGACGAATGGTACCAAATGCTTCTCTTCAGGGGGCCTTCAATGGAGAGCCCAAGTTGTCTTTTGAGAAGCACGAGATTATAGTTGATGCAACCATAGAATCTTATCAAAGGTACATTGAGGAATCCTCCACAGCTGAGAATTATGGTTTTGATATTCCACTCCCTTTTATACCAAGTGATGTCACTGGCAGTGAGGGAGGCAAATCTTTGAGGCCACTGGAGTTTTTTGGTTACAAAAGGACCCTTCTGAGGCATGTGCATCCTCATCTACATATGGAGTAAGGGAGCGCAGCAAAGGAAAACTCCATCCTTCTTTTCATGACGAGTGTGAAAGGTATGATAAAAGTTAGCTAACAAGAACGGAACAGGGTTACCACCCATGAAGGTCTCTACCGTTGAACGGTCTACAAATTTCTCCACCTTTGGGAACAACATAATTCCACACACAAGCAGTGCTAGAATGGCTCCACAAGACACTCATATTTCTTCTTTGACGCACTTCCATGCTTTTACCTCCAAGAACGCCCTTGAGAACCCTCCTTTGTCTGACCAGTTTGCTACCACAATATCAGCTAGAATACCTAAGGCAGCTACTACCTTGGATATAGTAAGGTCTTCTTCCATTTTCAGAAAGGGATTAAAATCTTTAATGGGTCGATCCAATAATGTCTCAAACTCCTCTAAGGTAGGAGAAATTTAAAAGTCAGAGAATGTAAAGCAACAAAGTGGGACATCATAATATTGAGCCAGGGCTGTGAGAGCTTCAACGTCAAAATTTTTAGCCATTATATCTAGAATCCTTTCAAAGTTAGCATGTAATTTGTTATGTTTGATAGCAGTGATCTTTAAGCTCAGAGCTTTCAAACTATCAATCTTTGGCTCCTTGAACTTGAAGGTGAAGGTGTTCTTTTTGTTAATCTGACTCGTCATGATTGTTCTGTTAAATACTTTAATCCGCAACAAACATAAGAGTCTGATAGCTTTGTTTTTATTTTTTAATTTTTTATATGACGAATGAATGCATGAATTAATGATTATAGGGTTTCTAGATAAGTGGCTCCAAGATTCTGAGGCATGGATGAAGTTACTTTGATTGCTTTTCTTACAAGGATCTCACAGGGTAGGCTCTAGAGTTTAATAGGAACCTCAAAGTCACAGATCCACATGATTCTTCATCAGACACGACATGAACATGTCGGTTGACGAATCCATCATATAAACCTATTTTGGGTGAGGTCTTCATATTGAACGACACGAGGAGAACTCCTCGGTGCCCCGTACTACGCGACCATCGACATCGGGTTCTAAACAAGGGTCTCAGAGTCATAGAATTTTTTTACTGTTTGTTGTGTATGTCAGTCATTGCCAGGCAAATGACTCTACCAAGAAAGTCTATTTTGAGTGAGATCTTTGTATCGAACGATACAAAGAGAACTCCTCGGTGCCCCATACCACGTGACCATCAGTTCTAGTTTTTGGCCAAATGGTTGAAGGTTCTAAAAGGTCCTTAGAGTCATGGATCCTAACGAAAGTGTTGGTCGTCTATGCCAAAAACTTGACGGTCGCTAACATCCTCATTAGAATCTACTCTAAGCAAGTTTCTCGTATCGAACTACACGAGGAGGACTCCTCGGTACTCCATACTAATCAACCTCTCATATCTTATGTTTTCACTCTAAACTCGGGTATAGAGTCTTTCCCTCGAGGTTTGCAATCAAATTTTTTATCTAACACCAACAGTACCAAGGAACCACAAATATATAATATGGAAAGCAATAATGGAAAAAGAATATAAGCAAGAAAATAAGTGAAACAAATACCCAAACATGCGAAGGAAGCAACCTAGACTAGGCTTGACTTGCTTAAGGGTGAACCAGTCCCCAGCAGAGTTGTCATCTGTCGTACCTCAAAAAATATGATCTTCACGATGCACAAAATGAGGTTGTACAATCATGGATGGACTTAGAAGAGTCGTCATCGAACTTTATTTATTCCTATAAGGAAAAAGGGAAACATTGAGAAAACCCACGGGTGAAAGGATAGGGTATGGTCATCACAACCATATTGGGTTCAGAAGTCGGTTATGTAAGAGGAAGATACTAGTACTGCCTACATTCATCGTACTCAATAGGAACCATCTAAGTTGCCTATGCATGAAAGGGTATTTGATGTCTCAAAGCTTGCTAAAGGAAAAATGGATGTTTATTTGGGGAAAAACAAAAGGGTTTTATATTGAGTTCATCTGAGTTTTGCAACCTAATGCCTATGTATCCCAGAAGGAAATAGAATTTTGTAGTTCTTGTTGAAAAAGTTTGGTTTTTTATGTGTTTTTTATGGACGATGCTAAGTTCACGTTCTAGCAGCTAGAGACGTCGCATGTTTTCTATAGAATGGAAATATCATGCCCTTTTTTGAAAAGGTTTTAAAGAGAAAAAAAATGAAGGCAAAAAGGTTTGAGTTTGTGACGTGTCTTATTAAGAGATATGAAAAATGATTTGAGACACGTGTCATACTAAAGTATATGACAATAGGAGCGAGTATTTCGTACAAATGATCCAAGTGCCTCACGTACAAAATACCCTAAGAAGAGGTCAGGAAAACTCTCGCTCATCTTTTCCCATGTACTTAAGGCTCATGATGCATAAAAAATATCATATTTGTTAAATATTTTTTTTGTATTTTTGGTTAAGAGATTTTTGTTTTAAAAGAAAAGGAAAAGATGCAATGCAAGGGAACACAAAACAAAGGGATTCTGACCCTAATTGTTATCATACAGAGATGGACCTAAAGTCAGGATTTTAAGGAAAAGTCTAACCTAAAAGTTGTCATACAAGAATGGTCATAAGGTTGAGATCAAAAGGGGACTTCTATCCTAATGTTATCATGCAAAGGTAAATCTAAAGTTGAATTTGAGGGAAACCCTGGATAATGTTATGATGTTTGGATGAGAGAGCCTAAGGTCTAATCTAATTCACATTAATAAAAGATTAAGTTGAATCAAGATATCTTACGGGATAATGGAAATCAAACATGCAAGTAACCAATAACATCATGTATCAAAAGTAGGCCTCAATCAGATGCTTCAAGATCATGGTGAAAATCAATAAGGAAATTCACCAAAAATTAGCCAGAGTTAAATCATAATTTAATTTCAAATTCGATTGACATCAAGACCAAAGCTTATCAAGATCAACATTAAGCATCTAATTAAGACTTAACGTCAATGTTTAATCAAAATCGAAAACTAAATAAAATTAACACCTAAGCAAAATAAATCAAGATTATTTATGTTTTTAATCAAAATGAATATATTAATTAACATTAACCTCACAATATTAAAAATTTGTTATAAAATTTAAAAGAAAGAAATTAAAAATCTAAAAAAGTAGGGTAGAAGAAATAAAATGATGGTGTAAAAACCTATTGGGCTAGCATCCAAAGCCCATCTTCCATAAAAAAGTGAATTGAGAGATGAAAAAAAAATGGGTTGGGTCTCCTTGAGCCACCCAAGTTGCACAAGGGCACAAGTACCATGAGGGAAACCAAAATTAGTCAGCATCCTCATTCATCACAATCTTCTCTCTCTCGTGCCTCAACCTCCTTCCTTAGACCAACTCCAATGGGAGTTCTTAGAGTGGGTTTGCCAACATGGCACTCATATTTGTTGTTTTCAAGATGGAAAAGTTCTTAAATATGCAACGGTTCTTCAATGGTTCTTATATTAAAATATTAATTTTATAATATAAAAACTATAATTTGATATAAAATTTTATTTATTATTTTAATTATCATTTTAATTAAAATTTAAATATTTAAATTATAATTTTAAATAAAATAGATTTAATATAAATAATATTTTTTAAGTAAAGTGGTGGGACCCAATATAGATTCTTTAGAGTTGCACCATTGGAGTGAAAATTGAATGAGTTGCTTTAAAAGAGTGGATCCCACAAAGAACCTAAAAATGGGTTGCACCATTGGAGATGCTCTTATGCTTGTCGTTCTCCTTTAGCGCGACTCCCATGGAAGAAGGTAACTCCGCCGCGCCATTACTACTAGCTGACGACAGCGGAGCAAATTTCGTTACCTGCTCTCTCTCTCGTAGCACTAACTCGACTTCGACTCCGCTTCGGTTTCATCACAAACTCGAGATTGTTGTGACTTAAACTACATGAATAGAATAGAATAGAATCAAATAATTACCTGGAAGTTCAATGTAAGGTATGATTGAATTTTGTTACGACTTTACTTCGTGTAGTTTCTTCACCCGTGTATTATTGTTATTTGCTGTTACTTCAAATTGTTGATGTTGTTGTATTTTGTTCTCCAATTCACGTATTGATGTTGTCTATGCTTTGTTGTTGTTACTTTCATGTGTATGTGATGTTCAAGATATGTGTTTCAATTCCGTTTGCTTTTGCCATTCGTTGTGTTACGTTTTTGCTCCTAATTTTGCACCTTTTTTCGTCTCAATTCGTGCCTTGTTTCTGCGTATCTGCTCGTTGAGAATTTTTGTGTGCCTGCTGTTGTTTATGACTTCAAAATTGTGTCTTCTTTTATAGGCATATATAAAATTCAATTTCTGATTTTGAATTAATGCACAAAATTATGTTGTTGATTTTGGTTTTGGAAAGAAAATCACAGGGTTGTTAATTGTGATTTCTTGCCCTCTTTTGAACATGTGATTGATGATGATAATGTTATTTCCATTTCAATTCGAACATGTTTGATTGTGTTTGGAAATGATTTTCGATTTCTTTCCTTGTATTGTTGTATGCTTGCTCAGATTATTTTGGAGATCAGATCTACCTTTGTGTGATTTCTCCTATTGTGTTAGACTTAACGCCATGTTCAAGTGCAGAATGCATACTCGCATCTATGCTGCTAGCTTCCACTTAGTTAACTTTTCATTTCCAATTCAAACTGTCTAGTAAGGATGTCCCTCGTTCATGCGCAAGTTGCTGAAGATGGCCTTGCCACTCACTCTTAGTATGCAGAATCCTTGGGCATTGTATCACGACCAAAATCCCATGCATATCTTCACTCATTTACTTAAGAATATGGAATGATGCATCACTAGCAATTGCCACTAACCCAGTAGAGTAACTTTCTTCTTTTGGTCTAGATTTTTCCTTGATGTGGTATGGTTATATTGATTTTTGAATTGCATTGTTGAATTACTTTTGGATGCTTGTTTGTAACGTGTAGTAAGTGTTGGGGCTGAGATTGAATGTGTATATTTGCATGTGTTACATCAGTTGCTTGCAAGTTTTAACTTGGATATGGCATGCAATATTTTGAAGTGGATTTGGCTCAAAACATGGAGCTGGAGGATGTGGATGGCATGGATTCACGAAGAAACTCTTGACTTTCTTGAGTCATCACCTTTGTTTTGGATTTGGAATACTTGGAAGAATTGTTCTAGGACTAGGATACACCTTTAGGAATTGTAACTTGAATCTTGTAGTATTGTAAGAACTAGAAATTTGAATGCAAAAAAATTGTAAGTTGGACCTTTATGCTTGAACTTGAACTTTGAATTTGGAAATTAATGTTAACTTTCAATTCTTGCACTTTGTAAAGAACCTTTGAATTCGGTATCAACTCTTGTACACTTTTCACTTTATAACCTTGAATTCTTGAATTTTGGATGGATCATAAATTTGAATCTTGAAAAGATGAACTTGGAATTTGAATGATGTACTTGAAATCTTGAAGTTTGGAATTTTGAATAATGAACTTGTAACGGTGAAGTTGGGAATTTGAGTGATGAACTTGAAATCTTGAAATGGTATTAGTGACATGATGATGTACTTGAATTTTGAAATTGGTCCTTGGAATTCCAAATAAACCACAAGCATGAACCTTCCATCCTTAACTTGAGTAAAGAAAATTCTTGAATCACGCGTTTTGAATCACTTGGAAACGAGGATAAGGTTTGAAACCTAGATGAAGGTGGCCTTAATATGAAAATCAAACCATAATCTTTTATTGATGCATATCCACAAGCTCACACCAAAGATGAGAAACCTAAGATAATGATGAAATTAAATAACACCTTTAATACTTGAATCCCAAGAAATCCACGCAAGATATCCTCTTATTCTGACTTAAATCAAATTCTTGAAAAAAATAAATGCTTAAGAACTTGATGCCATTTGAACATTGTTTAATCAAAGAATGCATTATACTTCCATGCCATGCTTGTCTTGTGAATCAGGATCTTTAATTTATTCACAAAGCTACCACATTCCATCAATTGGGACCTTAATCCATAAAAATTAGGGCACATTTCTCTTTCATCTCCTCTTGAAACCAAAGCATCCTAACAAGAGCTTGCCAACACCATAAACAGACACAGGACCTTATGACCTAAACCTTAGGGGATCATGGCCAAATGCTAAGTGATCATCTAAAGGAAGGTCAAGAAGCAACACAAAGCTAGGTATAAGAAAATATAAAAGGTAGGGACAAATTTGGAGTATGACACGACAGTTGGGTGCTCTCTTCAAGACCAACAACTAGCCTCCTCGAAGGACTGAAGGACAAGTGTCGGTTAGAGAGGCATAGGTTTTTATAGTCTAGGTAGGCTATATGAAAGAAGGGTATAAATTGCTCTAAATTTAATACATACGGTAATATCCCTTCACGCTGCTGCTGCGAAAGAAAACCAATTTTACAAGGACTTGCGCCCTATATAAATGAGTATTTCTCTCTCTGATTTCCTGCATCTACCCAAACCCTACAAGCTACCACCTACCCTCACTTGAGGTATCTTGCGATAGGCAGTTTCCCTTCTTAGTCGAGAGCATGAATAAATGATTTGGTCCTCCAATATTGTTACAAATACTTATTATATAGAAGATTTTTCTTTTTATATTGTGATGAGTAAGTAAACTATAAAGATCGAGTTTTAGATCAAAACAAACTCTTTAACTAAGGTTTTTTGCTTCAACCTAGTAAGCCAGTCTCCCTACCTCTTCTGCATGCTGGTATATCTTCTCGTCTGCAAGACCCAACTAAAAAATCTCATCTTCATGAAGTTTTCTAGGGACACTATCTTTACTTATAGTTCGTCACTTGTTGGCAAGGGCTTCGGTGTAAGCACCATTTTGAACTTTGACTTAGAATCAGACCTTATCTCTCTCTCAATAATTGGAAGTTTGATCAAATGAACCACTAATGACCAAAAATTGTTCCAACCACGCATAAGTGTGAAGGATTGAATCCTGTAATATATTTTATATAAAAGAGTCTTAGAAAAGGGCACTAGTTCACGTATTTCGGGTTGATTCATCTTACCTCTAGAAAGATAAAGAAATGTAAAGGGGTACTTCACCGAATGGAGCGATAGGTCAAGTATGGAAAGTTCAGTAAACATTCCCTTAGCTCAAGTCCTCGGAGATACCCAAAAGGGAGGAGAGAAGGCTGAGGTGGACACAAAGCCATTTTGGAATTGAAGTGTCAACGCAAGAAAAAGAAAAGCAAAAAACGTGAAGTAAAGGGATCCCATCCTGACGGATGAGCCACTCCTTCCCCCGGTTAACTACTACTACCCAGTCTTACCTTTTAATTTATAGCTTCTGCTAGAGCACTTGCCTTCGTGATGAATCCCTTGAGCTTTTAATATCTTTTTGTTTCTTCTTGCTAGCCTTCAATTGTATGGTTTTCTGTATCGCTCTTGTCAAGCTCCAGCCCGATCCATGTGATCTCATCTCGTACTTGGCCTTCCCCCTCTCTTTCTCTTTGTCTCGGGATAGAGCCTTTCATTAAAGGGAAGGTTTTTGAGCTTGGTCGGAATAAATCCTGGAAGTAGCACTGCTTTGGAAAAAATAGGCAAGACATATCTGAGTAGCGTTGCCAGAACGAAGCGTGGGCGTAAATCATCAAGTGGAAGCACTAATTCCTTGAAAGAGGGGGGTTGACCGGTCAAAGCCAAGTCCAGACAACCTGGAAAAAAGGCATAGGGCCAAGGCAGAGCTGGCAGGCTCATCTCACTTAGTGTGTGCTTTATTGGAATAGAGTGACAACAAGGGAAAGTGAATTTTATCTCGATTCCTCTCTTTATACAACTCTTTCTTTCCAACCCACAACTCAGCCACTTAGGCATTAAGGTCGAAAACCTTAAGGATTGGGCCTCTACCGATCTAATGATAAGGTAGGGGAAAGACAACTGAATAAATAGGTCTATCCTATAAAGACGGGCTAAAGTAAACGCCAAGCGCTGGCCCATTAGTGGGTTCAATTCCTGCTTGCCTTTTATTTTCAATTGTTAGAGTAGTCTTGATCCTATTGAACATAAGTTATATCGCAGGGAGTAAGTAGATTATGATAGGAGGGGACCAGCAGAGAAAGATAAGTCAAGGAGGACCCGAAGAGGAAGAGCGGTATGTCCTAAACGAAGACTGGTTGCTGAGAGTGAAATGAACTTATTTGGCCGGAGGGGGCCACGGGATTAGACTCTCGATGTATTATTACATTTCTAGCGGGAGGAGAGCAGCCCTGGAAGAAGTCAGTCCTAGCAAAAACACATAATACAACTTATGGCCGAGAGTGTCATTAAAGAAAGGTCAGTCTGCACAAGCGAGACGTGACATTAATAGACATCTCAAACTGCTACATCATCTTATTTTCACTCGGATGACATAATAATTTTTATTATATCGGTGTGCAGCAACCCCTATGACAGAATTTAGCATCAGATATATCACATCCATAGAATGATTAAAATCAGTCGGTTATGAGAGCAACAATTTTCCTTGAAAGCATATCCTTATAATGGTCTTTCGATTGTTCCACCAATGCTACTGGAGCACTCTTGATGCCCAAAGTCTTATGGACGACGGATCTTAAGGGCTTACACTAATAATGAAAATGAATGCATCTCTTATTCACCCTGACTTGGTTAAGACCTGAAGCGAAAACAAGGAAATCAGTACTGAAGACTCCTCCGATATAGGCAGGCACTTTAGGGCGATTCTCCTATTCCTTAGACATAAAATCTAGTTAGACCCACTAGGTAAATAAAGGAATTACCATGGTCATACACATATCGCAATCTTACACCTACCTTTGCCTTACCCACAGAAAGCCTTCGCACATATTTCCTCCCTAAATTTTTAGCGGAGAGAAGAGAATAGTCTAGTTAGTAGTCCTACAGAAGCCAGAATCAATCCTATAGATTAGAAACTATAACCTATAATATTACATGCATGTCCTAACCAGGGGATATACGCAGAAAAAGCACCTTTTTTCACTTTATCACTGGATTACAAACTTACGGATCATTTTGATGAGAACGCCACTACTCTTACTTACTATCTTCAAAGCCGTCTACTGGCATGTCTGGATCAAGTGAATCGCTTGGCTAGATATATCCTTAAGCAATATATCGTTACTCATTAGTTTAGAATAAGAAGGGATAGGCACGAAAAACCCTAGCTTTATGTCAATCCTTAGCTCCATCCAACTTGCATCAGATCCTTTTGCCCCTTACTCTGCTGGATGGAAATTGGATGCAAGAAAACTCTCAATGGCTGCAATTATAACTACCATGAACTATATGGATAGAAACTCCCACTGGATGGAGATATCTTCACTTTTTTTCAAGCCTCTTGCCGGTAAGAAAAATAGACAGCTACTGGACACTACGGGGTCTGTAAGGGATCTAACATAACTGGTTTATTGAACAGAGCTCATACTAGAGATATCAAATGACTCAGGGGACTGGACCTCTAGATGTAGCACTGGATGCAAGAAAAAAGTCGCAGAATAGAATAAATAGGCAAAGCAGCGCTTAGCACTCCAACTAATGGCATTAAGATTGTTGCAATTGGTACAACAACTTCTCAGAGGATTCAATTAAGAAGAGTGGATTCTGGGTTACGCTAAACCTTTTCCTTTTCTTTTGCTGACCAGAAGGATTTGATGTCCAGAATGGATAAACATCTAAAAGCTTCTTCTTTGAATTTGCTTTGGGATTTCCCCCCTGCGCATTTCGAAAGTCAGTGCCACAGTCTCCTCTCCGGATCATTACAAGTATTCCACTCTAGCCTCTCTGCATGAATCCCATTTTGCCTCACTTGTATGCAAGTCTTCAGAAAGGAGCGATCCTGACCTATTAGGAAAGGGGAAAGCAACGAGAATCTTTCTACCTTCAAGGGTGAACTTGGAAATAAAGAAACTACCATTTCCCTTCACTCATGCGGGTGCAGAGTCATGAGCTCTTCATGGGTAGAAGATAAAGATATGGGTAAACCTCATTAATTCCATTCTATGTTAGGGCGGTGCCATTATTTCTCCCGGAAGGACTTCTTAAGGGGAATGATGAAAGAGGCTTGGTATTCGAACTCACGAAGCCATTTCCGAAGGGGAACTTCTTCCTTTAGGAGTTGGAATCTCTGAAAGCGGGGGATATTGTCATAGCAACGAAAGCTAACAAAGTCCTATTATCATAGCGAGGAGGATATCAATATGAAAAGTAGTCCATTACATATGTATGGTATTTTAGTACTTATACCTGTCTAAGCGACTAGTCTATGACGTCAGGTTTAACTCAGGATGGATTTTTGTTAGGTTATAAGGAGGGTTTACAGGGGAGAGGTGTGCGTCAGTACAAACCATGTGCAAAAGATGTCGTTTGAACACTTTAACAAACAAGGTCGTTATGTAAGTACAAGTAAGTCTATGGAACTTCTCGATACACCTCTTGAAATTCCTTCTTTTCCATATCTATCTTAGCTTATTTTATTTCAAGTTAGCGGTTAGAGGGAAGGATCACTCCTAAAATCTTCCTTTCTCTTATATACGAGAGTACTGCTGCCACTTCTGAAGCTAGGGACTTCTTTCTGTCGACACCTTTACTTTAGATAATGAATAAGGACGAAGCGGTTGAATTGGATTCCAAGTCGATATTTCCTCTACCTCTTATATTTTATTTATATTTAAGGCATTCGAAGCATATTGGAAAGTTTCCCGTAGAGCGGGAAGGAGGCTTAGTCAAAGAATTTTCAAGAGCTTGTTGGAGGAAATTTTTCAAACGAAAGAGAATAGCCCGAAAAAGTCCAAAAAAAGAGATTGAATACTCGGAATTCACCGAGAAACCCCTCCCTTTGAAGTAATTCAATCTTTTCAACCAGAGGTTCTAAGTCCGTAAGCTACTCTGATTGAACTTGACATCAGTGATTTTGAGTGTTAAATAAAAGCAAGGGCATTTTTTAAAAGACCCTACTACTTGTTGCACCCCAAAATTTGCCAACCTTTTTCTTGGATTGGATTATGTTTCATTTCATTTTCATTTGGGTGCATTTTTGCATTGCATAGCATTTGTTCTCAAAGTAGAGTATCAAGGCTTCCCATGTCTCAGGTTTCATTCCAATGCAAGCAACTGAACCGCAAGCAGCAGCAGTCAGCATTTATTTTTCCTGATCAAGTGGTCGATTTTATTTTATTGTGCAGGTTAATTTCCAGCGTTCAGGCTACTTCAAGCAGTTTCACAATCAGAATGATCGAAAACGAGTTTCAGAGGCTTAACAGATGTCCAAACAGTTGAAACGGGCAAATGGGCACGTTTCCCTCCAAAAGGCACCAATTTCAAATGTTTGAAGGTGTTAATCGGTTAACACATATGGTTAACCGATTAACACATATGGTTAACCGATTAACACAATCAAAATCAGGCTATTTTTGCAAGTTTTCACAGTGTTAACCGGTTAACCATATGCGTTAACCGATTATTAACCTGTGTATTTTTTGCCCTGTACGTGAATTTTCAAGTCCAACCACTCTTGGAGTCCCATTTTGATCATTTGAATTTCATTTTTACACTTGGGAAGGATCTAGAACCCCATTTGAAATTTGTTTAATTTCAATTTCCCACCAAATTCCCATTCCACATTCCATACCACATTTTCCTATCCAAATTCCAAACCTTGCATTGGATCCAAACCTAATTGATATTTAAATGATTCACTCCAAACTTCACCATCTAATCTCTCATAATTCAATTCATTTTTAAGAATTCACTCCAATTCTCTCTCAATTCTCTCAACTTCTCATTTTCCCAAAACCCTCACTCAAAGCTCTTCATCCTTTGGATTCATTGATTTTTCATTAAAACCAATGGATTCTTGAGCATAAACCTCCATTTAACAGTATCATTGGATCAATTTTCATAATCAATTTTCGTGCAAATTGAGATCTTATTTTGGAGCTTGAGTTTGAAGTGCTTATTTGAAGTAATTTGGCTTAAAAGTGTTTGATCTTCATTCCTCTTGCAAGAATTATTGTGGATCTTGAAGTTTTCCAGATAATCTTGTTTGGATCTACTCAAATTCAGTTGATCAACACTTATCGAAGCAAATCTCCGCTTCGAAGGTTGGAATTCTCGATCCGATTTAATTTTTGAGCTTATCGTGTTAATCTTCATATTCGATTGAATTTCAATTGATTTTGATCCGTGTGAATTGTGATTGTGTTGTGTATACATGTTTGCATGTCTATTGGTTTTCTGTTTGCAGGTGTAATTTCGTGCTTATTTGATAAGTTGATCTTTTGGATCATTTGATTAAGTGATTTTGTGCTGAAAGTGCTTTTTCTGCTGCTGTTTTTGGCCTCTGTTACAGTGTTAATCGGTTAACGCATATGGTTAACCGATTAACCATTTCAAACTTTCAAAATTTTCAAACGTTAATAGTGTTAATCGGTTAACGCATATGGTTAACCGATTAACCTGTTCAAAAATCCAGATTTTCCAAACTTTTTAAGGTGTTAACCGATTAACCCCAGGGGTTAACCGATTAACACTGTAACAGTGGGCCTGTTTTGCTGTTTTTCAAGGTGTTTTCGCATGCCGTTCCACTTTAAATCATCATAGATCAGTGTGATGCATTAGGAGTGTGATGTTTGGTATATATGTCGCTGTTCTTGATCGTTTGATCATGACTTTGTCGACTTGTTTTGTTTGTCTTCCACTTGAATGCGTATTTCCGATATGCATCGTTCAAAGTGATGTTTCTTTTTTGTTCGAATGTTTGAGTCAAGTGGCCGAGATGCGCTTGTGGCAGCTGCTGCCCCACACTTCTTTTCCTCCCATTTGTCTCCGATGATTGATCGCCGACAATTGTAGAGGCTTGTCTTCTCCCGTTATGTCTCATCCGTTCATTTTCTTTTTGCATTTGCATGTTCATGTTGTTTATCTTTGCATGTGCACTTCATCTTGTGTTTTTCATTCTTGTATGCTCCAAAGAGGTTGAGACGCACTTGTGGCGGCTGCTGCCCCACACTTCCTTTCCTCCCTCTTTGCATGTTTGTGTTCTATGTGTGCATCTTACTTGTGTTCTTTCTTCTTCTTCTTCTTTTGCTTTTCTTTGCTATGCTCCCCATAAGTTCTCTAACCTTTTGAGGTTATGATAGACATTAGGTGCTTAACTATGCATGATAACATTAGGTAGTTCCCTTGTGTATCCCAACTTTAAGTCCACTTTGCATGATAACTTTTAGGGTTGATTTAGTCTCTCATTAGTGGTCCTTTCTTCTCTTCTCATCTTCATACAATCTTAACATACTTAATAAAGATAATAGATGTTGTGCCATGAGCCTTGTACTTGGGAAATGGTGATTGAGCGGTTACCTCTCAATTACCTAGAGTGTTTAGTATACGTCCTTAGGACAATATGCGACGCATTCGATCCTAGGTTTTAGACTTTAGTATAACATACACTATAAACACTCAAGTTCAAAACACTTCTTCTCTAAAAAACAAAAAAACACTTCAAACCTTTTTCATCCTTCGGGATCTTAATCAGGAAACTCTTTTCAGATAAAAGAGTGTTGTTAACTTTTAGTTTCTACCGCAAACGGTAACGCCTAAGTCTTCAATGGTCGAGCTACATACACCAACTACTAGAACTACTTGTTAACCCTACTCGGGCCTAAAAACTTTTGAACCAACCTGTGGTCTTTTAGCCCGAACTACGTTTGCTCTAATCTTTCATACCAGATTAGAGTACGTAGGTACAAGACGCGATGTCTTGGCGAGCAACCTTCCCCCCTTTCACCCGTAGTTAGCCGAACTACGTTGACTCTAACTTTCCCATTGCACGAGGGAATACGTAGGCACAGAGCGGAGATGCTCTGCCGAGTTTCTTTTCTTTTTCTTTTGTCCCTTGACCTTTAGCTAGATAGATTTGTCACCCTTTTAGATAGACATCAATGCGTGGATCCCGTCGAGTACGACGGACGTGAGGGGTGCTCATACCTTCCCCTTGCGTAACCGACTTCCGAATCCAGACTTGGTTGCGATGACCTTGTCTTTCCCTATTTTGTTAGGTTTTTCCGATCGTTTCCTTTCCCTCTCTTTGGGATAAATAACGAAAGGTGGTGACTCTTCTGTTTTCCGCCGAGTGTTTTTCCCAGTTGCGACAGCTGGCGACTCTGCTGGGGACCCTGGTTCCCTATGCGAGTCAATCCTAGCACTTGTTTGTTTATCTTTGGGTGTTGTATATATGTGCTTTATTTTCTTTCGCATTTTACTTTCCGCATTGTATCATTATTATTGTGCTGGGGAGAGGGAAGTTCTGATGAGTGATAAGCCGGACTCTGGCTTGAGTAGAAACCTAACATTAGTAGTGGAGACTAGTGGGGGGCTTGCTTGCTTAGCAGGTACAGTTTCCCATGAAATTCACACTCAGACGAGATTCTCTTTGATGACTTCTCATTTGTCCCTTAGGGCTCGACGAAATGTTGGATCTGAGGGTTGTCGACTTTGGGAACCAATCATTTGTGAGTCAGCTAAGTGAGGCCTCTTCGTGAGATGATGATGCCAAACCAGAAATGGTGAACGTATCATCATTTCTCGAAAGTTTGTGACACTGATGAACGCATAGGATGCCGAACCTTGTCAGTGGATAGATCCACACCTGTGAGAGGGATTGGGTTGTGCAGGAAACCTTGGCTTTCAGATTACCCGGTTCTTTACAAGTATGAATATGTGTTCTTGATATCAGTGGGTCCTATTGTCGGTGCTTTGTTCTTGCTAAAGCGAAGCGCTGGTTCTTCTCGACCAAACAGCACAGCAATCTTAATCCCCTGTTTGCATTTGCATTTTCATTTTCATCTGCATTTCATTAACATGTATTTGTGTTGCAGGTGCATATTTCCTTCCCGATTCTAGTGATCTTGTTATGGAGCCCTTCAAGAGAACAATTGCTTATAAGTTCCCTACCTCAGATGTCAGTTCTTTGCGGAGTTTGATTGCTTTGGCCGACAGGGAGGTGATGGAGGACTTTAGGAAGTCTTATGGGAGATTGGTGAAGTTTATCTGCAAGCCTTCAGCATATGAGATTAGTGGTGTCTATACTCTCCTGCAGTTCTATGATGCCCAATTGAGGTGCTTCGTCTTTCCTGACTATGTCCTGGCTCCTACCCTAGAGGAGTATTCTGAGTTGTTAGGTGTACCTCTTATTGATCAGATGCCGTTTGTACATGTTGATGCTGAGCCTGATCTGGCTAAGCTCGCTGTTATATTGCACTTGGACGCTTCAGAGTTGAAGGGGAAGTTGGTTAAGAAGAGTGGGACATATGGTTTTCTTTTTCCTTTTCTGGTGGAGAAAGCTCAAAAGTTTGCCAAGGATGGGTGTTGGATCTGTGTATAGATCTGTGCATATGGGTTTGGATTTCAAGGTTGTCAATAGTGTTCTTGCTACTAAGAAGGAAGAGTTGAATAGAGCTTACTTGAGGATTTCCAAGTTTGAGAACCAATGGAATGCCACGCTCACCATCAACAAAGAGCGCGAAGACAAGTTAAAGCTACAGATCAGTAGGTTGAAGACGGAGCTCAATGCCAAAGATGGGGAGATTGCAACAGAGGCATCACTTAGACGGGATAGTGAGTACAGGTCGAACAAAGCTATTATGAACTTGAAGGATCTCAGGTTGAGAGATGATTTCAAGAGATGCAGGCTTGAGGCGTATTTTGGGGAAGGAGCTTGGGAAGACCATGTTGAGAGTCTACATCATACTATTAGCCAGCAGGAGCTGCTTATTTAGGGACTGCTTGCTGGGCCAGATCATCCTGAGACGCTGAAGCTGCTAGAGGACTTCCGGTCACGTCATCCTGTTTGACTATTTTGTTTATTTCTGTTGTAGTTTGATGCTTGTTGTTTGACCATCACCAGGCTTGTTGGTTGAGGTCTTTTCCTTATTGTACTTAGTTGTAGCTTGTACATTGCCTGTTGGCCTATGATTATACACGAGGAGTTTCTGTTTTATGCTTGTCCGTAGGATTCTCCATTGTTGTGTTTTCTCCGGGAAACTAGAATCGAGGGGGAAATTTCCCTGTTGCATAAATACATGTCTGCATTTTTGCATTTTTCGCATTGTAGGTGCATCAGAACTGTTAATCTTATTTTCCTATGGTTTACTAGTGTTTCAGGATTGCTGATCTAACGACTCGCCGACAACTAGGGGGAATCAGAAGAGAGTAATGGAGCAGATGCAAGCAGAGATGCAGGAAATGAGGGACCGTATGGCCCAGTTCATGGAGGTGATGCAAGGAGTGGCTAATGTACAAGAGCAACTCCGGACTTTAGTGCAGCCCTTGATTGCACGTGTCGATGGAAACGGTGTGTTGCATGGTGGGAATGCTGCTAACCCTCCACGTGTTGAGACCCCTAGAGCTGATAACTCCATGCCTACTTTAGTCATCCCTACTGCTGGAGGGAGTGGTAATGATGCTGGTGCCGATAATGCAGCAGGTTTCAACAACACTAGTTTGGTAATGATGGTAATGGTAATGGGAACGGTTATGGTCCTGACACCACTTGTGCTATACATGGTAACATGGATCACCTCTGGAACGAAGACAGATAAGAGGATGTGTTCTCACCGAGGGTTGTGGCTGCTGAGTTACCCTCCGAAGCTGATAGGAAGATTAAGATGATTGAAGAAAAAATGAAGTCCCTTGAAAGTCAAAACTCTATGGGCCTTGATATGGCTAACTTGGGACTGATCCTGGACTTGAGAGTGCCACCAAAGTTCAAAGTCCCAGACTTTGATAAATACAAGGGTACCACTTGCCCGAGAGTTCATTTGAGGTCCTACTACCATAAGATGTCTACCTACTCAGACGATGAGAAATTGCTCATGCATTTCTTCCAGGATAGTCTGTCTTGTCCTTCGTTGGAATGGTATATGAGTCTGGAACCCGTGAATGTTCGTAGTTGGAGGGATTTGGCCGAGGCATTTGTGAAACATTATCAATACAACATCGACCTTGCTCCCAATAGGGTCCAGCTTTAAAATCTTTCACAAAAGAACAATGAATGTTTCAAAGAATATGCTCAAAGATGGCGGGAGTTAGCAGCCAGGGTGCAGCCGCCTATGGTGGAACGTGAGCTTGTTGATATGTTTGTCGCCACTCTGCCAGGCGTTTATTATGAGAAGCTCATTAGCAGTATGTCAGGTAGTTTCTCTGACTTAATCATCACCGGAGAGAGGGTGGAAAATGGTATTAAGTTAGGGAAGATAAGTGCTGGTGAAATGCCTTCAGCTGGAGGAGGCAAGAAGGTGTTCGGTAACAAGAGACGAGAAGGAGATACCAACTCAGTGTCCAGTTCACGTGGGAGAGGTAGAGGTCAGAACTGGCAGCAACAACAGATTTCCAGTATTACAATCCCTGCAATTTAGCAACCACATCAACAACGTCAACAGAATCAACAAGGCTACAGAAGATATTCGGATCGGGCTCAGGTGCCAAATAGACGATTTGATACACCGCCGATGCCGGATTCCCAGTTGTTGCAGGCTTTTTTGCAATTACAGCTTATCCAGAAAAGGACCTTAGCTCCATTAACAGGAACGCCTCCGCCCGAGTATGATGCAAACGCTCGTTGTGAGTTTCATTCAGGTGCCCCGGGGCATAAGGTGCAGGACATGATTGACAATAAAGCAATTAACTTCTCCAATGATGTTCCTAAAGTGGTACAGAATCCCATGCCGAATCATGGGCAGGCTGGGGTTAATGCAATTATCGAGGATGTGTTGGATTTGGTAACAGATGTTAATGAGATGAAGACACCCTTGAGTTTTGTAAAAGCCAAATTATTGAGGGGGTGTTTTCCTAGGTTGTGCTGAGTGTCTGGTCAATCCTAAGGGATGTGGGCAGTTGAAAAGATGTATTCAGGAGATGATGGATAACGGAGTTTTGCAATTTGACCGGTCTGTTGGAAGAGAGCCTGAAGAGTTGGTGGCTGAGGAAAGGGATGATATTGCAACAATTTCCATTTCGTATAAGACTGTTACCATTTATGCGCCAAAACCACCAACAATAACCATAACTAAAGCAGGTCCCGTACCATTTGAAAGCACCAAGGCTATTCCATGGAATTACGGAGCTGAAGTGTATTGCAACGGACAAAAACTAGACTTGAATGGTCCCCCTGCAGATTCAGTAGATAATCTTGTGGGAGTAGGAGGCATTGCCCGGAGTGGCCGGGTCTTTTTGTCACCCGAAGTGATTGTTGATAAGGTTGACAAGGGTAAGAGACCAGTGGTAGAGGAAACTTCTCAGTCTGGGGAGAAAGAATCTTTGTTAAAGGATGCAGAAGAGTTTATGAGGTTGATACGGAAAAGTGACTATAAGATAGTGGATCATTTGCAGCAAACTCCTTCTAAGATATCTATCTTGTCATTGTTACTATGTTCTGAAGCGCATATGAATGCACTGTTGAGAATACTGAACACTGCTTACTGTAACGCCCCGATTCTGAATTTCCCATTGTTGTTGAGTCTTTTAATTTATTTTAATTGAATTATTCTTTTAATTGTAGAATTTGAACATGAATATGTTATGTGTGCTTATTATGTTATTTTATTATTCGGAGAGTTTTGGGGAATTAGTTAGAGGATGTTTTAGATAATCCTTGATCAATAGATATTTGAGAGAAATAGAATAGAAATAATATAAGTGGAATTAGAGAGAAAAGAAATGAGATAGAAATAAATAGAGAGGAAAGAAGAAGAGAAGAGAAGAGAAAGAGGAGAAAACCTAGAATCATCAAGAATCAAACTTCTAAGTTTTGATTAATCGGGTAAGGATGTGAAACTTTATTATTCTTTCGATGTATATGATTATGTATGTTTCTATTGGTTTGTTTTTGAATTAGGGAGAGTTTTGCTCATTTTCTGTTTTAGGTCGAATTTGAGTAAATCGTTAGAAACTGAGTTTTCACGGTTAGAAATGAGAATAAGTGGTTAAGTTTAGTCGGGGAATGTTGGGCTGAAGCTGCTGAGACGAGTTGGGATTGAATCGGGTAGATTTCGATGAGTTTCAGAGTTTTGGACAGTGGAGAATTCTGAGTTCGCAGACCCTCGCTGGCACGTTCGCTAGGCGAGCAGGTCGCGAGCATTTGCTGGGCATTCGCTGTGGCGAGCCAGTAGCGAACGGTCCCAGACTTGGGCAGAATGGTGTGTGGTGCTCTTCGCTGGTAGCGAAAGGGGTAGCGAGCGACTCGCTACACCTTCGCTAAGCGAGTATGGTAGCGAAGCAAGTCAAAGGTTTATGTTTGCTCTCGCGAGCTTGTTTGCTAGGCTAACAGGTAGCGAGCACTCGCTGGGAGTTCGCTAGGCGAACAGAGTAGCGAGCGTAGCAGAGTGTTATTTTATTGTGTTTTCACTTCCATGATGGATTCTTCGATTCAAGTATGATTAATCCTTTCTTGTTATGCATGGTGTATATTCTGATATGTTATATTGTGGGTAGCTGTATGGCGTGAATCCTATATTGTGAATCGTGGAGTGTGAAATGTGACCGTTTGGCAATATTGTGCAATTGTTTGAATTGAATGAAATATACATGAATATATATATATATATATATATATATATATATATATATATATATATATATATATATATATATATATATATATATATATATATATATATATATATATATATATATATATATATATATATATATATATATATATATATATATATATATATATATATATATATATATATATATATATATATATATATATATATATATATATATATATATATATATATATATATATATATATATATATATATATATATATATATATATATATATATATATATATATATATATATATATATATATATATATATATATATATATATATATATATATATATATATATATATATATATATATATATATATATATATATATGGTGTATATGTATGCGTGTCAAGAATGTATGGAGTCGTTTTGTTTATGAAGCATCATGTTGCATTCTTGTGTGTCTGATCCCGCGTAGGATCTGCAGAAACATCGTGTGTCCTTGTGGGGTGTGAGCGATAGTTTATTTTGATCCCTAGGAGGATCTGCAGAAATATCGTGTGCCCTTGTGGGGTGTGAGCGATAATTTATTTTGATTCCGTGGAGAATCTGCAGAATGATTGTGTGCCCTTGTGGGGTGTGAGCAATCCTAAAATATCGTGTGCCCGTGCGGGGTGTGAGCGATGGGTGAACATCGTAGGCCCGACAGGGAGTTACTTCGATAACGAGCGATGGTTCCTTTGGTTCTTCAATTGAACCTGCTGAATGAGTCGGTACCGCATTTGCATCTGCATAGAGTCGTGAGTCGGTCTCTATGAGTGCATTATTATCTTCATATGATATATTTGTGGATATGCTTTGTGAACTGTATATGTGTTGCGATGTATATATGATTGAATTGTGACGTATTGCAGTGAGAAATGTGGTATGTGTATTATATGTTGGTGTATATATATATATATATATATATATATATATATATATATATATATATATATATATATATATATATATATATATATATATATATATATATATATATATATATATATATATATATATATATATATATATATATATATATATATATATATATATATATATTACATGCATTGTTTGTTATGTTAATGTTTCTCACCCTTCTGCTGTTTTATGAATGCTCTATGAGGCATCACAGAGTAGGTTTGCTGGAGGTCTTTTGCGAAGCGTGGCTTCGTTCTTTTTTGGTCGATTGGCTCTGATATGTAGCACCGGGTAGTTATGAATTCTTTTGGTTCCTTTGTGATATATTTGTGTATGTATCTGCTGGAATGTTTTGTAACCATAACTTTTGACTTGAATTAAACTGTTGATGTATACAATGTTTATATGAATGAAGTGATTCAATGTTTAAATGTTTCCGCTTTTATTCTAAATATTGATATGTGGGTTTTAAGGACTAAGTTCCTTTGTGGTGATTTACCCTTTGTTGCATATCTCTATGAGCAGGTGTTGTATGATGTTTCGAATTTCCTGGATAATGTGGCGTACCTCTTTTATACCATGTGTTAATTTATACTTTGATAAAAAATTTATTGAGTGCCTAAATGATTTAATTGCTTATTTGGGGGTATAGAAAGGGGGTGTTACATTAAGTGGTATCAGAGCCAGTGTTGAGTCAGTTGCGTTTGTCTTGTTGTTGTGTTGGTTGAACGGTTGTTTAACCTTGCTGTTATTTTTGGGAATCATCAGAATATGGATGGTCGTAATGACACTGCTATGGTTATGGCGTTGGAGGCTATGGCTAGGGCGGTGCAAGGTGCACCGAATTTAAACGCTAATGATGAGTTTAGAAAGAATCAGCCGCTGGTATTCAAGGGGAGGTTTGATCCGGACGGTGCTCAGATCTGGTTGAAGGAAGTTGAGAGAATCTTTAGAGTTATGGGATGTGCTGAAGGAAACAAAGTGAGACTTGGAACTCACATGTTGAGAGAAGAGGTCGACGACTAGTGCGTCAGTATGAGACAAGTTCTTGAGGTAGATGACGAGGAAATAACCTGGGATTTATTTCGCACAGAATTCTTGAGGAAGTATTATCCTGAGAGTGTAAAAGGGAAGAAGGAAATGGAATTTCTTGAGCTGAAGCAAGGCAATATATTAGTGGTGGACTACACGGCTAAGTTTGTGGAGTTAGTTCAGTTTCATCCACATTATGCGGCGGTTACGGCAGAATTCTCTAAGTGCATTAAGTATGAGAATGGCTTGCGTCCTGAGATAAAACAAGCGGTGGGATACCAAAGAATACGAAGATTTTCGGACTTGACCGAATGTTGTAGGATTTTTGAAGAAGATAGTAGGGCTCGATCTACTCATTATAAGAGTTTGAGTGAGAAGAAAGGCAAGCTGCAAGTAAGGAGTGGGCCTTATATGACGCCTGTTGATAAAGACAAGTATAAGGGAAACTTTGATAGGAGACTCGGAGGAGGAATTTCTGGTGCAGTCAAATGTTACAAGTGCGGCGTGATGGGCCACAAATCTTTTGAATGTGGGTAGTCTGTGGATAAGTGTGCTAATTGTGGAAGTCTTGGACATGCCACTTCTGGTTGTAGAAGGAATGTGGTAAAGTGTTTTACTTGCGGAGAAGTTGGTCATATTAGCACCAAGTGTACCAAACCAAAGCAAGCTCAGTCAGATGGAAAAGTATTTGCATTAGCCGGTTATAACACTACTAATGCGGATCGCTTGATTAAAGGTACATGCTTTATTAATAATATGCCTTTAGTTGCTATTATTGATACCAGAGCGACTCATTCGTTCATTTCTCTTGAGTGTGCTAAGCGTTTGGGTTTGTGCATGGTGTATATGAGTGGAGACATGGTTCTTGAGACTTCCGCTTCGGGGTCGGTAACTACTTCCTTGGTGTGCGTAAGTTGTTCTTTGACCATGTATGGTAAAGACTTCATTATGGATTTGGTGTGTTTGTCGTTGGAAGGTTTAGACGTGATCTTGGGTATGAACTGGTTACAATTTAATAGAGTTCATTTAGATTGCTATCACAAGTTGGTAAGGTTTCCTTCTTTGGGAGATGATGAAAGTGAGAGTTTTCTATCCACTAAAGAGTTGAAGAAGCTTTTAACGGATGAAGCTTAGTTGTTCGGCTTGTTTGCATCGTTGTCGGTGGAGAGTGAGGTTGAGCTTGATGTGTTTCCAGTGGTATGTGATTTTCCAGAAGTATTCCCGAGGGAGATTACGGATGTACCGCCGGAAAGGGAAGTCGAGTTTTCTATTGATCTAGTTCCTGGTACTAGACCGATTTCGATGGCACCGTATCACATGTCGGCATCCGAATTGGTAAAACTAAAGGAGCAGTTGAATGATTGGTTGGATAAGAAGTTTGTAAGGCCAAGTGTTTCTCCTTGGGGTGCACCGGTATTGTTAGTGAAAAAGAACGATGGAAGTATGAGGTTATGAATTGATTATCGACAGTTGAATAAGGTGACAATTAAGAATAAGTATCCGCTTCCAAGGATTGATGATTTGATGGACCAATTTGTTGGAGCGCGTGTATTTAGCAAGATCGATTTGAGATCAGGTTATCAGGAGATTCGGGTTAAGGAGGAGGATATTCCAAAGACGGCTTTTAGGACACGGTATGGTTATTACGAATATTCTGTAATTCCATTCGGAGTTTCTAATGCGCCGGGTGTGTTTATGGAATACATGAATCGTATTTTTCATGAGCAGTTGGATCGTTTTGTGGTTGTGTTCATCGACGACATTTTGATTTACTCTAAGTCTCAAGAGGAGCACGAAGAGCATTTAAGGATTGTGTTACAGGTTTTGAAGGAAAAGAAATTGTATGCTAAGTTGTCCAAGTGTGAATTCTGGTTGTCAGAAGTGAGTTTTCTTGGACATATTATTTCTGGTAGTGGTATTAGTGTGGATCCATCCAAGATTGATGCGGTAATGCAATGGGAAACCCCTAAATCAGTTACGGAGATTCAAAGCTTTTTGGGCTTGGCAGGCTATTATCGGAGGTTTATTGAAGGATTTTCGAAGATGGCACTTCCGTTAACACAGTTGGCTTGTAAGGGAAAGGCTTTCATTTAGGATGCTGGTTGTGAGGAGAGTTTTATGGAGTTAAGGAGAAGATTGACAACAGCGTCAGTCTTGATTTTGCCGAATCCTACGGAACCTTTCGTAGTTTATTGTGATGCTTCCTTGTCAGGTTTAGGTGGTGTGTTGATGCAAGGGAGAAAAGTTGTGTCTTATGCTTCGAGGCAATTGAGAGTGCATGAGAAGAATTACCCTACGCATGATTTGGAATTAGCGGTCGTGGTATTTGTTTTAAAAATTTGGAGGCATTATCTTTATGGTGCGAGATTTGAATTTTTTAGTGATCACAAGAGTTTAAGGTATTTATTTGATCATAAGGAATTGGACATGAGGCAAAGGAGGTGGTTAGAGCTTTTGAAAGACTATCACTTTGGTTTGAATTACCATCCGGGTAAGGCAAATGTGGTGGCCGATGCCTTAAGTCAGAAATCGTTGCACATGTCTACATTAATGATGAGAGAATGGGAACTTTTGGAGGACTTTAGAGATTTGAGTTTGGTTTGTGAAATGACGCCGATAAGTGTGAGGCTTGGTATGCTTCGTATTACGAATGATTTTCTTGCTACCATATGTGAAAGGAAAAAGTTGGACTTGAAGTTTGTTGATTTGATGACAAATGGGAATGAAGATTTCAAAGTTGATGATTTTGGAGTTTTAAGATTTCGTGGTCGTATTTGTATTCCTAACAATGTGGAATTGAAAAGGATGATATTGGAGGAAGGACACCGGAGTAACTTGAGTATTCATCTGGGAGCGAATAAGATGTATCAAGATTTGAAGAAAATCTTTTGGTGGTTCGGATTGAAGAGGGATGTAGCGTAGTTTGCGTATGCGTGTTTGACTTGTCAGAAGTCTAAAGTAGAACATCAGAAGCCTAGTGGATTGATGCAACCATTGGATATCCCAGAGTGGAAATGGGATAGTATATCGATGGACTTTATTATGGGGTTGCCGAATACTCTAAGAGGTCATAATGCCATTTGGGTGATTGTTGATAGGCTTACTAAATCTTCTCATTTCATTCCGATTGATATTAGTTATTCTTTGGAGAAGTTAGCCGAGATTTATGTCCGCGTGATTGTGAAGTTGCATGGAGTCCCTCAGAGTATTGTATCAGACAGAGATCCTAGATTTACTTCAAGGTTTTGGGAGAGTTTGCAAAGGGCTTTGGGCTCTAAGATGAGATTGAGTTCGGCTTACCATCCGCAAACAGATGGTCAAACAGAGAGAATGATTCCGTCGTTGGAAGATTTGTTGCGTGCTTGTGTACTAGAGTAAGGTGGTGCTTGGGATAGTTATTTAGCGTTGATTGAGTTAACCTACAATAACAGTTTTCACTCAAGTATTGGTATGGCACCATTTGAGGCTTTATATAGTCGGAGATGTCGAACATCTTTGTGTTGGCATGAAACTGGTGAGAAATCGGTTGTTGGGTCGGAGATGGTACAACAAACGACGGAGAAGGTGAAGTTTATTCGTGACAAGATGAGAGCTTCTCATAGTAGGCAAAAGAGATATCATGACAAAAGAAGGAAGAATCTTGAGTTTTAAGAGGGCGACCATGTGTTCTTGAGAGTTACACCGGTTACGGGTGTGGGTCGTGCCTTGAAGTCGAAGAAGTTGACTCCTCGTTTTATAGGTCTGTATCAGATTATTTCACGAGTGGGTGTTGTGGCGTATCGTATGGCGTTGCCTCCGAACCTTTCGAATTTGCATGATGTGTTCCATGTTTCGCAACTTCGGAAGTATGTTCCGGATCCGTCACATGTTATTCCTATGGATGACATTGAAGTAAGAGATAATCTTACGGTTGAGGTTTCACCGATTAGGATTTTGGATCGTGAGATTAAGAGGCTAAGGGGAAAAGATATTGCGCTTGTGAAAGTAGCATGGGGAGGTGCTGCAGAGGACAACATGACTTGGGAATTGGAGAGTAAGATGCGGAATTCGCATTCGGAATTGTTTGGATCAGGTAATATTTTCGAGGACGAAAATGTCTAAGTAGGGGAGAGTTGTAATGCCTCGATTCTGAATTTCCCATTGTTGTTGAGTCTTTTAATTTATTTTAATTGAATTATTCTTTTAATTGTAGAATTTGAACATGAATATGTTATGTGTGCTTATTATGTTATTTTATTATTCGGAGAGTTTTGGGGAATTAGTTAGAGGATGTCTTAGATAATCCTTGATCAGTAGATATTTGAGAGAAATAGAATAGAAAGAATATAAGTGGAATTAGAGAGAAAAAAATGAGATAGAAAGAAATAGAGAGGAAAGAAGAAGAGAAGAGAAGAGAAAGAGGAGAAAACCTAGAATCATCAAGAATCAAACTTCTAAGCTTCGATTAATCGAGTAAGGGTGTGAAACTTTATTATTCTTTCGATGTATATGATTATGTATGTTTCTATTGGTTTGTTTTTGAATTAGGGAGAGTTTTGCTCATTTTCCGTTTTAGGTCGAATTTGAGTAAATCGTTAGAAACTGAGTTTTCACGGTTAGAAATGAGAATAAGTGGTTAAGTTTAGTCGGGGAATGTTGGCCTGAAGCTGCTGAGACGAGTTGGGATTGAATCGGTTAGATTTCGATGAGTTTCGGAGTTTTGGACAGTGGAGAATTCTGAGTTCGCAGACCCTCGCTGGCACGTTCGCTAGGCGAGCAGGCCGCGAGCATTTGCTGGTCATTCGCTGTGGCGAGCCAGTAGCAAACGGTCCCAGACTTGGGCAGAATGGTGTGTGGTGCTCTTCGCTGGTAGCGAAAAGGGTAGCGAGCGACTCGCTACACCTTCGCTAAGAGAGTATGGTAGCAAAGCAAGTCAGAGGCTTCTGTTTGCTCTCGCGAGCTTATTCGCTAGGCGAACAGGTAGCGAGCACTCGCTGGGAGTTCGCTAGGCGAAGAGAGTAGCGAGCGTAGCAGAGTGTTATTTTATTGTGTTTTCACTTCCATGATGGATTCTTTGATTCAAGTATGATTAACCCTTTCTTGTTATGTATAGTGTATATTCTGATATCTTATGCTGTGGGTAGCCGTATGGCGTGAATCCTAGATTGTGAATCATGGAGTGTGAAATGTGGCCGTTTGGCAATGTTGTGCAATTGTTTGAATTGAATGAAATATACATGAATATATATATGGTGTATATGTATGTGTGTCAAGAATGTATGGAGTCGTTTTGTTTGTGAAGCATCATGTTGCATTTTTGTGTGTCTGATCCCGCGTAGGATCTGCAGAAACATCGTGTGCCCTTGTGGGGTGTGAGCGATAGTTTATTTTGATCCCTAGGAGGATCTGCAGAAATATCGTGTGCCCTTGTGGGGTGTGAGCGATAGTTCATTTTGATTCCATGGAGAATCTGCAGAACGATTGTGTGCCCTTGTGGGGTGTGAGCAATCCTAAAAGATCGTGTGCCCATGCGGGGTGTGAGCGATGGGTGAACATCGTAGGCCCGACGGGGAGTTACTTCGATAACGAGCGATGGTTCCTTTGGTTCTTCAATTGAACCTGCTGAATGAGTCAATACCGCATTTGCATCTGCATAGAGTCGTGAGTCGGTCTCTATGAGTGCATTATTATCTTCATATGATATATTGGTGGATATGCTTTGTGAATTGTATATATGTTGCGATGTATATATGATTGAATTGTGACTTATTGCAGTGAGAAATGTGTTATGTGTATTATATGTTAGTGTATAGATATAGATATAGATATTATATGCATTGTTTGTTATGATAATGTTTCTCACCCTTCTGCTGTTTTATAAATGCTCTATGAGGCATCGTAGAGTAGGTTTGCTGGAGGTCTTTTGCGAAGCATGGCTTTGTTCCCTTTTGGTCGGTTGGCTCTGATATGTAGCACCGGGTAGTTAGGAATTCTTTTGGTTCCTTTGTGATATATTTGTGTATGTATCTGCTGGAATGTTTTGTAACCATAACTTTTGACTTGAATTAAACTGTTAATGTATACAATGTTTATATGAATGAAGTGATTCAATGTTTAGATGTTTCCGCTTTTATTCTAAATATTGATATGTGGGTTTTAAGGACTAAGTTCCTTTGTGGTGATTTACCCTTTGTTGCATATCTCTATGAGCAGGTGTTGTATGATGTTTCAAATTTCCTGGATAATGTGGCATACCTCTTTTATACCACGTGTTAACTTATGCTCTGATAAAAAATTTATTGAGTGCCTAAATGATTTAATTGCTTATTTGGGGGTATAGAAAGGGGGTGTTACACTTACGTGCCACAAGAAAATTCGGTTAATCAACTCGAAGGAGTTGAAGCGCACGTAAATGCAGGGAACGACTTAGGGTTTACTTACTTGGATTTGACGCCAAGGGGCAGAAACCATAATTGTGCGTTGCACATATCCTTAGAATGCCGAGGGGCTGTTATGTCTCATGTACTTGTGGATACGGGATCATCCTTGAACGTACTTCCGAAGAAAGCCCTAATGAAGTTGGACACGCAGGGACTGATTTGCACACCAAGTGATTTGGTTGTGCGCGCTTTCGATGGTACCCGATGATCCGTGTTCGGAGAAGTGACGTTGCCCATTCAGGTGGGACCGAAAGTGTTTGATGCAGTGTTTTACATTATGGATATCCAGCCAGCCTACAATTGTTTACTAGGCCGTCCATGGATTCATTCAGCAGGAGCTGTGACCTCCACGCTGCATCAAAAACTAAAGTATATGGTTGGCGGTAGTGTTGTTACAGTGTGTAGGGAAGAGGATATAATGGTCAGTCACTTATCATCCTTCAAATATGTCGAGGTGGACAAAGAGATACATGAAACCCTTTGTCAGGCTTTTGAAACAGTCAAGATTAAAGACAAGTCTCCTTTTGTGAGCAAAGCGCCGGAAGTGGCCATGTCTTCTTTTAAAGAGGCTCAAGCAGTAGTACAGACTGGGGTTGTGCAAGGTTGAGGCCAGGTATTGGAGATTTCCCACAAGCAAGACAAGTTTGGTTTAGGGTACCTCCCGTCATTTTCTTTAGCCTCGCAGAGTGCGCCGCACTATAAAGGACTTGTGCAGTTCACTAAGGGGGGAGTTATCTTCGAAAGAATAAATGTTGTGTCAGACGAAGAGGGAGATAGTGATTGTGATATGGATGCTTGGATCAAGCCTTGCACTCCAAGACAGAGCCTGCGCAACTGGTCCATTGAAGAATTTGTTCAAGTGACAACAGAACAGTAATGCTTTGTTTTTTCCGATTATTGTACTACCCTATGTTCTACCCGGAGCATAGCGGTATTTTGTTTCAGGGCCTTATTGTTTATGTTTGAACGTTGCTTTATCAATTAATCAAAGGGCGTTTTATCATTCAAATGTTGTGATCTTTGTCTTTCTTATTTTTATTTTCACAATAAAATAGCAATGTGGTTTGTACTCGTTTGCATATCATTTGAAACATTTAACCATTTTTATTGCAAGATTCCTATTGCAGATGACACCGATTCAGAACCTCCTATGACTTGCTTCGACTTCGAGCAACCGATATATCAAGCTGAAGAAGAGATTGATGAGGATGAAGACTTGCCTGAGGATCTAGCTAGACTCTTGAAACAAGAAGAGAAGATTATTCTACCTCACTAGGAGGAAATCGAGGTTATCAATCTGGGTTCTGAAGAAGTTGTCAGAAATGTTCGGATAGGGGTTGCGCTACAGAGTGACATCAAGAAAAGACTGATCGAGATGCTTCGAGAGTATAGTGACATCTTTGCTTGGTTGTATGAAGATATGCCCGGGCTTGACACCGACATAGTGAGGAATGTTTGCCGGTCAAGCAGAAGCTTAGAAGAACAAGACCAGATATGGCTGTAAAAATCAAAGAAGAAGTCCAAAAGCAGTTGGACGCTGGATTTTTAGCCGTAACCACTTACCCTCCGTGGGTCGCCAACATCGTACATGTACCTAAAAAGGACGGTAAGGTACAGATGTGTGTAGGTTACAGAGATTTGAATAAGGCGAGCCCAAAGGATGACTTCCCGCTCCCTTATATTGACGTATTGGTTGACAATACTGCTCAATACTCCGTATTTTCTTTCATGGATGGTTTTTCCGGTTATAATCAGATAAAGATGGCACCGGAAGATATGGAGAAAACGACGTTCATTACGCAGTGGGGGACGTTCTGTTATAAGGTAATGCCTTTTGGGTTGAAAAACGCAGGGGCAACTTACCAGCGGGCTATAGTCACTTTGTTTCATGATATGATTCATCATGAGATCGAAGTCTATGTTGATGACATGATAGCAAAGTCGCAAACGGAGGAAGATCATCTGGTCAACTTGTTGAAGCTGTTTGAGAGGCTCAGGAAGTTCAGGTTGAGGTTGAATCCAAATAAGTGCACTTTTGGGGTTCGGTCCGGAAAGTTATTTGGGTTTATTGTCAGTGAAAAAGGAATCGAGGTCGATCCTGCAAAGATAAAAGCTATACAAGATATGCCAACGCCGAAAACAGAAAAGGAGGTCCGTGGTTTCCTGGGGAGATTGAACTACATTGCTCGGTTCATATCTCATCTCACGGCCACGTGTGAACCAATGTTTAAATTTCTAAAGAAAGATCAGGCGGTCGTCTGGAATGAAAATTGTCAAAAAGCATTTGATAAGATAAAAGAATACTTGCAGGAGCCTCCGATATTGATACCCCCAATAGCTGGAAGGCCTTTAATCATGTACTTAACGGTTCTTGAGAACAGTATGGGTTGTGTTATCGGTCAACACGACGAGACTGGAAGAAAAGAGCATGCAATCTATTATCTGAGTAAAAAGTTCACAGACTATGAGTCTCGTTACTCAATGCTCGAGAAAATGTGTTGCGCACTCGCTTGGGCTGCCAAACGTTTGAGACAATATATGTTTAATCACACAACCATGCTGATTTCGAAGATGGATCCGATCAAGTATGTCTTCGAGAAGCAAGCGCTCTCAGGAAGAATTGCCAGGTGGCAGATGGTACTGACAGAGTACGATATACAATATGTTTCTCAGAAAGCCATTAAGGGAAGGGTTCTGTCAGAATACCATGCTTAACAGCCAATTGAGGATCATCAACCAATGAAGTTTGAATTTCCTGACGAGGATGTCATGTTCCTCAAAGAGAAAGACTGTGAAGAGTCGTTGCCTAATGAAGGTCTAGAGAAAGGTTCTCAATGGCAGATGATATTTGACGGCTCTGTCAACTCCTATGGTAGTGGAATCGGGGCAATTATTACAACTCCTCATGGCACTCACATCTCGTTCACTGCCAGGTTGAAATTCCCTTGCACTAATAATGAAGTCGAGTACGAAACATGCATCATGGGTCTGGAAGAGGCTATTGATTTGAGAATCAAGAATTTGGATGTATATGGCAATTCAACGCTAGTGGTTAATCAAATCATGGGAGAGTGGGAAACTCGTCATCCAAATCTAATTCCTTACAAAGATTACGCAAGGAGGTTGTTACCTTTCTTTGACAGGGTAGAGTTTCACCATGTGCCGCGAGCAGAGAATCAGATGGCATATGCTTTGGCGACGCTATCTTCGATGTATAAAGTGAATTTTTGGAATGATGCTCCAAGAATAATCATTTCTCGCCTTGATAGGCCTGCTTTCGTATTCGCCATTGAAAAGGCTGCTGATGGCAAGCCATGGTTTTACGATATACATAACTTCCTCAAGAAGCAAGAGTATCCGCCAGGGGCTTCGGCTCAGGATAAGAAGATGCTGAGGAGGTTGTCTGGTAACTTTTATCTAAACCCAGATGGTGTGCTTTACAGAAGGAACCATGATTTTGTGTTGTTGAGATGCATGGATGAAAAAGAAGCAATGTTGCTTATAGAAGAAGTTCACGAGGGTACTTTCGGTACACATGCCGGTGGGCATGCCATGTCTCTAAAGCTATTGCGAGCAGGGTATTATTGGCTAATGATGGAGTCAGATTGTTTCAAATTTGCGAAGAAATGCCATAAATGCCAGATTTATGCAGACAAAATTCATGTACCGTCGTGCCCATTGAATGTTATGGCATCACCGTGGCCTTTTTCCATGTGGGTGTTGCACCCCAAAATTTGCCTACCTTTTTTGCATCTAGCTTGTGTTTCATTACATTCATTTTAGCATTATCATCTGCATTGCATTGACATGTGCGCAGGAGATCAAGAGGTATGGATACCAACAAAGGGCTACACAGGGCTATGAAGCTATCTGAGATCCTTATTCAAGTTTTTAAGGGTTGATATCCTCACCAGAGAAGCCAAAGATCCTCAGAGAAGGGGTTGGATATGAGAGTGTATGCCTCATAACTTGAGAGTTGTGGGAAGCCATAAGATGATTCTGAATCCATGGAGTTGGACTTGAAGCCTTGAGAGATCTCATGAGAGGTATTTAAAGTCATTATGAAGCCTAGACAGGTCATCATGTGAAGGATTTGAAGCTACTACCAAGATTGGTGCTGCTAGGATTTCATCTGGTCAACCCTATGTCAACAGATGATTTGAAGAAGGTTGAGAACTAATTTCAAGGTCATGTAATCATGGATTGATGTATTAAGATGCCCAAGGGATGATTCTAAGGTCAACTCATCATGAATCAAGAGTGTGAGGAGTTCCTAAGCTAGGGTTGCTATGCTTGACAGTGTAAAATCCCCTAGTTTAGTGCCTAACTTCAAGACCACATAACACAAGATGTGATTTTCATCTCACCTTTACCCCAACATGATTGTTATAAAGCATGATCATAGCTTTAATTTGAGTACTAGAAGTCCTTGATAGGGTTTATAGAACTCAAGTTATGAGTCAGACAAGTTACAGGTCATTAGATGAATGTGAATTTGGAGCTTGAAAGTCAACCAAATTGCATGACACATTTTCCCTAGAAGGATGATTCTCATGAACTTTTGGCCAACATGAATATTGTTCCTTATCTTCTTAGCTTTCTAAAAAGTACTAGAAGTCCATGATTGGATTTGTAGAACTCAAGTTATGAGCTTTGCAAGACAAGGGTATTTTGGGAAGTTGAGATTATAGGTCATTTTGATTATGGGTCAATATCACCATCTTACACACCTCAAATGGAATTTTGTCCAACTTGAAATCTGTTCAGAATGGTGTTATTTGTCCAACCATGACTCAAGAATCCATTGATATGGGTTAGAATGAGAAATGCTTGAAGAAAATTCATGAATGAATCATTAAAGGAAGCTTGAAAAGGGCTAATTCAAACCAATTCATTTTGGAACCAAATTAGGCCATGTTTGTGCTTGTTTTGAGTCCAATGGATGTTTTAAGAACATTGGAAAAATTAGAAATCAAGTTTGAGGTCATTTGTTATGCCAATTTCATGGTTTCTTCATCTTTAAGCAACATAATGGAAATCAACCATCCACTCATTTCCAAGGTCTCAATCCTATCCACGCATCTTCCTTACATCATAAGAAACCAAATTGGATCAATTTGCAGGCTGTTTAGCTTTGTTCTCACCATAACATAAAAGCTTCAAACTTGGAAAAGTGGATTTTGGATTGGGCTGCCATAGGCTTCTAATAGGCTTCAAATCGCTCTAGGTCCATTGCATATAACCTTTTGGATGATTCTTAAATGTCATAACAGAATTTGGGGGAAGAAAACAGAAAATTGAGTTAAGAAAAAGTGGAGAAACTTGGAAAATTGATTTTGAAGATAGAGCCATTTTTAGTCCAAATCACATTTGCAAAAAGATTCAGTGAGGTTCATTGATGGATTCTGGAGGATTTTCTTGAAGCTTCATCCATAATTCAAGCCTCCATTGAAGCTCAAAACCAGACTCTTATCTTTCATCCATAAGCTCTGTTCTTGATGAATTGCTATATTATTTTCACATGATTGTGATCCTTAGAGTGTGTAGAACATTTTAGGATTAAAACGGTTAAGTTTCATGACAATTCTTGACAGAGAACCTTAGGTTGTAGTTCGAATTTCTCTCTAATTATTGGATGAAAATGAGAAAGAAACATAGATTGTTGATGTAGGAAGTGAAAGGAAGAGATTAGTGCCTTCAATTTTAAGTTTTTTGAAAGTTGGAAATTCTTGAGTGATTCTTGGATGTTCATGATTTCTGAGTTTTAATGGAGGAAAGTAGAAATAAATTTGATATTTGGATTCTACACAAAAAATAACACAGTTTTGGTTCAAGAAAATCTAATTTTGGTGAATAAATGAGAAAGTGCCATTTTTGACATGAGGTTGAAGATGACCGGAACAAAGTCCGGCCACCGTCACCACCGCGGGATTATTCCCCTCCGTTTCAATTTAAAAATGCCAGTTTTCATGATGACCGTCTGATCACGCCATTGCCTTGACTTCGTACGCGCATCACACGGCCAGGAATGCGTCTCGCGTTTGGCCTTTTCCCATTAGTAAAACGCTGAGTTTTGAGACTCAGCTGGGCCTAGCGTTTTGCTACCCGCACCCCCATACGCAGGGCCTAGTATGAATACACGCGTGGAACAATACTATCCGCACCCCTTCATTGTTTCCTTTTAATTTTTTTTCTTTTATTTTCTATATGGTTGCTTGTTCCATTTTAATTCAGAAAAAATAGTAATAATCGTTGGAAAATCTTGGAAAAAATCATGATTGTATTTTACCATGTCCTTTAATTTGTCACATTTTTTAATTGCAATTTTAATTCTTTTTTCAATTAATTTTGAATTTTTCTTTTATGTGCTTTTCCATGAATAGGAATAATGCCATGTTAACTTCTATATTTTTGTTTCCATATCAATGCTTGGATTTAATCTCTGATTTTTTACATGATGAAAGTTGATACGTTGTAGGATATTGTATGATTTTTCTTGCATTTTTTAGATTTCATTTGAATAGGTTTTGAGGCACATCTTTAGAGCCTTCCCCTTTTGAATGTCCCATGGCATACATCTAGGTTTAGCATATGATTATTATACCTAGGATTAGAGTTTGGACTTGAAACTTTAACCATAGCACCCTAACCCATTTAGGATCATCTAGGATTTTTCCGAGGATTTTTAGAATTGATTTCCTATTTTACCCACATTTTACAAGTTGATTGAGTTTAGGGTGATCCTTAATGTAGCCTGCTTCATAGTTTAGGCTTTAAAGTGAACTTTAGCTAGCCTTAGGTTTCAAATCCCTTCTTGATAGAATAAAGATTAGGTTGATACCTACTTAGAGCATTGATTAAGCCTTGATAGAGCTTCTAAATCCTTTTAATTAAGTGATCTTTAGAACTAATCTTTAGGATGATTCTTCTTTGAATGATAAATTCAATTCTTCCATGATTGGTTGAGTGTCATGATGGATACCTTTGGTATACATCATGCTTCCCATGATGGATTCAATTCTTCCATGAATGGTTGAGTGTCATGGTGGATACCTTTGGTATACATCATGCTTCCCATGATTGATTCAGTTCTCCCATGATTGGTTGAGTGTCATGACGGATACCTTAGGTATACATCATGCTTCCCATCATTTCTCAATCAAATGAATTTGGTTGAGTGCCTTGGTGAATTCCTTAGGTTTTCACCATGCCTCCCATCATCTAAAATCTCTCTCTGTCCTATTGACATAGGATCCCTCTTGGGAGAGCCTGGCCTTCCTTAGGAAGTGCTCTGTGCATTCCTTAAGAGGTGGAGCCTATGATGGACTCATGTGCTGATGCACATTAAGTTTGAGACCTTAGATTGACATCTAGGTTCTTTACCCATTTATCTGTCCTATTGACATAGGATCCCTCTTGGGAGATCCTGGCCTTCCTTAGGAAGTGCTCTGTGCATTCCTCAAGAGGTGGAACCTATGATGGACTCTTGTGCTGATGCACATTAAGTTTGAAACCTTAGATTGATACTTAGGTTCTTCACTCGTCTCTCTTTGTCCTATTGACATAGGATCCCTCTTGGGAGAGCCTGGCCTTCCTTCGGAAGTGCTCTGTGCATTCCTCAAGAGGTGGAGCCTGTGATGGACTCCTGTGCTGATGCACATTAAGTTTGAAACCTTAGATTGAGATCTAGGTTCTTTACCTATCTATCTTTGTCCTATTGACAGAGGATCCCTCTTGGGAGAGCCTGACCTTCCTTAGGAAGTGCTATGTGCATTCCTCAATAGGTGGAGCCTATGATGGACTCCTGTACTGATGTACATTGCCTTTGCACCTTATACTGATACCTAGGTTTCTTTACCCATCTATCTTTGTCCTATTGACATAGGATCCCTCTTGGGAGAGCCTAGCCTTCCTTAGGAAGTGCTCTGTGTATTTCTCAAGAGGTTAGGCCTCTGATGGACTCCTGGGTTGATACACATTAATCAACTGTGTTGAGGCACATTAATCGAGTGTTTTAGATTGACATCTAGGTTCATTCCATAAATCATTCTTTGTCCTATTGACATAAGATCCCTCTTGGGAGAGCCTGGCTTTCCTTAGGAAGTGTTTTGTGCATTCCTCAAGAGGTGGAGCCTCTGATGGACTCCTGTGTTGATGCACATTGAGCTAACACCTTAGCGACATCTAAGATCTACCCCAATTCCTTTACGTGTCCTATCAACATAGGATCCCTCTTGGGAGAGCCTGGTCTTCCTTAGGAAGTGCTCTGTGCATTCCTCAAGAGGCTGAGCCTCTGATGGACTCGTGTGTTGACACACATCAACTGGATGTAGCCTTGGGATGACTTCTTTCTTGCTCTTCTAGTTCATGTCTTCTTTCCTGATGGATTGTGGTGTGGTTATTTGTTTGCCTGTTGCTTGATGCATTAGGATAGTCTCACATATAGAATATGTTAAGCTTAGGAGCATGATTGCATTGAAAGGTTGAGCTGAGCTCCCTTTGCTTGCTTGCTTTAGAGGTTGAGTGGTCTCCCTCTGCTTGAGTGTTGTTTTCCCTTTTTCTCACTGATGTGTTTACATTGAAAGGTTGAGGTGACCCTCCCTTTGCTTGTCTATTTTGATTGTTTTCTTTGCTTGATTGCTTAGAGGTTGAGTCTCTCCCTCTGCTTGTATTGCTGCATTGCATTTGCATCTTTACTGTTTTCTTTTCTGTTTATCAGCTTTAATGATTTTTGCAGTTTGTGTATATTTCCCATTGATATGATCCCCTAGGACTCTCACTTTCTTTGATAAGGAAGTGATGATAGACTTTTAGGTTGAAACCTTTGCATGATTACATCTAGGAGTTCCCTGTTTCAAACTCAACCATAGGATGAATTCCTGCCATGACAACATTAGGGCTTGATAATTTCCCTGTAGAGTTCGTTCTCTTCTTACCTCCAGAACAATAGTAAAATACGTAATAAAGGCAAGTTGGTACAGTATGTTACGAGCCTTAAGCCACTTAGGAAATGATTGTTGAAGGGCCACTCTTCAATAGTAAGGATATTTAGCCTGGCACCCTTAGGGTGGCAAGCGACGCATTCACTCCTAGGTCATAGTCTCTAGTGCTGTACAAACTACAAACATCCATAAAAAAACACTTCTTCCGTAAAAAACAGAAAAAAAATACCAAACCTCTTTTGCCCCGTGGGCTCCCTTAATCAGGAAAACGTTTTCAGAAAAAGAGTGTCGTTAACTCTCAGTTCTACCGCAAACAGTAACGCACGAGTCTCCGACGAGCAAGCTGCATACACCAAACTGCTGGAACTGTTTGTTAACCCTACTCAGAAAAAAAGATGAATCTAAACCCATAATCCGTAGTATCCCGAACTACGTAAGCTCTGATCTCTCATATCCGTTGAGAGTACGTAGGCACAATACTGACGTATTGGCGAGCCACCTTCCCCCATCCGTTACCCGTAGTTAACCGAACTACGTTGACTCTGATTTCTCGTTCTCTGATGAGAATACGTAGGCACGAAGCGCGATGCTTTGCTGAGTCATTTTTCTTTTCTTTTCAGACCAGCCTTGATAGGTAGATAGTTAAACCAACCCGTCAGATAAACACAACAAGCATGGATCCCGTTGAGTACAACGGACGTGAGGGGTGCTAATACCTTCCCCTTGCGTAACCGACTCCCGAACCCAGACATGGTTGCGATGACCTTGTCTTATACCTTTTCGTCAGGTTTTTCCGATCATTTCCTTTCCCTTTCTGTGGGATAAATAATGAATGGTGGTGACTCTTCTATTTTGCCGGCACCTTATTTTCGCAGTAGCGACAGTGGGGCATTGATATGATTGGTAAGATTGAGCCAACCGCATCTAACAGACATCGTTTCATCTTGGTTGCCATTGATTACTTCACCAAATGGGTTGAAGTAGCCTCTCACGCCAATGTCACAAAGCAAGTTGTAGCCCGGTTCATAAAGAAGGACATCATCTGTAGATATGGAATACCCGAGCGAATCATTATTGACAATGGTTCGAATTTGAATAATAAGATGATGAAGGAATTATGCCAGAATTTCAAAATCAAGCATCACAACTCATCGCCCTATCGGCAAAAAATGAATGTCGCTGTTGAAGCGACCAACAAAAATGTTAAGAAGATAGTGCAAAAGATGGTTGTCACTTACAAAGATTGGCATGAGATGTTGCCCTTTACTCTTCACGGTTATCTTACGACGGTACGCACATCAACCGGGGCAACTCCTTTCTCGCTGGTATATGGTATGGAAGATGTCCTACCATTGGAGGTCAAGATTCCTTCTTTAAGAGTTCTGGTCAACGTCAAGCTTGATGAGGCAGAATGGATAAAGAACAGATTGAATCAGCTCAGCCTGATGGATGAGAAGAGGCTAGCGTCTATCGCATACGGTCGGTTGTATCAGAGCCAGATAAAGAAAGCTTTCGACAACAAGGTGCACCCTCGAAGCTTTCAGATGGGCGATCTTGTGCTCAAAACGATTCTTCCACCACAATCAAATCACAGGGGCAAATGGACTCCCAACTATGAAGGTCCATATGTCGTTTGAAAGGTCTTCTCTGGAGGAGCTTTGTTGTTATCCACCATGGATGGTGAGGAATTTACATCCCCTGTGAACGCAGACGCAGTTAAAAATTAATTTTCTTAAAGAGACCCGCTGGACACAAAAAGAAAAGTCTAGGAAAAAATAGGGCATCCTGGTGAACCATAAAAAAGAATTGGGTTCGGGAAAAAAATTAGGGATAAAAATGAAAAGATGTAAACCCGCAAAGTCGAAAACCTGAAAGGGCGACTTTGGAAAAAATGGGCATCCCGGTGAATCGAAAACCCGAAAGGGCGGTTCAGGCAAAAGTTAGGAATTGAAAAGCAAATGATTGCAGTCTGCGTTGGAACTTCATTGCTTAGTGGATTGGGAGGACCTGAGAGCCGTTTATCCGAATCAATCTCTTCTGAAGACGAAGCGTCGGGAAAGCATCAGGGTCAGGCGAGTCATAGAGGGATCAGCTCATGGTGTTTGTCTGTGCCACATTGCCGACATTTTTGTATATTTCTGTGCATATCTGTATTTGTTTTTGCGCAGCTTCCTCTTTTCAGGGGTTGCATCTGTTGTAAAACTTTGCCTATTTTACAGGCCATTTATCAATAAACATATACTACTCAGTATCTCATTTGTTTTGTTTTAACTTTTACTATTTTTTTGTGGAAAACACCCAATTTTTTGATAAACTTGCACATACATAAACTTGCAGGCCTTGACCAATAATGGTTAAAACTTTGAATTAATTGAACAACGTCACGAATGATGACTGAGATAGTTCCGTTTATGTAGGATATCTTGTCTGTTTGTTCAGTTTTGCAGGGTCGTTATCCTTGGGGCAAAGAGGTGTGGATGAAGTTCATTCTATCCCTGGCCGGAGTTTGTTTCCCCAGTAAGTGAAGTTTGAATCTCTATCCCCAGTGGAATATGGATGCAGTTTGAGCGAGCAAGTAGCGTGTACGCTTTCCTTCAGCAGTTGGTGCACATTCAATCCCCGCGGAGGGCATGTCCGGATGTACTCCCCAGTGAGTTGTGATTGGATTTTCTTCCCACGGAGTAATCTACAGCCTGGTTAGGTTCGTCCCCCAGCGGAGCAATCCCCAGTAAGTGGGAAGAAGGTGGTTTCCTCAGCAGATTTGTTCTCTTTTCCCCAGCGGGATGGAGAAATGTTGTTACCTCGGTATTTTCCTTGCAGAAGGCCAGCAAGGGCCCGTTTCTCGGCATAAGTCCAATTTTTTATTGGCGTGAGTAGGTTGTTCCCCCTAGCAGGGTGGTTTCTATATCTCTAGCATTTATTTTATTGATTCGGTTCCGTTGCATCTGCATGCGTGCATAGCATCTACCCAAATGCGTAGCATTTCCATTTCGTATGGAGCATTACGCCATTTCAAACATATGCATCTGAAGCATAAGCCAGGTTCGTTACCTTTGGTGCCGTTTGCCTTTGAGGGCCGAGGATTTTGAATTCAGGAGATCTTTACGTTATTGGTTTCTCCTCTGCGGAGTCGTTTGTTTAAACCTCTCTTTTCCTATCAGAACTTTCCCCGCAAGTTGTGAGTCGGTTGATTCTGTCACTTGCGTATGTTGGATAGGTTATGTCAACTTTTGGTTGATAGTTCCCAGCGTAGTCTGTTTTGGGTACGTTTATCCCAACTTTTGGTTGGTAATCCCTGGTTTCCCAGCAAGATTCTTTTCAACTTTTGGTTGGTATTGTTGTTTTATTCCAACTTTTGGTTGGTGGCCTATTGGCGTTTGGATTGTTATTCCAACTTTTGGTTGGTAATCCTTGTTTTCCTCAGTAAAGTTGATTATTCCAACTTTTGGTAGGCAATCTTTGTTGTAGTCAGTTCATTCTCATTCACCGATCCCGGCAATCCTAACTTTTGGTTAGTAGCCTTTTTATTTGGTAATTTCGTATGTGATTCCAACTTTTGGTTGGTAGTCTTCCTTTGTTGATCATTCCAACTTTTAGTTGGTAGTCTGCTTTTGTGGCCCGTATTCCAACTTTTGGTTGGTAGTGTCGGATGATCATTCCAACTTTTGGTTGATAGTTTTCTGTGAAGGAGTTAGCTTTGTTCAAGTATCTCCAGCGATCTTAACTTTTGGTTAGTAGCCCTGCTTCCCAACTTTTGGTTGGATTTTATCCCCTGCAGTCGTTATTCCCACTTTTGGTTGGTAGTCTGTTGCTAGTTGATGTTGTTCCAACTGTTGGTTGGTAGTCCCTAGTGGGGTCCGGAGCTTTGTTGGCGTTATTCCAACTTTTGGTTGGTAGTCCTTTATTCCTAGGATTGTTATTCCAACGTTTGGTTGGTAATCCTGTGGTGGTGGTGCATTTATCACAACTTTTGGTTGGTAGTTCTCCTCTAGTCCTGGTTGGAGTCGTTTTGGTTGGTAACCGTGTTTGATTCCAACTTTTGGTTGGTAGCTTTGGCGTATTCCAACTTTTGGTTGGTAGCTTCGTGTGATTCCAACTTTTGGTTGGTAGATTTGTTTATTTCCAACTTTTGGTTGGTAATTAGTGACCTGTCAGAGTTTGTTTGATTCTAACTTTTGGTTGGTGAGATTTTGGTGATGTTGTTCTAACTTTTGGTTGGTATCATTTGCATCAATTCCAACTTTTGGTTGGTAGCTTTGTTTATTTCCAACTTTTTGGGTTGGTAATATTTTTATGGATGTGATTCCAACTTTTGGCTGGTAGTCTTTGGTTTCTCCTGTGGAGTGTTATCCCAACTTTGGGTTGGTAACTTGTGGTTGTCTGGTGATTTCAACTTTTGGTTGATAATATGGATTCGATTTTGTTCGGTATTCGGGTGATTCGAACTTTTGATTGGTAGTTTGTGGTTAGTTCTAACTTTTGGTCAGTATACTTCCCCAGTGGATTATTCCTGTGTTTAGTTCAGTTATCTCTGGAGATTTCTGCGGTTGGCAAATTTCCGGGTTCGTTGGTATTCAACCGTCTTTTACCTCGATTGTTTGAAAGTCGTTCGCATTTCACCCAGTCAGGTCCAAGTCGCTTGAATAGGGGCAGTTGTTGCACCCCAAAATTTGCCCAACCTTTTTCTCGGCTTGATTTATGTTTCATTTCATTTTCATTCGGGTGCATTTTTGCATTGCATAGCATTTGTTCTCAAAGCAGGGGATCAAGGCTTCCCATGTCTCAGGTTTCATTCCAATGCAAGCAGCTGAACCGCAAGCAGCAGCAGTCAGCATTTATTTTTCCCGATCGAGTGGTCGATTTTATTTTATTGTGCAGGTTAATTTCCAGCGTTCAGGCTACTTCAAGCAGTTTCACAATCAGAATGATCAAAAACGAGTTTTAGAGGCTTAACAGATGTCCAAACAGTTGAAAACTGGCAAATGGGCACGTTTCCCTCCAAAAGGCGCCAATTTCAAATTTTTGAAGGTGTTAATCGGTTAACACATATGGTTAACCAATTAACACAATCAAAATCAGGCTATTTTTGCAAGTTTTCACAGTGTTAACCGGTTAACCATATGCGTTAACCGATTAACTTGTGTATTTTTTGCCCTGTACGTGAATTTTCAAGTCCAGGCACTCTTGGAGTCCCATTTTGATCATTTGAATTTCATTTTTACACTTGGGAAGGATCTAGAACCCCATTTGAAATTTGTTTAATTTCAATTTTCTACCAAATGCCCATTACACATTCCATACCACATTTTCCCATCCAAATTCCAAACCTTGTACTGGATCCAAACCTAATTGATATTTAAATGATTCACTCCAAACCTCACCATCTAATCTCTCATAATTCAATTCATTTTTAAGAATTCACTCCAATTCTCTCAACTTCTCATTTTCCCAAAACCCTCACTCAAAGCTCTTCATCCTTTGGATTCATTGATTTTTCATTGAAACCAATGGATTCTTGAGCATAAACCTCCATTTAACATCATCATTGGATCAATTTTCATAATCAATTTTCGTGCAAATTGAGATCTAATTTTGGAGCTTGAGTTGGAAGTGCTTATTTGGAGTAATTTGGCTTAAAAGTGTTTGATCTTCATTCCTCTTGCAATAATTATTGTGGATCTTGAATTTTTTCAGATAATCTTGTTTGGATCTGCTCAAATTCAGTTGATCAACACTTACCGAAGCAAATCTCCGCTTTGAAGATTGGAATTCTTGATCCGATTTAATTTTTGAGCTTATCATGTTAATCTTCATATTCAATTGAATTTCGGTTGATTTCGATCCGTGTGAATTGTGATTGTGCTGTGTAGACATGTTTGCATGTCTATTGGTTTTCAGTTTGCATGTGTAATTTCGTGCTTATTTGATAAGCTAATCTTTTGGATCATTTGATTAAGTGATTTTGTGCTGAAAGTGCTTTTTCTGCTGCTATTTTTGGCCTCTGTTACAGTGTTAATCGGTTAACGCATATGGTTAACCGATTAACCATTTCAAACTTTTAAAATTTTCAAACGTTAACAGTGTTAATCGGTTAACGCATATGGTTAACCGATTAACCTGTTCAAAAATCCAGATTTTCCAAACTTTTTAAGGTGTTAACCGCTTAACCCCAGGGGTTAACCGATTAACACTATAAAAGTGGGCCTGCTTTGCTGTTTTTCAAGGTGTTTTCACTTGTCGTTCCACTTCAAATCATCATAGATCAGTGTGATGCATTAGGAGTGTGATGTTTGGTATATATGTCGCTGTTCTTGATCGTTTGATCATGATTTTGTCGACTTGTTTTGTTTGTCTTCCACTTGAATGCATATTTCCGATATGCATCGTTCAAAGTGATGTTTCTTTTTTGTTTGAGTGTTTGAGTCAAGTGGTCTTGATGTGCTTGTGGCGGCTGCTGCCCCACACTTCTTTTCCTCCCATTTGTCTCCGATGATTGATAGCCGACGGTTGTAGAGGCTTGTCTTCTCCCGTTATGTCTCATCCACTCATTTTCTTTTTGCATTTGCATGTTCATGTTGTTTATCTTTGCATGTGCACTTCATCTTGTGTTTTGCATTCTTGTATGCTCCAAAGAGGTTGAGACGCACTTGTGGCGGCTGCTGCCCCACACTTCCTTTCCTCCCTCTTTGCATGTTTATGTTCTATGTGTGCATCTTACTTGTGTTCTTTCTTCTTCTTCTTCTTTTTATTTTCTTTGCTATGCTCCCCATAAGTTCTCTAACCTTTTGAGGTTATGATAGACATTAGGTGCTTGACCATGTATGATAATATTAGGTAGTTCCCTTGTGTATCCCAACTTTAAGTCCACTTTGCATGATAACTTTTAGGATTGATTTAGTCTCCCATTAGTTGTCCTTTCTTCTCTTCTCATCTTCATACAATCTTAACATACTTAATAAAGATAATGGATGTTGTGCCATGAGCCTTGTACTTGGGAAATGGTGATTGAGCAGTTACCTCTCAATTACCTAGAGTGTTTAGTATACGTCCTTAGGACGATATGCGACGCATTCGATCCTAGGTTTTAGACTTTAGTACAACATACATTATAAACACTCAAGTTCAAAACACTTCTTCTCTAAAAAACACAAAACACTTCAAACCTTTTTCATCCTTTGGGATCTTAATCAGGAAAATCTTTTTAGATAAAAGAGTGTTGTTAACTTTTAGTTCTACCACAAACGGTAACGCCTAAGTCTCTAATGGTCGAGTTGCATACACCAACTACTAGAACTACTTGTTAATCCTACTCAGGCCTAAAAACTTTTGAACCAACCTGTGGTCTTTTAGCCCGAACTACGTTTGCTCTGATCTTTCATACTAGATGAAAGTACGTAGGCACAAGACGCGATATCTTAGCGAGAAACCTTCCCCCCTTTCACCTGTAGTTAGCCGAACTACGTTGACTCTGACTTTCCTATTGCACAAGGGAATATGTAGGCACAGAGCGGCGATGCTCTGCCAAGTCTCTTTTCTTTTTCTTTTGTCCCTTGACCTTTAGCTAGATAGATTGATCACCCTTTTAGATAGACAACAATGCATGGATCCCGTCGAGTACGAAGGACGTGAGGGGTGCTCATACCTTCCCCTTGCGTAACCAACTCCCGAATCCAGACTTGGTTGCGATGACCTTGTCTTTCCCTTTTTCGTTAGGTTTTTCAGATCGTTTCCTTTCCCTCTCTTTGGGATAAATAACGAAAGGTGGCGACTCTTCTGTTTTCCGCCGGGTGTTTTTTGCAGTTGCGACACTACTAAACTAAAGTTCTTTTGAAGATTCCTTTGGTGGTCACCGGTGGGTTAACAATAGAAATATGTCTTGGTGTTCATCACCTGGTTAAACAGGTAGTAAATTTAGGTCTTCGATCATCGTGGTTGTATGTTGTACTTTAATTTAAACAAGCATTAACATGCTTTATGCACTATTCTTTTTCTACTCACCCTACGAGGTTGACCGAACTATTTGTTCCCATCTCTCTCGTGAGGACGGGATTCCAAAGGTCCCCCGTTTCACCGTAAGGTGATCCGTAGGTGTGATGGTCGAGCAGATATAATAGTCAAGTTGTATCTTTCTTTACTATAGCAAACATTTTTTAATTGGCTAAGAAAGTGGATAGATCGACTTTCTCTTCTATCTCTACTCCCTCTTCTAATGTGAAGGTCTTGGCTATCGATGTTGTGAATTCTTTTTTTTTAATAATTACTGCAAAGGTATGTTCTTTCTATCTCTAGTATTCCTTTTCTACAAGGAATAACTTGGGGTCCGATCCGACCTGGAAGGCCACACCATCTAAGATGAAGCCTATCCGATTGAAGGGCTCTCGTTGTAAGAAAGGAGTTCCATTTATCTTCCGAGCCTTCCCCTTTGAAATCCATTCAAGGTTTCAACTTGTCGAGTCTCGGAATCAGTTTCATGGGCATCAACAAGCTAACTGGTTAGGCGCATCGTGGTTTCCTTGGAAGAGGTCTTGTTTTGACCCTAACAACGAACTCATCTCGCAGATAGGTTGTTTTGCATTTGAGGAAGTTGTTAGAGTCTGAAATCCTTGTCCAGAGTTTGCTAAGGTTATGCCCAGTATCAACCGACTAGGTCACTCTATAGAGGGTGGGGGAAGCGCAAGATATTTTCCATAGGTAATTGGGTTATCCCGTGTGTTTTACATCCCCCTTCATAAGTGGTGTATGACAATTCTGCCGACACTCCAGGACTTTAAACCAAACCACTCTGGTGGAACGGTTGACAGGCTCATCTATAACATACTTTTTAGATCTTAAGGAAAGCAGACGGGGATATAATCAATAAGCTTCCTACCTGGTATCAGATTGGATGCACTGACCAAGCTATCTCAAAGTCGGGTACTCACTACCAGTAGACTAAATCAGGTAGACAATCAACTCTCTTACAGCCGGTTACTATAGGAGAGAGTGTTAGTCTAATTTCCGGTATGGGTATGTTAATAGATAGATCCACCAGTCCTAGAATCAGAAAGTAGCTTGTCTGTTGAACTGGCTGCTTCATTAAATGTGTCAATCTTATTCTATATAAGGAGATGATTTGCATCCTTGTCTAGCAGTTAGCTAAGCAAGAATTTGTGATCGAGGAAGCCCCGCCCGGTAGTGCCTCTACTCTACTAGTCCTAGTACTAGATACTAGATAGACAAGCCGATCACCGGTGGCATAAGATCCTTCTTTGCTTGTCTAACTCAAGCCAGATAGTAGCAGTCACTCGAAATAGTCATATGCAGAACACATGCAAGTCTAGATTTAAAGATAAGAGAGCCAAGTCTGTATCTTAAGACCAAAAGGAAATTTTGGGGGGACATGTCTCTAGGGAATAAATTACAGGCAAAGGTCTAACCTAACTGATTATTTCATGTAATGAAGCGGGCTAAAGCTAGGAGTACAGGATTATTTGAAGGATTTTCTGGTCCGGTTTCAGCCAACTATATATAGTGTCAAGGAATATAATTTCTTTTGGGCAAGTAAAGTCAAAAGAAAGGGCAATATTCCAAAAAGTAGTTCCTCACTCCAATCAGTCAACTACGGGCAGTAAAAGAGCTAGTAGTGAATCTTCGACGCAAGCTGTAGGAGTAAGACTAGTTTAGGTTTATGCGGGGAAATAAGCACCGACTAACGAGATATGAGTGACAAAGTGAGGGGATTAATCATTTCTCCTAGCGCTAGAGTTTTCGTCGCTGGATTAAGACGACTTAGCTACTTGTCTGAAAGCAGAAAAGGAAGTTGACTAACTTCATTCGGTAAAGCTAGAAAGCAACCGAAAGAGGTCTGAAATAAGCAAAAAAAAGGGGAAGTCATTGGATTACTCGCTTCGACCAACTAGACTTCTATTACTGTTTTTTTAGTTTCTAATCATGTTAAGCATTTCCTATAGCTGGCGAGAAGGGATCGCTTATTAACGGACCTGGAAAAATTCTAAAGAGGGATCACAAATTGCCCTATTTGTGGGACAAAAGGGAAAGATGCTTTGCCATGCTTTGAAAGATTGTAGTTAGGAAAGATTTGTTTGGTCTGTTAGGCCAGAGATCTGGCCGCACTTTATTCCAGCCCCCTTACTCGATAGATTTATTAAAATATCCATGGTGCTGGTATGCATATAATGTCAAAGCTTGAATGGCCTCTCATTTCATTTTTGAAGTAACAATTCATCAACTCCAGGTCCAGGTCCAACACCATTCAATCTTGTAAACTCATTGACACCACAATTGGAAAAAGAGATATGAATGAAGAGGAATAACAAATCGATGAAAGAACATGAAACCATTATATTTCAATAGAGGTACGAGATACGATTGAGGGAAATGAAGTAGCTGAAGTGGTTGGATTTTGCAAGTTGTTCTAACCACTACTGGATGTGATTCCAAGAGTCAAATAAGAATGAATACCACACAGAAAAGTAAACACCAGGCTCCCTAATAAAATGCTTAACTGATCCATTCCGGATCAACCGAATTGGTACGGAAGTTGTAACATGGGAAAACCATATAAAACACAACTTATTTGAATAACCCGGTGACCTACCAATTGTAGAAGTAGGATCTTTGGCAAGAAAAAAGCACTTAAATAATACAATTAGAGTGTACCATCTTCTTTATCATTTCGAGGAAAAGGTGCGGGAGGAAAAGAGAACAACGAAGGGACCTGAATCAGACTGAATTGGGAATGACATGAAAAGTATTTTTCAAAACCTAGTATTAAGAGCATTACGACGATATACGAGAGAAATGGAGAAAAACTCGTGATTGGTGTGGAGGGGAAGATATTTTTATTATATAGTTCAAGAAAGAGTCATCTTATTTCCTTACATTAGCTATGGAAGATAAACAAAAGTCAATATCTATGAAACATGAGCTTATGATATAGCTACACCAAATTCCGACAGAAGATAGGAAAAAGACAGAGGAGTACATGAATCTGCCATTTTATGCTCAACCTTCTGACCACGAACAACTAAGATAGATAAATAGAAGGCTTGAACATGTAATGTGTACTTAAGAGCTAAATAGACAAATGCCTCTCCCTATCTTCCTTCTTGACTGGACCAAAAGATGGATAGATATAATATGTTAATTGTTTTGATCACGGGTAGCAAAACCAAGAAAGAAAGGATTTGCGAGTGGTGCCTCTTTCCTTTCTATTTTTTGAAATTTCTTCGTCAATACCTTTTTTATAGCTTTCCTTTAGCTGCTACTTTTTTCCCAGTCCACTCCTAATCAGAGTAGTAAGTGTGTCTGCTCTGTCCTTATTTGACGAAATGGATGCTTTAGGGGAAGGAAGGATTTCACTAAAGATGGTCTGTATGTGCACCTGGAAGGGAAGGCTTCCATGCAGGTATTTCAAGGTTGAGTTCGAGCTATGGGCGTAAGGAGGTCTAGTAAGTTCCTTCTTCTTATTTTACTTGTCATTGGGCAGGCTATTCCTTATTCAATGAGATAATTTATCTTTAGCAAGAAGCAATCCCTCTTCAAGCTATCGAATATAGACTGAAGAGGGTGATCGTAGATCAGGGGAATCAAATTCCATTGCTCCAACCAACATAATTATATAAGTTAAACCTAATGTTTTTTTCGGATGACAGGACGGGAAAGAAAGACTAACATATCCTTTCTTAGGAGGGAGTCTCTATTTTCTTTTCCTGGCTTCCTCAAAAGCATGATGTAGCGACTTACTATTAATTAATAATGTGAGCTAGTATTTGGGGATAATGCCTGTAGATGTGATACATCCTGGTCAGAGACGGAGAATCGCTATTATTGGATCTGGTAATAAGCGTGTGCTTATTAGGGGGCTAAATCGGCTTGCTTTTGGTACTAAATTCCTCCTCCACCCGAGCGTGTATTGCTTTCTTTCTCGACGAAAGAATTGATGAGGTGAAGAAAAAGAAGTGAAATCTTGACCAATTTGTATAGAAGTCAAGGGAAGAGTTTTCAAGGAGCCAGCTCCTGGGGACATCTATTAAGAACTACTTTAGGTCTTAGTATGTCGTACATCATAGAGTCATGAGACGCTCTACTTTCTATTGTTCAGTTATCGATTCACTGGATATTTTTGGCTTGCCCAGATGCTTTACGAGATTGAAAGCCTTATTTTGTGTTCGGTTGAGTTATCTATCGCAAAAAAGGACTCCCCTTTTCTATTAGAAAAATGTTAGTTTTCTATTACTGCCGGTCAAGCCCACGATAATTCGACTTTGATATTGCTATGTGTGCCATTAGAGCTTTGATCATATGCTTTGAGCTGAGTCGATGAGTTTCAATATGAATTCATGTACGTATGTCGTGTAGATTGAAAAGAGAGGAGCCCTAATTGGGGAGTATATATAGCACACTAAATGGATCATTCAATAGAAAGCCGAAGGCGAAGAGTTAACACCTCCAAAGGGCTGGGTGAGAGAAAGTGTCCTTTGTTGATACTTAGTGCACACTGCCACCTACTAAAATAGATTAATAAATGTTGCTTTCTATTGATTTTAGTAGCGTTGCTTCCTTTAGTTCACTGCATGAAATCTTGAGAAAGAAGGTCTTGTGGGGCATCTTCAGCAGTGCTAAAGAAGGAAAAAGTAAAGTGGGCGAACAAGAGCCAGATGAATCAGAGCGTAGTAACTACATTTCTTACAACTGTAACCTTTCCCTATTGGTAGACCATCCGAGCATCCGATTTAATCTTCTCCTTCCAGTGATCTCATACCTCTTCGCTTAGCTCAAGTGATTGAATAACCTACAAATCAGGCCCACTGTTATGAATTTGTTTGCTTGGATTTCCTATATGCAGGTTGGTAGATTTAGCACAAGGAAAATTTATGATATGCTGGCTGATACTCAAACAGTACAATGGCGTAAAATCTTCTTCAATAACCCTGCTAGTTCTCATGCCTTGAATACTCTCTGATTGTTTTGCCACTCTAGAATGGCCACAAAGGACAGACTTAAAAAATTTGGAATGATTAGTGAAGATGACTAATGTTTCTGTAATGAAAGAAAGAGTCTTAGTCACCTTTTCTTTCAATGCAATACAATGGATTTGGCTTGGAGAATTGTCCTTGACTGACTGCAAATTATTCATAGGCATGGCGCTTGGAATAAGAGCTTGTATGGGTTTTTAAGAAAAGCAACTTGAAAAGTCCAAAGAGTAGCATTCTTAAGTGTGCTCTTGCTGAAACTATCTATGAGTTGTGGAAATGCAGAAATGATATCTAGTTTAGTAAAGATATTAACATGAGTAGGGTCTATCCTAAAATCATAAATATTGTTGTTAATAGATGTTGGTTAAGACCAAACCTTAAGAAGTCCATAGGCTGACTGTTAATGCCTTAGGTGTTCCTTGTTTCTCCTTGTTCTTCTTTGTCTCTTGGCTGTGTTGAATCTCCTTGTTGAGATCACTTGTTTTGTATTGTGTTTTAGTTAATAAAGTTTCTTTTATCCAAATATTAAAATATTTAAATTGATAATGATTATTTTTTATAAAATTATATTAAAATATTTAAATTAAACTTAAATTATTTCTTATATAAGTATACTTTTAAATATAGTGTGCTAAAAATATATTGTATTTTAAAATTAATTTAATCAACCTATAAACAATTCAAAAAGAACTTATAAAAATATTATGTGTCATGCTTAAGGAAACAAATAGAAGTATATAAACATATATTTATTATGTATTTTTTAAAATTTGAAAGAGATTTATCTATGAACAATTTTTGTATCTGTAATATTAATCTATCATTTCTAATACAAATACTATAAAATAGGATACAAAGATGAAAACTTATTGCTTGTAATATATGAAGATGCACAAAATAAAGACGTAATTGTGAAAATATGAATTATACCTAATTTATTTCAATTTGATCCTAATTAATTTCGTACTCTAATTTCTTCACCTCTAATATATTTTATTTTCTCGTTTAAATCAATTCTCTAATTAGTGTAACTCTCACACAAAAATAACACTATTAAGCAGAAATTAATTTGAACGTGTTTCATCTATAGTTCAAGCACTTTGAGCTGGTTATCTTACCTTCTAGGTAAGTTCAAGATTCAAGATGAGTGTGATAAAAAATAGAGAAAAAAAATTGTACCTTTCATTTTGGATAATTAGTTTTATACCTTGAGTCTTGTGGAGTACATTTGTCCATTTGTTTTCATGTATTGATGACGATTATTTCTTAGATAATTTTTATATTAGTTAATCACAACTATTTTATGATTTACTTATGTAAATTAATATTAAAATATTTAAATTGATAATGAATATTTTTTATAAAATTTATATTTAAATATTTAAATTTATAATGAATTTTTTATATTAAATTATATAAAAATGTTTAAATATTTAAATTCAATTTAAAATATTTCTTATATAAGAGCAACTTTAACGCAAGGTTGTTAAACCAAAATTCTTTATAGCTTACGTTAGTAATAAGGAATTTGCATTATAGGAGAGGTGACATGGCATCCAAATGAACTAAAATTTAGTTTCCATTATCTATATAGTTAACGTTAACTATGTGAAACCTATTATAGTATTATTTAATATTAATAAAATATTCCAAATATTTCAACAAGGATATGATATTCGAAAATAGTAACGGTCATATTATCATTTTTTACCTTCTATAAATTCTATAGAAATTTTAATTTTTTTTACACACAGTTTTACTTCTAAATTTTTTTTCTTTCAATTTCCAATCTTATTTATTTATCAAATGGATCCCAACCAATCGAAACCTTATTATAATTATATTCCTATGAAAATGTAATTTTTTTTATGTATTATTGTTGTGAATTTTGTATCATTTTTAATTTTATAATAAAATATATTTAATATTATTTTTAAGTTTTTAAGGTAAATTTTATTTAAAAAATTATATGTATTTTAATTAAAATAATTAAATTAATGGTAACTTGAATAAAAAATATAAAATGTGGGGTCAAGTTTTGGTTTCTTATAGACAACCACCATTAAAGTAAAAACTACTCAAATCAACTATAAATTTTTTAAATCCTACAAATCACTTTGGGCCCACAAAAAGTATCTTAGTTTACCCATTTAGTTTACTCCCACTAAAAATGCTCTAAGTATATATTTTAATCTAGTGTGCTAAAAACATGTTGTATTTTAAAATTAATTTAATAAATCTATAAACAATTCCAAAAGAACTTTATAAAATTTATAAGAGATTTATCTATAAACAACTTTTGCATTCGTAACATTAATCTATCTCTTCTAATAAAAATACTACAAATAGGATACAAAGTTGAAAACACAAATACTACAAATAGGATACAAAGATGAAAGCACAAATACTACAAATAGGATACAAAGATGAAAACACATCCCTTATAATATACGTATGAAGATCCACAAAGTAAAAACATAATTGTGAAAATATGAATTTTACACAACTTATTTCAATTTGATCCTAATTAATTTCGTACCCTAATTTCTTCCACTCTAATATCTTTTATTTTCTCCTTGCCATCAATTCTCTAATTAGTGTAACTCACACACAAAAATTCGAGCATGCTTCATCTATTGTTCAAGCACTTTGGGTTGGTTACCTTACCTTTTAAGTCAGTTCAAGATTCAAGATGAATGTGATAAAAAATAGAGAACAAAAAATGTACATTTCATTTTAGATAATTAGTTTTATACCTTGAGTCTCGTGGAGTGGATATGTCTTTTTTTTATGTATTGATTACAAGTAATTTTTTAAATGTTTTTTATATTAATTAATCACAACTATTTTATGGTTTACTTATGTATATTAATATTAAAATATTTAAATTAATAATGAATATTTTAAAATTTATATTAAAATATTTAATTAAATATTAAAAAATAATTCAAAAACACCTTTATTAAATTATTATAGGCCATGGTTAAATAAACAAATAGAAGTATATATATATATATATATATATATATATATATATATATATATATATATATATATATATATATATATATATATATATATATATATATATATATATATATATATATATATATATATATATATATATATATATATATATATATATATATATATATATATATATATATATATATATATATATATATATATATATATATATATATATATATATATATATATATATATATATATATATATATATATATATATATATATATATATATATATATATATATATATATATATATATATATATATATATATATATATATATATATATATATATATATATATATATATATATATATATATATATATATTTCAATTTTTTAAAACTTATAAGAGATTTATCTATGAATAAATTTTTGCATCCATAATATTAATCTATTTTTTTAATACAAATTTTATTTTTAAAATTAAATTGATGAAAACTTATTATTATAGAAAAAATTTTCAGAAGAAAACCTAAAACTATAAATGACAATAACTGTTTTTAAATTTTATTTATATAAGACATGGTTTATGATAAATAGTAAGTTCATATTGTAATTAAAATACTTTTTAGAAAGTTTAGGAGTTTATAATGTCTTATATTTGGGTCACATTGATATTAAGACACTAGTCTTGAATTATTTATAAAAAAATACAAGAGAATGTGTAACAATATTATCAAGAATCAATTTTTTCTTTTCTTTTTTGAGTGGATCACACACCAATGCAAACCAAAAAACATTTTATTCACTTCATCATAAAAATGTATAAAGTTAAACGAAAGAAATAATAAATAAAAAATGAAAACTTATATTCCCTAATACACCTACAATTTATAGTTCTAAACAAGTCTAATAATATAAATAAATATAATAATAAACAAGTAGGGAGTGAAATAGCTCAATTGATATTTGTTAGTTGGGCTAGATGAGAGTGAGCTTTTGAAATAATTATTTTCTCATAATGTATTAATCTAAACAAGTTATTAATACTTATAAATCAATAATTTAAAATAAAACACAATAAAAAAGAATTGAGATAAAAGAAAAAATAAGACACTTGTTAAGAAATAAAATCTAATACAAAGAGCTAAATGTGAGAAAATATTTATAGAGCACAAATTGCAAAAACGTTAGAAAATAATCTAAACTACATCATAATATATATATATATATATATATATATATATATATATATATATATATATATATATATATATATATATATATATATATATATATATATATATATATATATATATATATATATATATATATATATATATATATATATATATATATATATATATATATATATATATATATATATATATATATATATATATATATATATATATATATATATATATATATATATATATATATTACACAATCTCATAATAAATGCATGTGATCAAATTTTATATGAGTGTATTAAAAATAATAATAAATATATAGTTTGTATACTATTTATTTTTTATATGGATTTTTATTTTCACGTGATTATACCATGTAATGCTTATGAGTAAATATAAACAGTTATACATGATCATTTAATGTCAATCAAATAAAATATCACACACACAAAATATTGGATAAATATTAAAAAATTTAATTGTCTTTTAATTTAACCACTAATTTAGTTAAAAAATAAGAAATATTTTTCCATAAAAAATATGAAATAATTTAGTTTATGCACTTTTCTTTAAAAAAAATGTTTTCTTATATTTACAACTAAAAGAAATTCTTAATTTAGATTATTATATAAAAAAATCAATTAAAATTAAAATAAGATATATTGTCACACAATTAATCTTTCCTTTTTATTTGTTTCCCTATCACTATTTATTATTTAGGTTTTTTTTTAAGTAGAAACAAAATATCATATGCAGCTATTGTAGAGACTAACTTCTTTTTTTTTTAATAAGCTAAATACCATTGACAAGGATATTAGGGGTACTCTAACCCATATACAAAGTCCACATCTACGATACAAACCATATTACAACTCAAGAAATTATAAAAAGTCAAAAGAATAGAGTTGGGGATGATCAAAATGGGTGGCAAAGCAATTCCCTAGAATAATTAAACACTGTTGCGGGCCTAGGACTGAGTTCGAACCTAGGACCTCTATTTAAATTGAAAGAGATCGTTTATCATCTCATTCAAATGCTCTTATTTGTTATTTAGGTTTTAATGAGAGACCTTTAATATGTAAAGTGAAAACAGTTGGGTGAGGTCTAAACCCTTCCCTGAGCCATCTCACCATTGGGGTTGACCATGTGTTAGAATATTTTATGTTTAAATGCAATTTTACTCTCCCATTTTTATTTATTTTAAAATTTTGATCCCCATTTTAAAAACCACAATTTTTGTCCTTCAATTTTTATTTTTTCAAAGTTTTGGTCTCCTATCTTATTTGGGTGTTTTTTTATCATATGACATGACTTAAGTGTGGATCTATGTGCTTGCATGTATGAAGATTGCAGCAATTTGTTGATCTGGTTTTGATGTTGACAATGTTGCTCAAGGTTATGTTTACTTAAGTGATGGTGCTTGACATATTGATAATCAGGTAATGTTGTTTGATATGTTGTTCAAGTGATGGTGCTTGACATGTTTCTAATCAAGTGGTGGTGTTTGGTATGTTGTTTAAGTGATGATGCTTGACAAGTTGTAATTTAAATGATGGTGCTTGATAAGTGTTGTTCAAGTGATAATGCTTGACAAGTTGTTGGCCAAGTGATGATGTTTGGCACTTGAAGCTCAATATGTGTTTATCAAGACATTTTGATCTAGGTGAAGCCTGAAGATAATCTAATGCAATGATAAATTAGTTTTGATTAAATTTATGGTGATCAATACTTTTATGCTTGGATATCAAGTTAATTGTTATGAATGTGGAACCATTTTTGGAGGTTATCAAAGAAGCGATAAAATTAAAAGAGTATCATGGTTTGATGATGTGCTTTTGATGATGACAACTTGAATGAAAGTTTGGATGACAACTTAAATGACAGCTTGGATTGGTCTCACTTGTGAAGATGCAACCTTTGATAAAACTTAAAGTCAAAAAGGTATGACAAGCGATTAGAGATGCAAGCAAATAAATTAGGGTTTGATGAACACTACAAACATCCTATAATGATGGATTTTAACTTAAATATACCTCAAGCCTCATATCCTATAGGACTCAAGCAACTTCTTTTATGATTAGTGTATTTTGCAAGTCTTGAAGCATCAAAGTGTGAAAGAGAGGATGTGTGAAAGCTCATCGAATCACATCTGAGTGAATTGTGTTATGGAAAAGGGTGTTATTGTAAATTCACAAATGAGTGTTTTTCTTTCTTTGTTGAATAATTTATCCTTAAGGAAGTGTTTTTTTAGGTTGAAAGCTACACATTTTAAAAGCTTTGTTTGAAGATTTAGTTTCTAAGTCACGATCCGGCTTGTAAGCTCAAACCATGTAAAAGCTTACTTCGGTTCGAGATCATCCCAATTTAAGATCTCAATGCAGTTCATGGTCATCCTGTTCAAAACCTCGGTTCGATTTGTAAGCTCATCCCGTGTATATTGGAGCCAGATATCAGATTAATTGAAAGTAAGTATTTGGACATAACTTAAGGTATTAATTTTAATTTACATTATTTGTTAGTATTTTTTTTAATACTGATACCTACTTATTGATGTAATTGTAGTCAATTTTTTATTGTATGTTTTATGTTAAATACTAGTACCTACTTATTGATGTAATTGTAGTCAATTTGTGCGATTCAAGTGATGATAAGTTAAAAAATAGGTGAATTTATTATGTTGATGAGCTTTTGAGGGGCTTTAAGTTACAACTTGTATGATTTTATTATAAATCTCAAGCTTGATCTTGAGCATCCAACTGTGAAATATAATTTTGTTGATAAGGACATTTGGGAGAAGTTTATCGAGTCTCGTAGTTATACTTAATTCTTGGTTAGCAGTAATCTTATTTTCTGAAGAATAATTTTATTTTGTGTTTTGTTGATGCTTTTTAGATACAATCCTGGAAATTGATATTTTCACTATGGTTATAATAAGTTAAAAGTCAATCAGGAAAGGAAAACGAGACTTAAAACATATATCCCTATAGATTGTCTCATGTAGGATATGTAAAATAGAGGAAGAAATTATTAATGAAAAGAGACAACAATTGGGATATGACTCACTAAGTCGTGACCACAAACCATCATCACCATCACACCATGAGAAGTGGAAGAGTATCCGACAAAGACCAGGTGGAGATTTCACGTCACAGGCACACATGTAGTCAAAAATAATATTGTAAGTAGATTCTTTTATCAATTAGAATATTAATTGTAGGTTAACTCTCTTTGGTAATGAAATCTTATTCATGTTGTAGGATTTGTTGGCTTATATGGCCAATATAGGTTCCTTTGGTCCACATGTACGACATGATATATTAGTAGAAAAAATTGGAACAAAGAAACATGATGATGTCACACCTTGAAAAAATACGACCTTCGCGATGGGACGCGGAAAAATTGGTTCGAATAGAGTCGCCACCGAACATTATTCATTCCAAGAAGGAATAGGAAAATATGGATAAAACCTTTAAGAGATAAAAACATGGTCATCGCAACCAAGTTCTAGGTTTGGGAGTCGATTACACAAAGGAAATGTATTAGCACCCTTCACGTCTGTTGTACTCAACGAGAACCTCTTAGTTCAATTTGTGATGAATATTAGCTAATGTTATTTTTCTTCTTCTAAGCGAATAAAATAAAAAGGTAAGGTAAAAGGATTTTTATTGCTAAGGGGAAAATGGGTGGTTTTGTATTAGGGTGCTCGTCAAGGATTGAGCCTTTGTGCCTATGTATTCTCATTGCGAAATGAGAAATCAGAGCATTCATAGTTCGGAGGACTGCGGGAGAAAGGTTTGGATAAGAGAAACAAAAGGTAGAAGGTAGAAAAATGAGGAAAAAACAAAAGGTAGCTCGCTAAGGATTTGGGTCCTTATGCCTACGTATCTTTATTCTAACGAGAATGGAGAATCAGAGCGTTCGTAGTTCGTGGAACTATGTATTGTTGGTTTGCTTTTTAGAGGTGATAATTGTTCAAACACGAGAAAGGAAACTCACATCCAAACAATCGAGAAGAAGAATCGAAGGCTCCAAACCCATCCCCCTCTTTCACCTTTATTTGAAAAGAGTTTTGATAGTTGTTATGTGTTTTTGAAGTTTGATTGAGAAAATCCACTTGATGTTGAATCAAGGGTTTGTTTGGATTCTAAGAAAAGTGCATGGGTTGTGAAAAGAGGTTGATGGCGAGGCAAAAGGCACTTGACTTACAAGTTTGAAGAAAATGTCACTTGACATTGGATCAAGGGTTTGCGAAAGGGTTTGGATCGATCCTAGTCCCTAAGTGTAATCCTAGTAATGAAACCACAATCAAAGAAAAGGTGCAAGTGTATGCATTAGGTTAATGGAAATGTTAAAAAGCAATCGACTTACATGGGTGTTTTGAAAAGGGGCTCGACATCGAATTGAGAATTAGTTTGAAAATGGTTTAGTCTATCCTAGTCCATAAGGGTGCTTCTAGTAAACAAAACCACGAACAAATAAGAACAAGAAAAGTAAAGAGCGTACATCCAAAAAAGAGCGGGGTAACACATAAAGTACACGGGAGTGCGAGAAATAAATGGGGTCATTCTCATGTAGCCGAAGAGGAAGTCATGTATGTGCAAGGTATCCTAAACTAAGCAATAAACAAGAGTAGACAAAATCTTCTCTGTTAGGGTTTATGTACAAGGTCCAAACTTCAGTGCTCGGGATAGTAACCATAGTCTACAGTTGTTTTTTAGGGTTTTTTTATTGTTTTATCATGTTTTTGTGTTTTTGAATAAGATGAATAAGATAAGATGAAAATGAAAATATGGTATGAACAATGATAATATGAACAATAATATGATCAAGGATATATAAACAGTGATATATTAACAGAAAGATAAAGCAAGAGAATAATAAACAAAAATTAAAGTTAGTTGTCAACCGTTAATTCTCCTTAATCGGATGATCACTTTTCGAATCGGGTCCGCTGTAGCGCTATGTTAAACAATAGTAGCATGTCTATGAGGAAGATCATACTATGGGAGGCTGATCAATAACAATGTTTGGGCTAAAACATGATAGAGAAATGATATGTAGATCATTCTCAAAGAATCGTGCTACACAAAAAGAAAAAAAGAACGATCTCGTCTTAATCACAAGATTTCATAGATTAATCTAAGGTAACATATCATGATCCTAGAGTATAGAGAATTGGATTGAACTCTAGTATGGTCGAAGTCTGTTCGTGAGTAATGCGTGTTATAGTCGAAGTTTGTTCTAACATGCATTAGTCAATATTGCTAGGGTTGTTAGCATGTTGAATTGGGCCTTGCATGTAAGCCCAATTGTTTAAGTTAGCTTGTACCCTAAGTTAGCTTGTAATCGGTAATTGTTGAAAAGCCCATTAGGTTAGTGTGCTATTTTTCTTATAAATAGGATGCTAGTTTCTCAATCTTGACATAAGGAAAAATAGGAAGATAAAATCATAATTTCAAGAGAGAGAGAGAGGTTATTTGTTATTATTGTATACTTGTAATCTTATTCTAAGAGAAAGGAAAGAATAGCAGTTTAATAACCAATCCTTGTTGTTCTTTGTTGCTTTACCTTGTCTTCTTTGTTAACCCTAACCCTTGTGTGTTTCTTGATCATTAAGAAATTGTTTATACTTTGTTTCAAGGTATCTGATTCACAACAAATTGGTGCGGTGAGCATGGAGAAGATGCCTTCAACAAAGTATGAGATTGAAAAGTTCACCGGAGTGAACGACTTCGGTCTGTGGCGCTTGAAGATGAAAGCCCCACTGGTTCAGTAGGGTTGTTTGGAAGCGTTGAAGGGTGAGGCATCCATGGATGTTGCGTTAACAATAAAATAAAAGACAGAAATGATCGAGAAAGCTCACAGCATAATATTGTTGAGCCTTGGTGATAAGGTTCTTCGACATGTATCAAAGGAGACTACAGCGTCGGGATTATGGGTGAAACTTGAAAGTTTGTACATGACCAAATCTCTGGTCAATCGACTCTACCTGAAGCAAGCATTGTATCCATACAAGATGAGTGAAGACAAAGTGTTGGTTGAGCAGTTGGATATGTTTAACAAACTGATTCTTGATCTTGAAAATATTGATGTGAAGATCGATGATGAAGATCAAGCATTGTTGCTGCTGTGTGCTTTGCCCAATACACATGCTCACTTCAAAGAAACTCTCTTGAATGGAAGGGAGTCCTTGACCTCTGAAGAAATTCAATCAACCTTGTATTCTAAGAACTTGAACGAATGAAAAGAGCATAAAGCTTCAACGACGGGCGAAGGTTTGGCCGCTAAGGGAAAATTCTTGCGAAAGGATGGTAAGTTCGACAAGAAGAAAGGCAAAAGTCAACAGAAGTCTTATAGTGGCGAAACATCTGTTATTCGATGTTATCACTGTAAAAAGGAGGGTCACATAAGAAAGGTGTGCCCTGAATGCCTGAAAGATCATGGAGGTAATGGCAACACAGCCATTGTTCAAGATGACTTTGACTCATCTGATGTTCTTGTGGTTTCAAGTGGCGACTCGAGAAAAGAGTGGATTATGGATTCAAGTTGCACTTAGCACATGACTCCAAACAGAGAATTGTTCGAGGAGCTATGTGATCAAGATGGTGGATCTGTGCTGCTGGGAAACAACAAATCTTGCAAAATTGCAGGTATCAGATTTGTGGGATTCAAGATCCATGATGAGTCAATAAGGTTATTGACTGAAGTTAGGTATGTACCTGACTTGAAGAGAAATTTGATTTCTCTTGGTGAATTCGACAAAAAGGGATATGTTTTTCAAGGAGAGAAAAGTATCCTAAGAGTCATGAAGGGGTCGAAGGAAGTCTTGAGAGGCATGAAGAAACAAGGCTTGTATACCCTTGAGGCTGAGGTTGTAAGTGGTTCGACAAATATTGCATCCACGAAACCTATGTCAAAGACAGAATTATGGCACATGAGATTGGGCCATGTCAACGAAAGAGGCCTGGTCGAATTGGGGAAGTAGAACCTGCTAGGAGGTGACAAAGTCGAAAAGTTGGAGTTTTGTGAATCATGTGTATTTGGTAAATCCTGTAGGGCGAAGTTTAACAAAGGCAAGCAAAGAAAACATGGACCCTGGATTACATTCATGCTAATCTTTGGGGGCCTGCAAGGAATCCTTCCCACTCAGGTGCAAGGTATTTTCTATCAGTCGTTGATGACTATTCTAGAAAAATATGGATATTCATTTAGAAGATGAAGGATGAAACTTTTGAGAATTTCAAAAGTTGGAAGATTCTGGTCGAAACTCAAACTGGCAGAAAGGTTAAGAGGTTGAGAACCGACAATGGCCTTGAACTCTGCAACGAAGCGTTCAACAATTACTGTGTTGAATCTGGGATTGCAAGGCATAAGCTTGTAGCAGGTACTCCTCAACAAAATGGCTTAGCTGAGAGATTCAATCGAATAATCCTTGAAAGGGTTAGATGCATATTGGTTAGTGTTGGATTGAAGAAGGTGTTTTGGGCGGAAGCTGTTTCGACAACAGCTTACCTAATAAATAGATGTCCCTAGACTGCCTTGGGAATGAAGACACCTGAAGTAGTTTGGTTGGGACATCCACCTAGTCTCGACAGACTGAGAGTATTTGGCTGTGTGGCCTATGCTCATATTAGGCAAGACAAGGTCGAACCTAGAGCTCTGAAATGCATGTTCATGGGATACCCTTGAAGGAGTCAAAGCTTATAGGTTATGGTGCCTAGAGCCATGTCACAGTAGGTGTATCACCAGTCGAGATGTAGTTTTCAATGAAATAGAGATGGCTTTCAAGGAAACTGATGATGCTGACGAAGAGCTGGAACAGGGAGATATTCCTGTTCAGGTGGAGCATGTTAATGCTGAATTGCTTACCCCAAATGAAGTCAAAGAAGACACAGAAGATGTTGTCGAAGATGAGGAGACTAATAATGACTACCTGCTAGCAAGAGACAGGTCGAGGAGAGTCATCAAGCCACCTCAGAGACTTGGGTATGCAGATCTTATAGCTTATGTCTTAATCTCTGCTAGTGAGGTTCTAAATGAAGAACCTAGAGACTATAAGGAAGTTATGAGGAGTTAAAATAAGACTGAATGGCTGAAGGCCATGGATGATGAGATGAAATCTCTTCATGATAACAACACCTAGGAACTGATCAAGAAACCTGATGGAGCCAGGTTAGTCAGCTGTAAATGGATTTTCAAAGTTAAGGAAGGAATCAAAGGAGTGGCGTTGAAGAGATACAAGGAAAGATTGGTTGCTAGGGGGTTCACTCAGAAAGAAGGTATCGACTTTAATGATGTGTTATCTCCTGTTGTGAAGCACAGATCCATTCGAATGTTGCTTGCCATAGTGGCACAGTTTAACCTTGAACTAAAATAGATGGATGTGAATATTGCATTCTTGTATGGTGACTTAGATGAAACAATCCTAATGAGGAAACCTGAAGGGTATGTCGAAAAAGGGAAGGAAGATTATGTGTGAAAGCTGAATAGATCCTTATATGGACTAAAACAATCTCCCCGAAAGTGGAATAGGAGATTCGACAAGTTCATGGGACGCATAAGTTTCATCAGAAGTCAGTTCGACCACTGTGTTTACTTCAGATTTCGACCGGGTAATTCATTTGTTATTTTGTTGCTCTATATGGATGATATTCTAATAGCAAGCAACAATGTCGAAGATGTAATGAGGGTGAAGGCTGAACTCAATAAAGAGTTCGACATGAAGGATCTGGGTGTTGCGTCCAGGATTCTTGGGATTGACATCCGGAGAGATAGAAAGCAGTCGAAATTATGCTTATCTTAAGAGGCATACCTACAGAAGGTTCTTGAAAAGTTTGGTATGTCGAATTCAAAGCCTGTTGTGACTCTGACAAACCCTCAATTCAAGCTAAGTATAAATTAGTGTCCCAGCACTGATGTTGAAAGAACTTATATGAATAGCATTCCATATGCTAACATACTAGGTTCTTTGATGTATGATATGGTATGTACTAGACCCGACATAGCATATGCAGTAAGTCTTGTAAGCAGGTACATGGTGAATCCTAGAAAGGCTCACTGGCAAGCATTGAAGTGGATTTTAAGGTGCATAAATGGGTCTCTGAATAGAGTTCTAATTTATGGTAGAGCCTTGGGTGAAGATAGTAAAGCAGCAATCAAAGGATATGTCGACTCTCATTATGCAGGTTGTATGGATTCTAGAAAATCTATCTCTGGATATGTGTTCACTATGTTTGAGGTAGCAATCAGTTGGAAAGCAACACTTCAGAAGGTCGTTGTCTTATTAACCACGTAAGCGGAGTATATTGCCTTAACTGAAGTTGTGAAGGAAGCATTGTGGCTTGAAGGTTTTGCAAAGGAGATAAAACTTCAAGGTCGAGTTATTACTGTTAAATGTGATAGTCAAAGTGCAATACACCTGTCAAAGAATTCAGCCTATCATGAGCGAACCAAACACATTGATGTTAGGCTGCATTTCGTCAGAGGGGTAATCGAGCATGGAGAAGTCCAAGTGCTGAAGGTTTCGACAGATCCTAATGCTACTAATATGATCACCAAGATGTTGCCCAATTGCAAGTTTTTCCACTGTATGCAATTAATAAAGCTGCATGAAGAAAGTTAGTTTCTTGATGGTATAGAGTTAAATCCAAGGTGGAGATTTGTGAGATGTTGGATCGAACTCTAGTATGGTCGAAGTCTGTTCGCAAGTAATGCGTGTTGTAGTCGAAGTTTGTTCTAACATGCATTAGTCAATATTGCTAGGGTTGTTAGCATGTTGAATTGGGCATTGCCTGTAACCCTAATTGTTTAAGTTAGCTTGTATCCTAAGTTAGCTTGTAATGGGTGATTGTTAAAAAGCCCATTAGGTTAGTGTGCCATTTTTCTTATAAATAAGATGCTAGTTTCTCAATCTTGACATAAGGAAAAATAGGAAGATAAAATCCTAATTTCAAGAGAGAGAGGTTATTTTGTTATTCTTGTATACTTGTAATCTTGTCCTAAGAGAAAGGAAAGAATAGCAGTTTAATAACCAATCCTTGTTATTCTTTGTTGCTTTACCTTGTCTTCTTTATTAACCTTAACCCTTGTGTGTTTCTTGATCATTAAGAAACCGTTTATACTTTATTTCAAAGTATCTGATTCACAACAAGAATGATCCAAAGGATCATTCCCTACAGATTTGAAATAATGAAGGTTAAGCAACCTCAACAATCAATATTCAAGATATTGAGACTTCATCGACCAAAATAAACAACTCCATGAGGAACGCCAACGGGTTCAAAGAAGATGCCTCTGGCTGGGCTGAAGATTGCTTTGGAATCTTGCGATTGATCCTGGATCTTGAGTTATGCATGTATGAATGCTTGATTTTGTAAAGGTATTCCATATCAGATGGAAATGCAAATGTAAATGCTGCCGCGCTGCGATGCAAGTGACGAGGAAGTATAATTTGGTTCGTGTTTGCACATGATGCATATGATGCTTATGGTGTATACGATGCATGTAGGCATGTGATTAGATATGTTTTGCAAGGATGCCATCATGGTGGATTTTTTGTAGTTGTCAATGCAGATTGAATTTTGGGTGGTGGACGGGTTTGATTTCCTCGACATCAGATCTTTGAAGATGTTATTATCAAAGCAGACAAAGATGCTCTCGATGCCCCAAGTTTGATCGCTTGATGATAAGTCGTGGTGTTTGTTTCTGAGAGAATCAAAACTTTTATGTCTGAAGGTCAGGATGGCCTGAAAATGAGCGTAGCGACGTGATCGACTCAAGAAGACTGTGATTTTTCTATGAACTCAATGGTTTCTAGCGTCTGGAAATATCTGTTTCTCCAATTTGAAAGTACAAAGAGGATTTGCCCTCTACAACTGGTCTTGACCCAGTCTGTAGGGCTCTTGAAAGAATATCCATTTACTGGAAGCTCTTAGGAGTTACCATGATGTGCTTTGCCCCAACGTCTAGACATGATAATGGTATGCCCCTGATTAACTAGTTCTTGAAATAGTATGATCCCTGGAAGCCGAGCTTTGATGTGCTCTAAGATGGATTTCACCTGATTGAGATTTTGAGGGATTTGCCCCTAATTTAGGGTTTTGAGGTAGTCTTATTCAGGTCGACACCACTGAGAATTCAAGTTCCTCTTCGATTGTCCCTTGTTGGAATTTCCTTAATGTCAAGTACTACTTTGTATTTAAAATTGCTTATTCATAAATGGTAATCTTAATATAATGCTCATGCAAATTTTGAAAAAGTAGCTCATTGGAGTGCTATGATAGTGTGAGACGAATGGACCGTTTAGTCTAGATGTTGTGCTGATTAAGCTAGTGTGTGAAAGATATAGCAAGAAGAATGACACTAATGCTGAAGATTAGCAAATCTATGGAGAGTCTGTTTACGCAACCTTGCAATAGTATGCTTTCAGCATATACCTTGCCTTAATTAGGTCTTTTAAGGGTTGTAATGTGGTCTGGTTCATGGTTTATGAAACAAAGGATATTAGGCTCAAAACTTGGTTTGTACCCGACCCTTTCTCCGTGATGATCTCCAGTCATACACTCAGTTAATTCTACACGCGTTTATCTTCTAAAAGGGTTGACGGTGTAAGGGTGATGATTCAAGGTTTGCTCAAAATGGAAGTCACTTTATTTTTTTATGGATGTTAGTGACCCTTTGATTTTGACATGGTGGTCACTAAAATTTGTTCTTCTTGAGGATTTAAGAACCTCTTTTGATTGATTTTTTTATCTCTAATTTTTGCATGAACTGATTTTGTTTTTCAAGTCCATCGGGATAGCCTTGATTTTTTCCTAAGTCTTCTTTTGACGCGTTCGACTTATTAGGCTTTTGATTTTTTTGAAAGGTTGTGACTGCCAAGCCATTGGTTATTGAAGAAAAACCGACATGTACTTTTGGATTTTGCCTTGTGATTTGAGTGCGTAATTAGATTAACTGAACACTACCTTTCCCCAGGTTAAGCATAAGGGTTTAAAGATCCGAAGGAAACTCCTACTTCTAGGCTCGAAGTGGTTAACTAGGGATTAACTCCTTGTCTCTCCAGTGTTTGGGGATTGAAACAATGCATGTACATCATTGACATGATTTTGTTTGAAAGTACACGGTTTGCAATTATGGGTATTTCATTTTCGTCATCCTCCCTCCAATCTTTGCTAAAACAATAGTTTGATAAAGAGAGTGAAGTGGAGAAGCATGTGTCTGTGCTTTGCAGTAAATGGAAAAAATGAGTGAATATGACATAAGTAATTCATAACATGCATAATTATCACTACATTAATAAAACCAAATACAAATGATAATGTTAGAAGAAAACAATGCTTAAGACAAACAAGAACAAAATACAATAATGCAAATGATGTGATGGTAAGATGACTGCCTTCTTAGAGGAAATGAACTTCCTTCCTTGACTTGATGCTTGAACTAGCTTGGTGGCGACATGGGATTGGTTGTGACATTTGGAGTCCACGGAGTAAATGTGAGATCCTTTGACTCAATCAGGTCATGGACCTTGTGCTTGAAAGCTCTGTAGTTCTCAACTGTGTGCCCAGGGTACCCTTATGATACTCGCAGTAAGCATTGGTATCGTAATTTGGAGGGATAACAGTTGGAGGAGTTAGGTCTCTCGGGGTGATCGACCCATCCTTTAGTAGATGGGAAAAGATGTAACACCCCACTCTAAACTCTCGCGGAAAAATAAGAGACATAACAGAAAGAACAGTTCAGAGTGCAGTAGAAAAAGGTTTCATGACGACCGTCATGGATGTCACGACCGTCACGGTCATGACGAGCGTCAGGGAGTGCTGACGACCGTCACACTCCCAAAATCTGGGACGCATCAGAGGTGTCACATTTCAACACTTAACCAAAACACATACACCTGCAAAAGATCATTTACTAACATACGTAGCACGAAATTCGGATGAACAATCAACGATAATTTGTTTAACATTTTAATCATAAAACGACATGTTATAATACACTTCCAACGATTCGTAATAATTAAATTCCATTAAAATTCAGCAAGTCATTATCTTGCATCAATTCACTAAAACAACTATGCATCCAAGCAACATTTGGCATTATCAGAAACAACCAATCTATTTGCCATAGTACTTAATAAAATTCAGCAACAAGAGATTCAATTAAAACAATAACATTAATCGTTCATCCCCCCAGAGTGCTACGTATCAGAGCGACCAACGACCTTAAACATAAAGTGACACTTTCTTCCGAGTTACCTGCAAATTACCACCAACGGAGGTAACATACAACGTAAAGGGTGAGATATCAACAACATAACATAAGGCATGATAAAATTCATGTCAGAATATTATCACAACATTATAATTCCAGCAGTTTGCATAAATATTAGTAATAATAAACTACAACCACCCTTTATTCATAACCACAACAATTATCATCATATCTCAGCAACTCATCAAAACAACTCAACAACGTAACTCAACAGTGCGACTCAACAATGCAACTCAACTGTGCATATGCATGTGGTACCATTTTGGGAGACAACACTCCACAATAATTCCGGAGACAACTCTCCACAATAATTCGGGAGACAACTCTCCACAATAATTCGGGAGACAACACTCCACAATAATTCGGGAGACAACTCTCCACAATAATTCGGGAGACAACTCTCCACAATCATTTTATTTTGTCATTAAAGACACAACCGTCGCCAATCCAGGCCAAATGATATGCTATGAGATGCAACTATTATGGACTATAACACAACAACAACAACTGTGCAACAACCATGCAACAAGGCATCACGCCTACAACCAATTATCCATAACAAAAACATCACATTTCGCATACATCATATACTCATCACTTCAATCTGTTCATATCAGAGAACTACCAACAATATCGTTCCTACGAATAAGACTCTAACACATTTTCACAGAGAACAATTAAAAACAACCTCGTCTCTACAATTGAGAACTCAATAGCATTTTCATATACCTTCATACGGGTAATATAACTACAACTTACCCACATAATCCAAGAAGAATATTATAATAACATTTTCTCAACAGTGACATAACAACTTCATATGCATCAAGTATTCATCATTTCAATCTGTTCATGTAGGGGAACAATAACAACATACTTTCGACAATTAAGAATTCAGCACATTATCGTAAGGACAACATTACAACCTTTACTCACTAAATTAATTATAGTTCCTGAAAAGGTTCGTTAACTACGGGGCAATTAATCTTGCCTCATTAAGGGCAACCATACAGCATCGTATAACACTGACGATATAACACATTCATTCCTACACAGAAAAACCTCGTCCCTAACATTTATTGAGTAACGGGAACTATATCTATGATTCGATTCCCTACCTGACGTCGATCAACTAAGAGCATAATAACAACCTTTTCTCAACAAATGAGAAATTAGCGTGTGTCGGCACAGATTCCAAACATTACTACATAAACTAATGACATAAACACTAATGCGGGCGTAGACAAACATTAACCCGTAATATTTCTCAACCTACGTGAACATTTACCCTTAATATTGCTCAACCTACGGGAACATTTCCACGGGAATATTACTAGGGAACATTACTACGGGAACATTAATCCTTATTATTTCTTCAACTTACGGGAACATTACTACGAGAACGTTACTACGGGAACATTTCCACGGGAATATTACTACGGGAACATTAATCCTTAATATTTATCGATCTACAGGAACATTAATCCTTAATATTTATCGATCTACAGGAACATTAATCCTATGATTCAATTCCCTACATGAAATTGATCATACCCACAGTTATAGAATTGAACCCCCCCCCCCCCTTACCTTTGGATTGAGGATAACTCTAAACTTCCGGTTCCGGTTTCCTCTCCCGGTGACTCTTCTGCAACAACCTTCAATTCTCTCCGACGGTTAATTCTTCTGTTCTTCCTTTCTCCACATCCACGTCCTTTTTCCTCTTTTCTCAGCCTTTTCCTCCAATTTGGTTTTCTGAGCAGTTTATCGTTCTTTTACTCTTTCTCCCACAACTTCTCTAATAACTCCCTAATTCTCTTTATTCTCTCTACTACTACTACTACTACTACTACTACTAATAATAATAATAATAATAATAATAATAATAATAATAATAATAATAATAATAATAATAATATTACTACTAATTATTAAATTATCGTCATTATTAATTATATTATATTATTATCAAACTCCAATCGTTATTAAAATAACTCTTACAGTCTAAGGGCATCCACCAACGCACTCAGACACACCTCCACATAAGGACACACCAACAATTCATAAATAATTTAATTAAAATGAACGGGCGTTACAACCCTCCCCTACTTAAAAGAATTTCGTCCTCGAAATTACCTCAATCAAACAGCTCCCAACCAGTCCACTTTTACCAAAGCAATCTCTTCACCTCGAAGTTGCTTCTCGTTCATCCGCCCGAACTAGCAACGCCTCAACAATCAAATTACCTTTCATTTGTACACCATCCATCCGAATCAATGTACTTCTTCACTTAGGCACATGACACATCATCTAAATTCCCACGAGTGACAGCGGTAAAATAGTCTAACCTGCTATTTTTCCCACGCTTCCGCTGCGCCACTCTGGTGCAGATCACAAAACACAATGTACTTCCGAGACCTCAAGCTCAACCAACACCAGTTATTATCGTAACTCTCAACACGTCCTTCTTGGATCCTTTGTATTTTTTTTTCCAGTCGTCTCTTGCACAATCTCAGCTAGCTTTAACATAGAATGATTAATCTCACTTGTTAGGAAAAGAGCCAATTAGTCATTCTATCCAAAATTACCCAAGTAAAATCATATCCCTCAAATTCTCCGGAAAAACCAACAAAAATTCCATGGGAATACTATCCGATCTCCACTCTGGAATATTCAACGGTTGCATCGGACCCAACGGTCTCTGACGTTTATTCTTCGACTTCCAACAAGTCTAATCAGCACATACAAACTCAACCACTTATCTCTTCAACTATGGCTCTCAAAATAATTTCCTCAAATCCGGTTACATCTTCATAGCACCGGGGTGGATACTCCATCTACCTCAATACTCTTATCCCATTCAATAATATCTAGGACACAAACTCTATCACGACATCTCATGATACCATTTCCATTAATCTGAAAATCATCCCTTCGACTTTAATTCCTCAGATTCAACCAATCTATTAACCCAAACCAAAGTCCTGACCTTATCTAATCTCATTAGGAATACTACGAGTAAGGTCCAACATAATAAGCTAAACTCCATAAGAAGTCTCTTCACAAACTAAACTCATATCACAAAAATTGCTCAATCAGTTCTAACTCTTTTCACTACCATCATCGGCATATGCAATGATTTTCAAGTCACTGCATAAGCTACCACGTTTTGATTTTCCCGAATGGTAATTCAATCCGAAACCATAATCCATTCCGGAGTCCCAATTATTTCCTCTGCCTCATATTCAACTCTTCCAAATCAAATCAATGCCTTAAGCTCTTGAGGTCACCAAACATATCAAATCTCAAACTAACTAATTGAAGCTTCCAACTCCGGCACAACCACAATAGCAACCAAGTCTAAATCACTTGTCAGGTGATTCCTCTTATGTACTTCAAGTTGCTTTAACGCATAACCAAAACTCGCCGAAGTTTCACTTAATATATCTCCCTATCGCATCAACAAAGCATCACACAACACAACCAATGGTCCTGTCGGGTCCGGAAAAAATCAACACACGATATGTTTTCAATTTTCTGCTATAATTGAACCAGGTACAGGCCTCAAAACAATTTTTCCTCGAAAGAGCATCTCGTTAGCTTTCCAACGCTTCAAACAGGGACTAAAACTGACATACGGTTCAAGAGTTATGAATTTTCGAAAATTTTCCAAAACAGAATTTTTCTGCATAAAGACTGCTACGGGTTTGAGCATTTTCGCCCGAAAATCCGACCGATTCAATAATTTCCTTTGAAACAAACACATACTCATTCATACCAAACATATATTAGTGATTTAGAACTATCAAACGTGAAATCTACGACTTTCGATTTCAATCCGAATCTTAAATCCTCAAATCTCCAAAAATGCAAAAACTTACAAAAATCAATCAAATTCGATAAAACAAGCATACTCGATCACGACCTAACATTACCCGACACAACGGCGTAATCTATTCCAACTTTCATCCGTAAAAACATTGATTTCGTAACAAGCTGCGATCTCAGAATTCGACGTGCGACAACAATTTCACACTCAGAAGGTCATTCAACACATCTTCAACTCTTGGAATATCTAGAGGTTTAATTATACTAATATTGCATTCCACATCTTACTTTCTTTATTAATCATCCGGAGTCACTATCCACCTTTTATATACTCAACCTCACACTCTGTTGCCTTAGCGCACACGCCAGACCCAAGTTTCAACACTACTTAATCAGTTTAATCCATTAACCATCCAAACAGACATAAAATACAGAGCTCTCATTCTCGGACTAGTTTCCGTATCTAAGTCGGTCACAACTCCACTTCACGTCCTGGCCGTATATCACTATCTTGTCAGGATAACTTCCAGCCAACCACAATTAATCGGCAAATCGCCAACTTCTCACTTTCATTATAACTCAAAAATTCCCATCAAATTAAACACTTCAACACCGTCTTGCGCCGACTCGTCAAAACAATTCTTAAGCACTTAGCTTAACTCAAGACAATTCTCTGCTCACATCATCCAAGCTTGCAAGACACGCATATCCCATCTAACATGACTCCGTCCACAAACTATAAGAGCGTTCAACCACACATCGAGCTACAACACCACACTTGCAGATTTCTGGAGAAGCACAAGCTTCTCCCCCACTTGAATCATTCTCACTCCTGCAGACAAAGGTTCCACAACAAAACATGTACCGACAGTGTTTTCACACACATGTCGCATACCAGGGAATACACAACATTAAACAACTTGGCCGGACGGACCGACCTGCTCTGATACCAATTGTAACACCCCACTCTAAACTCCCGCGGAAAAATAAGAGAAACAACAGAAAGAACAGTTCAGAGTGCAGTAGAAAAAGGTTTCATGACGACCGTCATGGATGTCACGACCGTCACGGTCATGACGAGCGTCAGGGAGTGGTGACGACCGTCACACTCCCAAAATCTGGGACGCATCAGAGGTGTCACATTTCAACACTTAACCAAAACACATACACCTGCAAAAGATCATTTACTAACATACGTAGCACAAAATTCGGATGAACAATCAACGATAATTTGTTTAACATTTTAATCATAAAATGACATGTTATAATACACTTCCAACGATTCGTAATAATTAAATTCCATTAAAATTCAGCAAGTCATTATCTTGCATCAATTCACTAAAACAACTATGCATCCAAGCAACATTTGGCATTATCAGAAACAACCAATCTATTTGCCATAGTACTTAATAAAATTCAACAACAAGGAATTCAATTAAAACAATAACATTAATCGTTCATCCCCCCAGAGTGCTACGTATCAGAGCGACCAACGACCTTAAACATAAAGCGACACTTTCTTTCGATTTACTTGCAAATTACCACCAACGGAGGTAACATACAACGTAAAGGGTGAGATATCAACAACATAACATAAGGCATGATAAAAGTCATGTCATAATATTATCACAACATTATAATTCCAGCAGTTTGCATAAATATTAGTAATAATAAACTACAACCACCCTTTATTCATAACCACAACAATTATCATCATATCTCAGCAACTCATCAAAACAACTCAACAACGCAACTCAACAATGCGACTCAACAATGCAACTCAACTGTGCATATGCATGTGGTACCATTTTTGGAGACAACACTCCACAATAACTCGGGAGACAACTCTCCACAATAATTCGGGAGACAACTCTCCACAATAATTCGGGAGACAACACTGCACAATAATTCGGGAGACAACTCTCCACAATAATTTGGGAGACAACTCTCCACAATCATTTTATTTTGTCATTAAAGACACAACCGTCACCAATCCAGGCCAAATGATATGCTATTAGATGCAACTATTATGAACTATAACACAACAACAACAACTGTGCAACAACCGTGCAACAAGGCATCACGCCTACAACCAATTATCCATAACAGAAACATCACATTTCGCATACATCATGTACTCACCACTTCAATCTATTCATATCAGAGAACTACCAACAGTATCGTTCCTACGAATAAGACTCTAACACATTTTCGCAGAGAACAATTAAAAACAACTTCATCTCTACAATTGAGAACTCAACAGCATTTTCGTATACCTTCATACGGGTAATATAACTACAACTTACCCACATAATCCAAGGAGAATATTATAATAACATTTTCTCAACAGTGACATAACAACTTCATATGCATCAAGTATTCATCATTTCAATCTGTTCATGTAGGGGAACAATAACAACATACTTTCGACAATTAAGAATTCAGCACATTATCGTAAGGACAACATTACAACCTTTACTCACTAAATTAATTATAGTTTCTGAAAAGGTTTGTTAATTATGGGGAAACTAATCTTGCCTCATTAAGGGCAACCATACGACATCGTAAAACACTGACGATATAACACATTCATTCCTACACAGAAAAACCTCGTCCCTAACATTTATCGAGTAACGGGAACTATATCTATGATTCGATTCCCTACGCGAAGTCGATCAAGTAAGAGCATAATAACAACCTTTTATCAACAAATGAGAAATTAGCGCGTGTCGGCGCAGATTCCCAACATTACTACATAAACTGATGACATAAACACTAATGCGGGCGTAGACAAACATTAACCCTTAATATTTCTCAACCTACGTGAACATTTACCCTTAATATTGCTCAACCTACGGGAACATTACTACGGGAACATTTCCACGAGAATATTACTAGGGAACATTACTACGGGAACATTAATCCTTAATATTTTTTCAACTTACGGGAACATTACTACGGGAACATTACTACGGGAACGTTACTACGAGAACATTTCCACGGGAATATTACTACGGGAACATTACTACGGGAACATTAATCCTTAATATTTATCGATCTACAGGAACATTAATCCTTATTATTTATCGATTTACAAGAACATTAATCCTTAATATTTATTGATCTATAGGAACATTAATCCTATGATTCAATTCCCTACATGAAATTGATCATACCCACAGTTATAGAATTGAACCCCACCCTTACCTTTGGATTGAGGACAACTCTAAACTTCCGGTTCCGGTTTGCTCTCCCGGTGACTCTTCTGCAACAACCTTCAATTCTCTCCGGCGGTTAATTCTTCTGTTCTTCCTTTCTCCACAGCCACGTCCTTTTTCCTCTTTTCTCATCCTTTTCCTCCAATTTGGTTTTCTGAGCAGTTTATCGTTCTTTTGCTCTTTCTCCCACAACTTCTCTAATAACTCCCTAATTCCCTTTATTCTCTCTACTACTACTACTACTAATAATAATAATAATAATAATAGTAATAACAATAACAATAATACTACTAATAATAATAATAATAATAATATTATTATTATTATTACTACTAATTATTAGATTATCATCATTATTAATTATATTATATTATATTATTATCAAACTCCAATCGTTATTTAAATAACTCTTACAGTTTAAGGGCATCCACCAACGCACTCAGACACACCTCCACATAAGGAAACACCAACAATTCATAAATAATTTAATTAAAATGAACGGGCGTTACAAAAGAAATGAGCATATGACACAGGAAGAGGATCAAAGCTTCTTTCTGACCTCCTCATCTTTTGTTGATTAGGTTGACGCTGTTGTGGAGCATGGTAAAGAGGAGCTCGTTGCTGAGGAGCCTTTTGCAGAGGTATCTGAGTAGGAATCTGAGTAGTAATCTGAGTCGGATTTTGGGTTGGAACAACTTGTTGATAAGGCATTAGAGCATATTACGCAGCAGCAACATATCGATACTGGAAATAAGAAATTTGAGCAGGCATTGGAGCATAAGCTTTTTGTTGAGCTCATCCTGTCTAAGCAGAGATGGAATTTGTTTCGCCCTCCTTTTTCTTGTATCCATTGAAAGGCTTCTTGGTTCCAGACTAGCTGCTAGAACCTCCCTGGATCTTTCCACTTGTCAAACCTTATTCAATCCTCTCACTGACGATTACCATGTCGGAGAATCTAGAAGATACACTACTGATAAGCTTTCCGTAGCATGGGCCTTGCAAGGTTCCCATGAAGATGTCAATAAATTTACAATCAACCAGCGATGGATGCACTCTTACAACTAACTCCCTCCAGTGTTGTGCGTACTGCTTAAAAGATTCTCTATTTGTCTTACTTTTTTTTCACCTTTCCCTTTATGTCAAGCCTGCAATAGTACACAAGAGTCTCGAGTGAAGGAGCCAGCTTAACCACAAGTGTTGTTTGGAAATTATCCAGTGTTTAGAAGTGATGATCTTACTAAGGGAGAATTTTGACACTTATAAGTGATTTAAGTGTTGCTCATAAAGAGAGGACAATATTAAATCGTGTTTGTCTACATTGGGTCATTTAGTCCATGAATGTGCTAAGAAAGTTGAAAAGAAAGCTTCCAGTCATGTTGAAGGAGATTATATGGAGAAGTGAGTTCATGTGAGACGTGTTTTTTTTTTGGACAGTGCAAATAATTTTTTTAAGATAATTTAAATGAGGCATTGTAATGTTTTAGTTGAAGTTTTCATTCGCCACTTGAGTTGCAGAGTTGGGAAATGAGGATCTAGTGGCAGAGATTTAACTCCAAAGTTCAAATATTTTTATTTAGCTCCAAGTTTTAAAGGCGAATCATTTTTCAAAGATCAAGGTAATTGAGCTCTTTTTCAATGTTCACAACCTCACTCCCGTCCAAATTCCAAATTACGATTACTTGCTAAGCCTTCCGAAATTTACATTAATTAAAATACCAAATATTTCCATAAGCGAAAATGCATTCTAAAGGAAAAAGATCAGCCCCAACGAGTTCCCATGAAAGCTAAGTTCCTAAGACCAAAACGTAAATTTGCTTGGGATTTAAACCACTTAGAGAGGCTAAAAAAGAGAACAATTTGAAGAATTTGCATGAGGGTATTATTAATACAATGGTTGTAGATTCAAATGGTCGAGCAATATCGTCACCCACTCCTGCACCGCGCCTTTCATTAGTACAACCCCACAAGGTGCATCCCAAAGTCACCACCTTCATGTATAGCCTGCAACAACACCAATTGACAGTAGACAACATTAGTTATTCTTTTGTTCATGTTCCTAAACCAACTCAAATTTGGATTCATGCTTCAAAACATTGAACTCAAGGCAAAAGAGAAACATTTGGTCATATTCCATACTTGGTTACAATTCAAATTTTATCTCAAATCATGCCAAATTCAGCTTATGACTCATGTCTAATTAATCAATTTTGAGTTCTATGCAATTCATGTTCATGTTTGTACAAAGGTAGAATAAATGATGAAAGGTAGAAATATTCTATTAAGAATGACGGCAGAAGAAACAAGATTAAGAGTTACAATGATTGTCACCCTATTTATAAGCTAAAACTAGGGTTACTAGAATAAGATAAATACTAAAATACCCTCTAACAAACTTATGGGCTTAAGAAAGTAATATAATAAAATATGAATTATTACTAATACCATCCCTTAATTCATATTCCATCAAAACTTGTAACACCAATTCCATCCCTTAATCTGAGAAATTGATCAGTCTTGATAGCATTCGTCAGAACATCTGCAAACTGCTTCTGAGTGCTGCAGTGTACAACTTCTAACACTCCACTCTGAACTTGATGTCTCAGAAAATGATACTTGGTCTCAATATGCTTGCTTCTCCCATGCAACACTGGGTTTCTGGCAAGATTGATTGCAGACTTGTTGTCAATCATCAACTTCAGAGGTTTGTCTACTTTAATCTTCAGATCCTGCAACAGATTCAGAATCCACACAGCTTGGCATGCAGTAACAGCACCTGCAATGTATTCAGCTTCACAGGTTGACAACGCCACAACAGGTTGCTTCTTGGAACACCAAGAAATAGGACCTCCCAGAAATTTGAACAAGTACCCAGAGGTACTTTTTCTGTCAACTCTGTCTCCACACCAATCAGAGTCTGAATAACTCAGAAGTTCTGACTCATCCTTTCTTCCAGAAGGAAATAACACTCCATACTTCAGAGTTCCTTTGATATACCTCAGAATCCTGACAGCAGCTTGGTAATGGGACCACTTAGGTTTACTCATGAACCTACTAACCATCCCAACTGAGTAGCAAATATCAGGTCTGGTATTGCACAGATACCTCAGAGAACCAACCAACTGTTTGAAGGTTGTAGCGTCCACGTCCTTTCCTTCAGAGTCTGAATCCAGTTTCTGATTTGTATCAGAAGGTGTGACAGCCATCTTACAATTCTTCAGATCAAATCTCTTCAGAAGTTCTAATTCATACTTGAGCTGATGCAAAATGATACCTTTCTCAGAATATCTGAACTCCATCCCTAGAAAGTATGTCATTTTGCCTAGATCAGTCATTTCAAATTCATTCATTAGAACCTTCTTGAGCTTGGTTATCTCCTGTTCAGAACTTCCAGTCAGCAGTATATCATCTACATATAAACATACCAGAGTCATATTGCCTTCAGAAGTATGCTAAACATAGACACTGTACTCCATCTCACATTTCTGAAAGCCTTGCTTCTTGAAAAATGAATCAATCTTCTGATTCCAAGCTCTGGGCGCTTGTTTCAGTCCATATAGAGCTTTGTATAATCTATACACCATCCCTTCCTGATTCTTTTTCACAAATCCAGGAGGTTGTGACACGTAAACTTCTTCTTCTAATGGACCGTTCAGAAATGCAGATTTTACATCTAAATGCATCAGAGGCCAAATCCTGTTAGCAGCTATTGCAATCACCATTCTGATTGTTTCATGTCTTGCTACAGGTGCAAACACTTCAGAGTAATCCAGCCCAGGTTTCTGTAGAAATCCTCTGGCTACCAACCTTGCTTTATGTTTGCCAATTGAACCATCTGGCTTTAACTTCTGCTTGAAAACCCATCTCACGCTGATGGCTTTCTTGTCTTTTGGAAGTTCTGTCAGCTTCCAAGTCTTGTTTCTCTCTATAGCATCAAGTTCTTCTTTCATGGCCTTCAGCCAGAGCTTCTGCTTAAGAGCCTCCTCTATACTTATAGGTTCAGAATCTACTAACATGGCACACTGAATAACTTCTCCTTCAAAGTCTACTTCAGTGTCTTGCAGCATGTCAAATTCTGCAAATCTTCTGGGAACGCTTCTGATTCTTTGTGGTCTCTGAACTTGTTCAGAGTCTTGAGCTTCATATGATTGACTTTCTCCAGAGCTTTGACCAACTTCAGGATCTGGCATATTTCCAGAGTCTTGAACTTCAGAATTTCTAGCTTCAGAGGCTTGACTTCCTCCAGAGCCTTGGCCATCTTCAAAGTCTGAATTTCCACCAGAATCTGGATTACCATCAGAGTCTGGATCATCAGAGTCACCTTCATCTTCTGAGTCTTCTCCAGAGTCAGAATCACTATCAGAGTCAGAATCAACTTCAGAGTTTACATCAACTTCAGAAGTTCTTAACTCTGACCTTTCTTCAGAGGTTCAAACATCAGAATCAGATTGAGACTTATCCCAATTCCAAACTTCTGATTCCTTCACAATCACATCTCTGCTGAATTCAATTTTATTGGTTTCTGGACAATAGAGCTTGTATGCACCTGTACTGTGGTACCCTATCAGAATCATCACTTTGCTTCTATCATCCAGCTTCTGTCTTCTGGCTTCTGGAACATGTTTATAGCAAACAGAACCAAACACCTTCAGATGACTAACACTTTGCTTGTCTCCAGTCCACTTCTGCATAGGAACTATTTCCTTCAACTTCTTCGTAGGACATCTGTTGAGTACATACGTTGCAGTGGCAACAGCTTCTCCCCAGAGCTTCTGAGGAAGCTTCTTCTCCTTTAGCATGCTTCTCACCATATCAAGCAAAGTACGGTTTCTTCTTTCAGCAAGACCATTGTGTTGAGGGTTATAAGGAGCAGTAACCTCATGCTCAATTCCATTCTCCTCACAGAACTTCTGGAACTCTTTGGAGTTATACTCACCTCCACCATCAGTTCTAAGAATCTTCAACTTCTGACCACTCTGATTCTCAGCCTTCATTCTGAACTTCTTGAATTCATCAAACACCTAGTGTTTGAACTTAATAAGGGATACCCATGTCATTCTTGTGAATTCATCAACAAACAACACAAAGTACTTATTCCCTCCAATTGATGCTACTGGAAATGGACCACACACATCAGAATGTACAACTCCCAAGGCATGTTTTGCTCTTGGAGCAACTTCTGATGCAAATGGCAAACGTGGTTGTTTTCCTTCCATGCAAACTTTGCATGACTTTTCAGGCTTCTTAATTGCAGGAATTCCATGTACCAGCTTCTTTGAATTCAGATGTTTTAGGCTTCTGAAATTCAAATGACCAAATCTTCTGTGCCACAGCTCACTCTCCTTCTCAGCACATGTTGCACTAAGACATTCTGAGTCTGCAGTTCTGACATTCACCTTGAATGTTCTATTCCTTCCCTGTTCTGACTCCATAATCAACTTCTGATTGCAGTCATATAGCTTCAGAAGATTATCCTTCATGGTAACTGAAAAACCTTTCTCAATTAGTTGTCCTACACTCATCAGATTGCTTCTGATGCCAGGTACATACCACACGTTCTGAATCAATGCTGTTTTCCAATTGTTCAGAGTCACTCTGACATTTCCCATACCTTCTGCATTAAGATATTTGTCATCAGCACATCTGATCTTTGTCCTCTTTTCAGAGTCAAAGTCAACCAGCCATTTCTTGTTTCCAGTAAGATGATTTGAACAGCCAGTGTCCATATACCACCAGTCTGTCAGATCATCAGATTCAGAGGCCATCAATAGCACAGATTCGTCATCAGAACTTCTGGCTATATTTGCTTCTTCTGATTTCTTCTCCTTGTTTGACCAACAATCTCTAGCAAAGTGACCAAACTTCTTACAACAGTAACATTGGATCTTCTTCTTGTCATACTTCTCTTTTCCCTTCTGAGCATTCTTTTGTCTATCAGAGGTTGAGCTTTCTGACTTCTGACCACCATCAGATCTTCTCCTGGCTTCTGACTGCTTCTGATACCTCCTATCAGAAGTTGCTTTCAGAGCCTGCTGCTCTACTTCCTTTTCAGAAGTTCTCTCAGTCAAACGCAACTCTTGCGCTTCTAGACTGCTCTGCAGCTCTTCAATTCTCATGGTGCTCAGATCTTTGGAATGTTCTATTGCTACCACAATGTAATCAAATTGAGGAGTAAGGGATCTCAATACTTTCTCCATTATTGTTTCTTCTGAAAGAGTTTCTCCACACGCCTTCATCTCATTAGTGATCAGAATCATTCTGGAGATGTATTCAGAGACTTTCTCATTATTCTTCATGTTGAGATTCTCATATTGCTTTCTCAAGGACTGAAGCTTTACCTTCTTCACTGATGCGTCACCACCATAACATCTCACCAGTGTGTCCCACGCAGCCTTTGCTGTTGTTGAATCTGCAATCTTCTCAAACACATTTACATCCACACATTGATGAATAAAGAATAATGCTTTCTGATCCTTCTTCCTTACTTCCTTCTGAGTGTTTTTCTGTTCATCCGTTGCATCTGCTGCTACTGGAACATAACCATCAGTGACAAGATCTAGAACATCTTGAGCACCAAATAGTACACACATTTGGATCATCCAACGATTCCAGTTTTTACCATCAAATACTGGAAGTTTGGTGTTCATGTTGCCGTTTCCGTTCATCTTCTACCTTGCACAATACACTCAGATTTCTCACACAGTGTTTCCCAACCCACAGAATAAAATTCTGATCAGATTTTGTTCAAGATTCAACACGAATCTAAGGATCAAAATCAAACACACAAGACCTCACGTTCACTCGTGTTTCCCGTGTTTCCCAATGAATCTGAACCGGAGCTCTGATACCAATTGTTGGTGCAAAGGTAGAATAAATGATGAAAGGTAGAAATATTCTATTAAGAATGACGGCAGAAGAAACAGGATTAAGAGTTACAATGATTGTCACCCTATTTATAAGCTAAAACTAGGGTTACTAGAATAAGATAAATACTAAAATACCCTCTAACAAACTTATGGGCTTAAGAAAGTAATATAATAAAATATGAATTATTACTAATAGTTCACACAATAAGATTGTATTCATATCAAGTTCAACCTAACAATTCACTGGCACTTTTCTAACCATGTTTTCATAACCATTGTCATCATGCAATCTTAACACACAACATTTTCAAATATCCAAATTAGGCTAGCTTTGAGATTTCACACTAAAACTCACCAAGGCAATGGAAATTGCGCATGACCGCTAGACAAAAAAAAGTGCTGAGACCTTCAATAATGGAAAAGTCTAGTAAACAAACATTTGTGGGGATGTTGCCATGGAAGATATGGGAAAAACGACACGCACCCAGTTGTTCGCAAAACCTTTTAAACTGCACGAAATGACCTCAAGTAATCCACTCTCGTTGCTACCTGCACAATCATGGCAGAATTACATCAGATTAGTTTCAAATCATTAATTCCACAAAACTGAAGGTTTCAACTCATGTTGTAATGAACAAACTCATCTTATTCATGTAGTCATCGTGTTACATAAATACATGTCAGTTCACTCAAATCCAGTCGGTTTATGCACTCAAGCAATTAACTCAGCATACCTAGCCATTCAACCAACTCAAACCAAAATGCGAGAACGCGGAAATGGTATGTATTTACCTTAATGCAAGCTTACTAAGATTAATTTTGTATGACCGCAAGGGTAAGAATTAGAGGGGACCCCTACATGATTGGAAAATTGCAAATTCACTAACAGACAAAAATCTTAAAGAGACTCTTCTTCTGAAAATCGTACGATTTCCTCCCCACTCAAGTTTAGATCAAACTTGAATAAGGGTTAGTGTTTTAGAGATTTGGATTTAAGGTACTTTCGTTTGAACTGACGACGGCCTTCACCCCGGGTTTTGTTTTTCCGGTTGGCTATCTTTGATTTGCCGGCAGCTTTGCGTCGTCACATTGTGGGATTAATGTGTGATGGTTTTCTTTCTCTTTTCCTTGTATAACTAGTAGAAGACCCGTGCGTCCGCACGGGTATGAGGAAAAGTATAATCTTATCGAATTTAAATTTTACAAGATGTAAGGGTTATTAACATTAGGTTACAAAGCAACTATTAACCATAGTCAAAATAAACTAATGACATATATAAAGACTAATAACAAAATAAAGTTGTCTTAAGAACATATTGTAAGCGGAAATATTCATGGATATTATATGAGATTAAAACATCAATACTTACTTGTTGAAGTCATGATTCAGAATTTCGAATGGATGAATGATCGGATCTTCCTCTGTATCTCACACTCCCGTTCACAACTTTCAATGGGGCAAGTTATGAAGCCGTCAGTTATGTTTCTGATGCTTTTTGTGATTACAGAGGGGACCTAGCCATATAATATATATAACCTTAGTCCCTACCCATTATGGGCCCAAGGTTAAAGCCCACACTTTTACCCACACCAATCAGGTTTCAGATACTCAACCATTAGTTAAAAATTGATCACTTAATCAATTAAAGGGCTTATATATGCACCCCCATCAGAATCACGATTAACCCGTTTTTTTTTTTACAAATTAAACCACAATTGATTGTAGCCCATAAAATATTAGATAAATCTAACATTCTCCCACTTAGGAAAAATCAATTGTATGATTTTTATTTTAAAATACATTTTGAAAACGACTCTCGGGTTAATGACTAATTCCTTAAAATGCGGTCCATGATTCCAGGTGCAGTATCTGAATATGACTCCATCCAACAAAAGTTAAGCAGTATTAAATCACGACGATTATTATGTCCTTCATTGACATAAAACCTCTCGTGGTTACAAATACTACATACTCCGTCAACTAGTCATCAGTGTGGAGTGTGGCAAGAAAATAACATGCTAATGTGATCCAACAACCATTTGCTATTTTCTTCGTCAGTCCTTAACAATTTCTCTCAAATGCATTAAACACAAATAAATTGTATGGTTTTACAAACCATAGTGCCTCAGCTCCAACATGGCGTCGACCACCGGCACAGTGGTCCTGACAACGCCGAGCTTAAAATCATACTTCAGCTCCAATATGGCATCAACCACCGGTATAGTGGTCCCGAAGACACCGAGCTCAAAATAATAACCATGCCTTGAACTCCAAACTAGTGTCGACCATAGGCACAATGGTTTCAATGACACTAAGTCCCAAATTTAGCAATTTAAATGTAAATAAACAATGACAAATGATAATAATAATAATAATAATCATTGTAATATCAATTGCTTAAAATAGAAAATACTCGACAATCCAACATTTAAAGTGTCTAAAATAAAATATAACATGATAAAAGAAAATGACATAAAGAACAAACTCCCACTAACCAAGTACATCAAAAGAACTCACAATGCCCATGTTCTCAACATGGTTTTTGAACACAATGGGTCTAAGTCCCTTAGTTAGGGGATCAGCTAGCATGAAATCAATACCAATGTACTTAACAACAATGTCATTTTTCTTTACAAGGTCTCTGACTGTTAAATACTTCAATTCCAAATGCTTAGAACCGCTAGAAGTTTTATTATTCTTGGAGTAGAACACAGCTGAACTATTATCACAGTAAAGCTTTAGTGGCTTTGCAATGGAATCAACAATACGAAGTCCAGTTACTAAATTTCTTAACCAAACAGCATGAGTGGCAGCAGCATAACAAGCAACAAACTCTGCCTGCATAGTAGAAGAGGCGACAAGAGTTTGCTTTTTACTCTTCCATGATATCGCGCCTCCAGCCAACATGAAAATGTAACCAGAAGTAGATTTTCTATCATCAACACACCCAGCAAGATCAGAGTCAGTATACCCAACTATTTCCAAGTTGTCAACTCTCCGAAAAACAAGCATACAATCTTTAGTTCTTTGCAAATATCTCATCACTTTCTTAGCCGCAATCCAATGATCATTCCCAGGATTAGACTGGTATCGTCCCAAGACGCAAACTATGAAAGCAATGTCAGGCCTAGTGCATACTTGAGCATACATCAGGCTGCCCAATGCACTGTCAAAGGGTTTTCCCTTCATCTCTGCCCGCTCAATCTCATTTTTAGTAATTGGAACATCTCCTGACTTACAGTTCTACATATTAAATCTCTCTAGAACTCTATCAATACAAGTTCTCTGTGACAAGCCAAGCACACCACGTGATCTATCTCTGTGTATTTCAATTCCCAATACAAAAGATGCTTCACCAAGGTCCTTCATATCAAAGAACTTGGTTAGCATAAGTTTGGTCTCATGAAGTAGACCAAGATCACTACTTGCGAGCAAAATATCATCAACATATAACACAAGAAAGATGAATTTGCTCCCACTGACCTTAATATAGATGCACTGATCAACTTTATTTTCTTCAAAACCCAATGAAGTTACCACCTCATCAAATTTCAATTACCATTGTCTAGAAGCATGTTTCAAACCATAAATAGATTTTCTTAATTTACAAACCAAGTGCTCATCACCACCTTTTACAAAACCATCTGGCTGCTGCATGTACACCTCCTCATTAAGATCACCATTCAGAAAAGCAGTCTTAACATCCATCTGATGCAATTCTAAGTCAAAATGTGCCACAAGGGCCATAACGATTCTAAAAGAGTCTTTAGTGGAAACAGGAGAAAAGGTTTCATTAAAATCAATACCCTCCTTTTGTGTGAAACCTTTAGCCACAAGTCTTGTCTTAAACCTCTCAATTTTACCTTTCGAGTCCTTCTTTGTTTTGAATATCCACCTGCATCCAATCGCTCTATAGTTTCTTGGTAACTCCACTAGTTCCCAAACATCATTATTTATCATGGATTTCATTTCATCATGCATTGCATCTGTCCACATGCTAGATTGAGAACAAGTAATAGCTTCTAGATAATTTTTAGGATCAATAACAATACCAACATCATAAGCATCCTCACTAAGATAAACTACAAAATCATCAGGGATAACAGGTCGCTTTTTTCTTACTGACCTTCTAACATGAATTTGCTCAACTGGCTCATTAGGTTGTTCAACCTTAGTTATAATAGGAGGATCCACTACATTTTCAACAAGTGGTTCAACCATATCTTCAACTAGATGTTCAGCCACATTCTCATTTGGAGCAAAACCTCCAGGAGTCGTGGATGATCTAGCATTATCAAAATTAGGAAGTGACAAAGTAACAACATCAGGCATAACACAATTAATATTATCAGATTCGGTGACAAGCTCAGCAACATCAAGCTCAAGGAATTTTGCATGCATGGACTCCACAATTTTATTACCTCTACCATGACAAAAGAATTTGTATCCTTTAGATCGATCCGGATATCCAATAAAAAAACAACGACTTGTTTTTGGGTCAAGCTTTGTCTCAAAAGGATTATATATTTTAACCTCTGCAGGACAACCCCAGACACGGAGATGATTCAAACTGGGTTTTCTACCTGTCCAAAGCTCAAAAGGTGTTTTTGGAACTGATTTACTAGGAACTCTATTAAGTATATAGAGGGTTGTTTTCAAAGCGTCACCCCATAAAAATTCCGGTAAATTACTCCTACTCATCATGCTTCTCATCATATCTTTAAGGGTGCGGTTTTTCCTTTCAGCTACACCATTCTGTTCAGGAGTACCAGGCATGGTGTATTGTGGAACAATTCCACAATCTTGCAAGTATTTTGCAAAAGGTCCCATGTGTTGCCCAGTAGAATGATATCTACCATAATACTCTCCACCACGGTCAGAACGTACCACCTTTATCACTTTTCCTAGTTGCTTTTCAACCTCAGTTTTAAAAATTTTAAACTTTTCAAGTGCTTCTGATTTTCCCTTAATCAAGTATAGATAGCCATACCGTGAAAAATCATCAATGAAAATGATAAAAGATGTATTACCACAGATAGTTGGAGAAAGGGGGCCACTAATATATGTATGAATTATTTCCAAAAGGTCTGAACTTCTAGTTGAACCTTTCTTATTGGTCTTTGTAAATTTTCCTCTAATACAATCCACACAAGTCCCTACACCATTGAAATCTAAGGAAGGTAAAATATCATCTCTAATTAACCTTTCAACTCTTTCTTTAGAGATATGTCCTAAACGCTTGTGCCATAACAAAAAGGATTTTTCTCTAATTTTAGATCTTTTAGCAATGGAGCTTTCAACATTTAAGGATGAGGATATCATATCACAATACAAAGATAACTTATATAAACCATCCAACAAGATACCATTACCAACAACTTGAGAATTCAACATCAAATTTAATTTTCCATCATAAAAGGTAAATTGAAATCCAAACTTATCCAAACAAGATACTGAAATCAAATTTCTCCTAAAAGAAGGTACATAAAAAGTATCTTTCAAAACAAGTCCAAAACCAGTTCCTAAGACTAAGCTAACATCTTCCACTAGCTCCACTAGCTCCACAACGACTTCAAGATCATTTCCTACCCTGAGTTTGCTTTCCCTCAAGTTTGGTCTCCACTGGTTTCTGAACCCCTGTAAGGAGACAACAATATGGGTTGTAGAACCACTATCAATCCACCAAGAGTTAATGGGAACATCAACTAAGTTAGACTCAAAACAGACAAAAGCTAAATGATTACCTCCAGATTTATTCTTGTTGTCTAACCAAGCTTTAAAAGCATGACAATCAGTTTTCTTATGTCCCTTTTCCTTACACCAAAAGCCCCAAACAAATTTCTTAAAAGCAACAGGTCTGGGACCTCCTATATTATGATGTTGACCATTATCAGGTTCCTTATCAGGAATTCTATGAGCAACACTATGAGTGTTTTTCTTATTTTTCCAAGATTTTTTACCAGAATGGGGTTTAGCATGAAAGGTTAGGAGTGCTAGATCACTTTTCTCCTTCTTGAGTTTCACTTCTTCAGCTACACACTTGGTAATGAGGTTATTGATAGTCCACTTATCACCAAATGTATTATAAGCAGTTTTGATTTGAGTGAACTCAACAGGTAGGAAATTTAAGGCATGAGACACAATAAAATTCTCATTCAGGTCAATGTCACGGGATTTTAGTTTGGTTTGGACATGAACCATCTTAAGAATGAACTCTCTGACACCCCTATTGTTATCATATTTCATGTCCGTGAGTTGTTTCATTAAACATCCAGATTCAGCATTATCAGATACCTGAAATCTCTCTCCAATAGCAGTAAGATACTCTTTAGCATTCTCTTTTTCAGGCAACCCACTTATCAGATGTTCAGAAATTGTTCTCTTCATAGCACACAAGCTAAGTCGATCACTCCTCTCCCACTTAGCTAATTTTTATTTCTCTTCAGGTGTACTCTAATTATTGATCACAGGTTTGGTTTCACGCAATGTCATGTCAAGGTCAGCAATCCCTAACGAAAACTCTAAGTCTTTCTTCCATTTTTTAAAATTAGACCCATTCAGAATCTCAATAGAAGCAGAACAATTGTTCATAGAGAAGGTAACTGATTAGACAAAATAGGAATGCATTAGAACAAATAATAAAGGCAAGATATAGCTTTAATGAACATAAGCTATCACTAAGAGGCCAACATTATCACACAATCCCCTTTGGGTGGAATGCGTAAAACCCAGGTTAGAACCAAGGTCAGAACCTCAGATGATTCGCTCAATGAGCATACATTGGGTTCGAAAATCTATCTCCTTTGGGTAGATAAATTCTCTAAACCAAAACACCTCCAACAACTTCATCTACAAATTTCAAGAATAAGCTACTCAATGAGCATACATTGAGTTTAGAAATTTATTTCCTTTGGGTAAATAAATCCCTTAGACCAAAGCATCTCCAATAGTTATATCCTTAATCAACCACAATCTTTACATACAATTATCCACCTTTGGGAAGACAATAACAGTAATGACTTAAAACCATTCCTCAAACTACAAAGATACTTTTATAAATTAAAACGAGCGATATCACTTTGGTGGTAATCACACACAATAATTTATAGAGTTTCTTGCATAGGAATTAAAAAAAAATTCTTGCCAAAATAAATCATGAACCAATCATGAATTTAAACCATATAACATTCCTAATAAATTTTGTCTTCAACAGTATCAATCTCAATATTATAGAGATATTATATAATATTTCAAAATACTTGACAAAACAAATATATTACAAATTTATATAAACTAACATTTATTTAATAAAATTTCCGAAGAGAAAATTATAATAATTTAACATTAGATTTATATATACGAGATCAATAAGAATACACGAGATCAATAATTGTTAATGACTTTTAATTTTAATGGCTTTACAATTTTACGTAATGACTAACCATTATATTAAATCATAATTATATATTAAGAATAATAAATTGAGTCCTAATTCATATAATTTAAGCTCTGATACCAAATGTAAGCGGAAATATTCATGGATATTATATGAGATTAAAACATCAATACTTACTTGTTGAAGTCATGATTCAGAATTCCGAATGGATGAATGACCGGATCTTCCTCTGTATCTCACACTCCTGTTCACAACTTTCAATGGGGCAAGTTATGGAGCCGTCAGTTATGTTTCTGATGCTTTTTGTGATTACAGAGGGGACCTAGCCATATAATATATATAACCTTAGTCCCTACCGATTATGGGCCCAAGGTTAAAGCACACACTTTTACCCACACCAATCAGGTTTCAGATACTCAACCATTAGTTAAAAATTGATCACTTAATCAATCAAAGGGCTTATATATGCACCCCCGTCAGAATCACGATTAACCCGTTTTTTTTTTACAAATTAAACCACAATTGATTGTAGCCCATAAAATATTAGATAAATCTAACACATATATGAAGCTTGTTGTACCAAAAAATGTCACAAAGTGTGCGACATCATTTTTTTTCTTGGCATGTTTCCCCATCTTGGTTGTAGATAACTTTGGTGACAACATGGTTGAAGTTCCTGGTTCCTCAAAAACCATATTCTTGGAAAAACCTCTTACACGGAATGTGAACTGAATAAGGGTATAATAAATATAATGAGAGTAATACTGCTATAAAGTGATACTACTATAATAATTTCTAATGCATTTTCCTTTGAGTCTTGAAAACAGTTCAAATTGAAAAAACTACAAAACAAATTGAGAAAATATAAGACAATCAAATGAGTTCAATGAACATGTGTATTCAGGATGCAAAACATATTAAGGCTATTTCACACATCAATTTGTCAATATTTGTCAACACTCAGCAGAAAGCCAATTACCTCAAGACCTGCTCAAAGGATCCAGTACATTAAAATAGCAAAATAAGGACAAAAGAAAAGAAAGGGGTCTATTATGATAAGCATACATCATAGAAAATGGTTTATTTATAAAGTAGCAAGCATAAATTCGCTGTATTTAGAACCATAATTGCATATACATTCTTTACTTCCACTTCATGAATCCATGCTTGCCTCCACCATGCATGCCAAACTTTCCACCCTTGAACTTGCCATGCTTTCCACCCTTGAACTTGCCATGTTGCTTGAATTTTCCGTGGGGCATGTGGGCACCAGCATGACCATACCCACCATGTGCATAGCCTCCTTGTGGATGGTGGCCATGAGAACCATTGGAGAGATGCTAAGCACCATAAGCAGCGGCAGCAGCAACTGCACCCCAAGCAAGCAATGCTCCCATACCGCCGTGTATGCCGTGTCCATGAGACCCTGGTGATAGCATTAGAAAACTTAAAAACTTAGCAAGTTCCAACGATTTTGGTGTTAACATAGGCAGCAGAAAAAGAGTTTCAAACAGCCACTGCATATCATCAAATAATTAAGTAAAAGAAATACTTCAAGGGGGAAAACTGTCACCAGCATCCAGAAGACCTGATCAAATCTAATTACCACCATCAATTAAATCAGTTTTAATTTAAGAGATGTGTTTTTGGCAAAATGGAGTTTCAAGGGACTAACAATAAATCACAATCCAGAACAACAAATCAATACATGGATAAGAAACCGGTCACTGAATTCGTGGTCAGTTTTGGATAATAAAGAGACCACTATGATACTTTTTTAGATAAAGGACTAAAATGAACACCAAAGTCAAGTTAAAAGGTTATCAAGCCTGTGTTCTTTTAAGCCAAATACTCAGTTGCTACCTACCTATCAGGCTAATGGGTTTTCTTCACTATAAACCATACGGAATCGGAAACATAGATTTTTTTTCTCTTTATAATCTTCATTTAATCCATTCCTAACCAATACCAGATACTATTTTACTACTTACACCTGGATTCCAAGCATTAGTGTATCATCATAATTGTTTGTGATTTTACTGATATTTCAGCATGGTAAATTATGTAGTTTTAAAAGACACTTGCTATATACTTATAAGTAGGTATCACCACAAACTTATTTGGTTCTGAATGGAGCTGATATGTCTGGCTTGGAACAACTTGAAGAACACTTGGTTGCTCTGCAAGTTAAGATACCCAACATTCATTATAAAAATGAGAACACATTTATCAAAATGAGAAAAACTAAAAGAAATACCAAATTATGGATACATGCAACACAACAATGATAATAATAAGGATTTTGTACTGTTAAAAGTGTATTTAACATATATAGTCAATAATAATAATACATATATATATATATATATATATATATATATATATATATATATATATATATATATATATATATATATATATATATATATATAATATATATATATATATATATATATATATATATATATATATATATATATATATATATATATATATATATATATATATATATATATATATATATATATATATATATATATATATATATATATATATATATATATATATATATATATATATATATATATATATATATATATATATATATATATATATATATATATATATATATATATATATATATATATATATATATATATATATATATATATATATATATATATATATATATATATATATATATATATATATATATATATATATATATATATATATATATATATATATATATATATATATATATATATATATATATATATATATATATATATATATATATATATATATATATATATATATATATATATATATATATATATATATATATATATATATATATATATATATATATATATATATATATATATATATATATATATATATATATATATATATATATATATATATATATATATATATATATATATATATATATATATATATATATATATATATATATATATATATATATATATATATATATATATATATATATATATATATATATATATATATATATATATATATATATATATATATATATATATATATATATATATATATATATATATATATATATATATATATATATATATATATATATATATATATATATATATATATATATATATATATATATATATATATATATATATATATATATATATATATATATATATATATATATATATATATATATATATATATATATATATATATATATATATATATATATATATATATATATATATATATATATATATATATATATATATATATATATATATATATATTAAATATAAAATTAATATTATATAAAATTTTGTATATAATATTATATAAATATAAATACATTTTATAATTAAAGACAGAAAGATGGACAACTATATTAGAGTACTCCTAATTCATATAGTTTAGGGCAAGTCTATGCCATAAAGGTTAAGAATTATATTTTCTGTGGCATTCAGTTATATTATTAACTTCTAAGAGGCAAAGTTATAGAAATTTCCATAAGTCATTTCTTACTTTTTTTTATCATTGAAAGAACTATGACATAGCTTAAATAAACTTGCATATGTTATTATCATTAAAGTAAATCATGAAAGAGTTGCATAAATATAATATACATGACATTGTAGGACCAGTTGTAGTAGTGTAAGAAACTCAAAGTAAATTTCATTGAGTTTCACCATGGGAGATCCTCTTAATAATATCTATTCTTACCCAATTATTTTAAGAAAGCTATGCTTTTAATATATTTCACAAACATAGATAATGAATGTCATTATAAAACTTGGTTATTCTATTTCTCCTCAATCAAATTAATGCTAAAATCAAAGTTTCTTAGCCAAATCAGTATCCATCGCTTGTGAGGTTGTTATGCCCAAATTACTGTCTGCAAAATACTCACCACTAACTCCCTTCACTTGTGGGTGCAATGCTACATAACATGTTGTAGCTGATTGTAAGTTATACTCAAAGTCATACACTACATACATACCATAAAAGGCTGGTTGTAAGTCCTGAATACATTGCCTGGAATATAATGCAGCCATACTGGTACTCCACTGCAACATACATACAACTATGGTTAAGAAAAGGTTTCAACAGCACTGAGCTGTCATTTGACTCAAATATCCCAGATACAAGAGATACACAAGGTTTCAACATTTCATCTAGCACTGAAACCATTGAAGAGAAACCTGATCCAAGCATATATATATATATATATATATATATATATATATATATATATATATATATATATATATATATATATATATATATATATATATATATATATATATATATATATATATATATATATATATATATATATATATATATATATATATATATATATATATATATATATATATATATATATATATATATATATATATATATATATATATATATATATATATATATATATATTAATATATATATATATATATATATATATATATATATATATATATATATATATATATATATATATATATATATATATATATATATATATATATATATATATATATATATATATATATATATATATATATATATATATATATATATATATATATATATATATATATATATATGAAATCTGCAGCTTGTAGTGTTTCCACTGGCTTGCAGGGTGAAAGTTGAAATGAACAAATAGATTCAAAGTAACCAGATAGACATGATAACAGTAGTTTTATGATTAGTAAGGAAAACAAATACATACTGAAAACAAATACTGGCCATAAAAGGCCCCATCAAGTAAGGAATGACCTGACCATTTCAACAGCTTCCAATACATACTGAAAACAAATACTGGCCATTTCAACAACACTGCTTTTTTATCATGATATATAACCATTTGAATCATATAATAGTGGAAAAATAAATTTATGTGATGCAGAAATCAAATACATTGAGTGCTTTAAAAAACTAACCAGATGTGGAAATAAACTGTCGTGAAGAGCAATCCCATCAGCATTTCCATGACTATAACCAAAAATATATATTAGACAATATAGCATGAAATACAATGGAAATAGCTACCCTAAAAATGTAATTGATAATTCAAACATATTGGTTTTCTTCTAGTGGAGAAAGAGTTCGACAGCTGAATCTCAAAAAACTTAGGAAATTGAAAAATGTGCTTTGTCCGAGCTAGAAGCAATCACTTCCAATCAGGTCCGGTCTCATCTACTGCCAGCAGTATAGCATCTGCTTTGCTTTCACCTGACCACTGCCACGTTGGACGCATAATTGATAACAGGCAAAGTGAATGTGATTCTCTCAGGTGGGGGTATAGGGGAGTCAGTAAAACATTCACTATAAAAACTCCCATGAACCATGATAGATACATTATTACAAGGAGAAATGATCATTTTCACGCAAAATAGTAATAATGGACTGTTGTGAGAAAGGGTTTAGATTGAGTTCAACATACCATCCAGGCCAATTCTCAGTCCAAATTTTGGGCCTGTT